>CM053404.1:31995110-32037926 GCA_028644305.1 Xerus rutilus
GCAAGAGGAGAAGAGAAGGAAAAAGGAGAAAGAAGGAGAGCATATGAAAAGAATGCAGGAAATGAGAGAAAGGCATTGGGAACATAAATGAGGAGAAAAGAGAGGTAAGAATAAAAAACAAATGGGAAAAGGAAGGGAGGGGGTTAGAAGTGGCTGAGACTAAGGAAGAGACAAAAGAGGAGAATAGGAAATTAAAGGTGCAAGGTAGAGAAGAAAGGGAGAAGGAAAGAATTCAAAGGAGAGAAAAATATAAAGAGAGAGAAATGTAAGAGATGATAATGAAACTGGGGGGAAAAAAAGCGGAAATGAATAGAGAGCAAAGAAGATAGAAATAATGGATTCTGCTTTCCCTAAGAGCCGGATGGATTACACTGCTTTATCCAGACTCCTTCCCAGGGGAGTCAGTGCTGCTCTGTGTTGGGAGCCAGCCATCTGGGGTTGAGGATCTAGAGTTGGGGGTGAGCAGGAAGCCATGAGCTCCTGGGCAGTAAAACCTGCATGGCGGAGCCTCTGGGGCCGGAGCTCTCTAGCAGGAATGCACCAACTTTGCTCCTACAATGTCCTTTGTACTGAGGGCTTGAATAAGCTAATTTCTAGAGAAAGGGAAAGGAAAATAGAGAAAGGGAGAGAAGGAGAGACAGGCTGGCGGGGAGCTCTGTGATACCATGATGTTGTTGCTGAGGAAACCCACCACCTACACGGCTGAAGGGACTGTGAATCTGCAGCCAACAGTTTTTGTGATCTTGCAGGAAGGGTTTCCTTCAAGTCATGTATCGAAGCAGGCAGGAGATTGTTTGAAAAAATGAGAGTAAGAGAGATAAGAATACAGTGTAGGCACTGAGTGGCCTGGATCATCTTTAAAGAGAACGGCATGGCCCTTAACAGAATTGGGAGTTTTTAAGGGGTTTGAGGTTTTTTGCCCATGTTCTATTCTCTTGTACCTCCATAAATGGTTAATTATTCCCTGTATAACCTTTAGCGAATTTCCTGTGTGAGGGTCAATGATGACCTAGTCACAAGGCGTGGTTGTGACATGGTTTTGGTGATAAGGGAGGGTCCTGCTGACCTGGTCACAAGAGAGAGTGGTGACGTGGTCTGGAACCAGTAGTTCCCTTAGGGGTTATAATTAACTATGGCTGGGGGCAGTTCTGACATACCGTATCTTCTGAAGCTTGTCTGTTTCAGCAGTTTCTCATGATTTCAAGTAATAGTTCCCTGGGGTTATAATTATCTATGGGTTTGGAAGGTTGGACACTTTGGCTCCCATTCTCCAGATGCTCACCTGTCTGATAAAGCTCCCTATGGTTGTTTTGTGATGTAAATGTCTGATGTCTTCCCTGTATGTTATTGTCCTTTACTGTCCTTCCCCATCCCCTGCTCATGGCTGACTAACCTACCTAACAATGGGAACCTTGACCAATGGAAGGGTCTCTGGGGCCTCAGGTCCAGTGCCCGGCCCACAGCTTGGATAGGGAATGTGTTCACATCTCCCCCTCTTCACCCCAATATTTTCTTGTGTTTGATAATGCTGGGGATATGGTGGGAACAGGAAGACAGATCTGCTCTCACAACACCTACAGGGATCTTACACAAAGGAAACAGCATTTATTTTTAAACTGGAAAGATTCCCACCTGGCACCTTTATACCTTTCCTACTGACCCACATGCAAGTTCTGAAGTAAGAGATGCAGACAGTGCTGGGAAAGGAGACAGCTAGAGAAAGTGCTGAAGACTGTATGGGCTTTGCTCCTCCTTCTGAAGTCCAGCTTCAGTCACTACTGTTTACTGGTGTCAGTTACTCTGCAAGAGTTGTGTGTTTGTGTGGGGGATACACCACAGCAACCAAGTCAACACCCATTTCAAAACTCATCATCTACTGGGAAGACATCAGTGACTGATTGTGATAAAAGCACCAGGTGTTGTGCAGGAGGGAGGAAGTATGGATCAACCCCTTTGATATGGTGGGATATAGATTGGGCCATGTAGGAGGAACTGGCAGGGGATTGTAGGAAGAACAGAACTTTCTAAAGAGGAAAGGGGCCTTTGTAAGGTTCAGGGCATTTAAATTCTTTTTTCTTCCCCGGAGACAGGGTCTCACTGCATTGCTCAGGCTGGTCTTGAACTTCTAGCTCAAGTGATTTTCCCATCTTAGCTTCACAAGTAGCTGGACTACAGGAGTGCCCCACCATACCTAGAGGGACATTTAAATAGGAGGGAGCCTTGTGAAGAGAAACAGGGCTTTGCAAGGAGTATCTGAGCTTTTTAAGGACAGGTTCTTATAAAGAAGAGGGACACTTTGAAGGTGGAGTGGGTCTTGTAGAAAGAGAGGGGCCCATCAGGAGGGTAGGTCTTGGTAGAAAGCATAGGAGTTTGTAGAAGTAGCAGAGGTTTCTAGGAAACAAGGTCTTCCTAGGAGGATCCACCTGGGCTTTGTCAGGTGGAGCAGGGTTTGTAGGAGGAGCAGGGCTTTGAGAAGCCAAGGCTTTGTAAGTAGTGGGCTCTGCAGGGAGAGCAAGGTTTTTTAAGTAGAGCAGCACTGGGTCAGGAAGAGCAGGGCTCCCTCCTTTGAATAGGGCTTTGTCAAGAGCAGCAGGGCATAGGCAGATGGTCTCAGCTTAGATAAGGAAGAGGGAGGCTGGGGAGGAGCAGGGCTTTGAGGGGCAAAGGTTGATAGGAGGGAGCTGGGCTTTGTAGGAAGGGACAGAATTTATAGGACAAACAGGGTTTTGTAGGAGCAGGAATTTGTGGACAGAGAAGCCTTCCTGAAGAGGAAGAGGACTTTGTTGGGAGCAGCAGCCTTTGTGGATGGGGCAGTGTTTGTCAGGAGGAGCAGGCTTTGTAGGAAGAAGAGAGAACGGCACAGAGGAGCTGGATTTTGTAAGCAGGAGTGGGGTTTGTAAGGAAGAGCACAGATTTTTAAGTAGTAGGGAAACTGTTAGCAGGCCCAGCTCTACATAGGATCCATAGGGCTTTGTAGGGAGGAGGCAGAGCTCCCTAATGGGATGCATGGCTTTTCAGGAAGCCCCTAGCTCTTTAGGAGCACTGAGGTTTCCTAGGACTACTCCAGTTTCTAGGTGGCACAGAGCTTTGTTAAGGTGAAACAGGGCTTAGTAAGAAAAGCTGGGCTTTACAGAAGGGGCAGGCCGTTGCAGGGTTTTGGAAGGAGGAGTATGGCTTATAGGAAGACAGGCCTTATCAAAGGAACAGAGTTTTCTAGGATTGCAGGGCTTTGTAGGAGAACCTACCCTTTTAAAGGAAAAGCAGTTTGCAGGAGGGCAAAGCTTGGTAGGGAAAATTAAATTTTTTAAGGAGGAGTCTGCTTCTTAGGAAGAAAAGGGCTTGACAAGGAAGAGTAAAGCTTACAGGAGGAGCCAGGATTGTGGAAGGAGGACTCTAGAACAGCGGGGCCTGTAAGTATCAGTGGTGCTTTGTAGGATGAACAGGGTTTTATAAGAATATGGAGTTTTATTAGATGAAGTGGGATTTTTAAAGGAGATTGTGGCTTTGGGAGAAGGTACAGGGCTTTGTAAAAGTAAGCAGGGCATGTTGCTATCAGTGGGGCTTTGAAGGTGGAATGCAGCTTTGTACTGAAAGTCAGGGCTTAGGTCTTTACAAGAGGTGCAGGATGCTATTTGAGAAGCTGAACTTTGTGAGGAGGAGCAGGGCTTTGCAGGGAGACGCAAAGCTTGTTGGGAGTAGGGTTTAAAGAAGGAACAGGGCATTGTAGTAAGAGCTGGATTTGTAAGGAGGATCAGGGCTTTATAGAAAGGAATAAGAATTTTTTTTTTTTTTTGTATTAGGGACTGAACTCAAGGGTACTCGACCACTGGGCCACATCCTCAGCCCTATTTTGTGTTTCTATTTAGAGACAGGATCTCACTGAGTTGCTTAGTGCCTCGCCATTTGCTAAGGCTGGCTTTGAACTCGCGATTCTTCTCTCAGCCTCCCAAAGTGCTGGGATTACAGGTGTGCACCACTGCACTGGGCAGGAATAAGGATTTATAAGAGGAACAGGACTTTGGAATGAAGCCACAGTTTTGTAAGGAGAAACAGGCTTTATTTTCACTGGGTAGTGCTGCTGCTTATTTATTCTTTCTGGGCATAATTCTCCATTTGATTTTTAGGGTAGCTATCCTGGAACCCCAAATTCCACAGCAGGGATTTGGGTGCTAAGCAGGGTTTCATGTGGCTTCCAGAAAAATACTACCTGCAGATTGCCCAGTTACGTTGAAAGGCTGAGCTTGTAAGGCCCAGCCTGAGTACAAGACCTCTCCCTATCTTTTTAAACTAGTGAAGAGATCAGAGTTGAGCCCATGTTCACAAAAACACTTCAAGACCTGGGTAAACTATGACCCCTTTTCTCAAGTGGAGGTATAGAAGAGTGATTAGCAGGTTACAAAACTGTTCTTTCTCTGTGAGGGATATGGCTTCACTATGTCCTCCAGCCTTCCTCACAGTCAGGCCACCGTCTGGCTAATGACATCAGAGGAAAGGAAGTGTCCTGCCTCTGAGCACTTCTCATGAACAATCTTCCTATTGAGCAGCAGCCTTGGTGAGAGTGCAAGCAAAAAATAGAAGGAAGCCAAATCTTGCTCCTGGGGAAGCTCTTTCCATATCTTACTGAAGGCAGGGGTTTCCAGCCATCTTGGAGGTTTCACTAATCAACAGTGAGGCAGAAGCTGGGCTCAGTGGCACACGCCTGTAATCCCAGCACTTTGGGAGGCTGAGACAGGAGAATCACGAGTTCAAAGCCAGCCTCTGCAATGGCGAGGCGCTCAGCAACTCAGTGAGACCCTGTCTCTAAATGAAACACAAAATAGGGCTGAGGATGTGGCTCAGTGGCTGAGTGCCCCTGAGTTCAATCCCCGGTACCAAAACCAAAAAACAAACAAACAAACAAAACCACAACGAGGCAAAGATAATTCATCATGACCTTCTGACTTAAAGGTCTTGCTTTAGAGCCTTAAAAAAAAAAAAAATTCCCCAGCTAAGTGTAAATGGAGGGTATTAAAAAAACAAAGCCAAGCCAAGTTCTCTGACTGAAGGAGGAAATGCTTCCTTTGATTCTCTAATTGCTTTCTTTTGGGTTTGATTAATCTAACAAAATAAAATTCTTCTCTCTGGGTGTAGATGCTGAAGTACTAGTTGAGGGGCAGTCTGCTACCTTAAAACTAAATAGCTCAGAAAAAGCTTCAGATCTCAAGTGCACAATGAGTTTCAATAAAATTTGCTGCACAAGCAGTACTTAAAGGAGACATTTTTAACAAAGGCTGAAATCTACAGTTATTAATACTAAATATATGACAAACAACAAATTATGCAATCAAAATTTTAATAACAAAGATACTATTTTTAACATGGTCAAATATACTTGGCTAAGTCCAGATTTAAAAAAAAAAATGTATCTAGCCCAACAGTACAATCATACAGCTTTGTACAGAACATTCCATAGATCAACAGAAAATACATTTGAGCACAAAAATAAAAAATATTTAAAGAGAATCTCTAAGCAGCATTTATTTCTGCAAAACAGACATATATCTTGTACTGATTAAATATCTACAAGTGCTTTCCTTTACAAAAATACATATATTCTTAATAGACTAAGTCATTAACAATGACCTGGTAATTCTTTCACTTCAATTTGAATGATTTATAAGCTAAATCTTACAACCACAAAAAGGTTTTTATTTGTATTAAGATGTTACCACTTTTGACAAAAAGCTTAAAATATTTCATATTTCAAAGTAAAATTAGCAACATAACTTTACAATATATTCTATGATAGCTTTATTTATCGTGAGGGCTACCCTAATATAAATGGATGATCGCTGTTGTGTTGCCAGATGCAGGAAAGCAGCGGAACATTGATACTCCCCCCACAAGCTCTTGTCCTGGACCACAGCTTCATAAGGACACTTAGGCCCCCACCCCCATTCTAAAAAATACAGCAAAAGAAAACTGATCTCAAACAATGTTAGGCTGATCCCATTTTTAATGTGTAGAACTCCTGCTCCAGTGGACTGATGTGAAGTGTATGGATAAATAAATTAAACTGTTTACTATCTCTACAATACCCAGAAATATTTAATCTTCATTTGTACTAGATTAGTTGCTTATTCCATGAAGCTCCGTAAGATGGAAGAAAACTAGTATATTTAACATGTATGTTTCACTTGATTCTAGATTTAAAAACTATTTAAAAGCATTTCTGAAAAGTCAGTCTCAGTTTTGAATCATTGAAAAAAGGACATAATGACTATACAGACACATCTGCATGAGCATTTAAAGTAATTAAATTATTTTTAAGTTATAAAACTTTCTGAAGAGGATGTGCTCAAGCCTTTGACTTCTATTTGAAAATATAATAAGGACAGCAAATAAACACACTATTTGGGAAAACTGTGTTACAAGAAGAGAATCACTTTTAAATTATTGGAAAACCACCATTGCTTTTTAAAAACCCAACACTATGAAAACCCTGTACTGTATGTTTGAAGTACGTTTTAATAAACTTTATCTCATGTTTTCCACCAAAATATTACTGAACTAGGTATATCAAGTAAATCCAGACTCAATTGGTTATCTTGTGCTTTGAAAGGGCTTTAGAGTCTTTAGAGTATTTAATGTTGTTCAAAACCAGACATAATAGAGTGTGTATTCACATTTAATCTATTCGAGGAGGTTTACCTAGTGACCCATCAGACAGACTTCATAAAGTTTTACCTTAAAGGTGGCACACAGAATGAACTCTGAAGGAGAAATGGCATAATAATATATCTCTCTTGATGTACACAGGAGCTCTTGTATGGCTAAATTCTAATAATAATGTTACTGCTGAGAAATAAAACAAAGATTTACTTTTTAAGAAAACAAAACAAAACAGGCCCCTTTTAAGAAAACAAAACAGGCCTTTATGAAAATTTTGCTTCTGAATATTCAAAAAGCACTTATGTAAATCCAGTAGAATGTACTATCTTCTTCACAAGTGAGGATGTTGACATTTTTACCAAAGTCTGTCTTGAATAAAATTTCTCATATTATTAAGAACCTGGGAGCTAAATAATATAATTTATTTTATACTGCCTCCATGGAATGAAAGACTTCTCAAATTAAAATTTAAAATCTCAATTTCAATTTTCTTTTAAAAGTGTTTCTCCCATATTTCATTCAGAAAAATGTGTTTATCACTTTCTCATGTTTGAGGATTCCTAAAATCTGACAGATGGTACTGAAAAACAGTGAAAATATTTGAAAGGAAGTATGCTCTGATTATTGCAAGAAAAATCTGCATTTGACCCTTCTCACCAAGAAAATTCAGTTTAAAGCCTTTCTTTGGTGATGTTTTAACAATTACTCAAGGTTATTGCCTAACTATATAAAATTAAGTTGCTATCTAAAAACTTCCAACCTCCAAACTGTTAAAACTGTCTCTCCAATACCATTATTAATTAACAGTAAAATGTCTTTGGTGATATCTATATTCTTATGAAAATCTTTAAAAAGAGATTAACTTACAAGTGCCTATTTAGATATGAAACTATTCATGAGAGACAGATATAGATAACTCAAAATTGATGCAGTAAATCTAAAACAGAAATGCACTTTAGCACTGAGGCACTTTCTTTTAAATATTCAATAAAGCTAAACAGTTCATAATATTACATAACATTTTTTCCTTAAAGAATCAGTGTGAATTTAGATAACATTTGAGTGTATAATATAGTTTAGCAAAACCATTACATTTATAAAATGTGGCATATTAGTTTGGGATAGATGTTCAATGAGTAAACAAATAATACACTTTTCTAAAAGTAGTTAAAAGATGTTACTCAAACCCAAGACTGAATATTACCTCATCAGTGAGCCTTTTATTCTTTTCATGCATCTTAGGAGTCTTGTTAATGTAGAGGCCATATTTTGATTTCTCTATTATTAACTCATGTAGTTACTTCAATTAATGTGATATTTATAAACCACAGACATTCTTTATATCCAAGATTCTTTAACCCTTTTATAGTTGATTTTTAAGGCAGATAAAATAGATAACAAAATATTCTATAGAAATAAAGTTTTTCAGTTTATTGCTTACCAACAAATTAAAGAGTAAATTTAGGGTTATTCTCTGATTTTACAGATTCAGAATATTATTCCTATAGGTTATTAATATGAAGCATTTGTTTATTAGCACCTTATTTTATAAAGCTAACCACAAAAGGTGCCTGTACATTTTTTCTATACCTGGTTGCCTACAAATTCTATGACCTGATGTAAAGCATAATTAACTGGGAATTTAGTGTGTTACTGGACAGAACAGCAGTCCCACACTTAGAAACTCATAGGTGACACACCAAGAGGTCAGCTGAAGAAGTCTAGGCTCTAGTGGCAATACCACATTACTCAGGACCATCAACAAATGTGAACCTTTGTCCAAATAACAATTGTGATGCCCTTCTTTATGTAGGTTTTTTTTTTTTTTACATGTTTTGGCACAAATTCCATTGCATTTCAATAAAAATGTCAGTGCTTTAACATTAAATAAATAATTTTATATACAACTATTCTCAGTTCCATAATTGTTTCCTATATATTTCCTTGGAATATAGTGAAATTACATATGATTAGGCAAGGGTCAAATTTAAAGAGATCTTGTATATAAAACTAGTTTATGGCCATAAGTTTTGGCTGGGGAGTCAAAATATCCAAGTCTCATTTGTGGTTTTCAAAATGCACTCTTAATTCATTTTGAGTTAAGTTAATTAAAATAACATCCAGATGTAAAACACTTATTTTAATCATTAATCTAGATGTGATGGATTTATAATAATTTTAAAATTTTCTCAAGGATATCTAAGAACTAGGTTTCATAGTACAGCAAAATAATTTCTGTAACTAAATAACAAATTCAGTTTTTTGGTGGAGTGTAATGGTCTTTTCCAAGCATTGATAGTTAATAAAAATTGCCTTTTAAATTCCGCTTATGAACCCTTCCAAGAACACACATAATCTAACAAAATGAACCTAAGAAAGTACTGCTGTAAACTTCTTCACCAAAGTCAGAACAATAACAGAAAACTTTAATATAGACTTTTGGACTTGATAAAACATATATGTAAAAGATAATTATTAACTTTACGCTGTTACATTGTGAAATGCATGAAAATTGAGATGTATTTTATATATTTCTTAGAGTTGTACAATGTTTTATTTCTATGAAGGATTTTGACATTCAGAGGTGTTAACTGTGATACATTTTACAGGAAAATGCAGCACAGCTACCATGTATACAGTATAAAAACTATGTGTGTAACACATAGATTGTGCTCATGTCAGATTTCTAAAATAATTTCTCCTAATTTCCAAGATTTTTTCCTACGTTTCAGGTTGTTTCAAGCAACTGATAAAACAATTTCCAAGGAAGTTTGGTGAAAACAAGTGTGAATTTAAAAGGTTTAGAATGAAGTTTTTCATCTAATTTAAGGTAAAAAGACTTTCTTTTACTTGCAGACTAATATGAAATGAATGGAAGACTTAACAAAACTGCAAAATCAAGGACATCATCATAGTTCTGACCTTTACTGAACTCATGTATAAAACAGTAATACCCCCATTACTATAGTATCTAAAAGAAAATATCCTAAACCATTAATTTTGGTTAGCATGTTTATCCACTACACTGTATTTAATCTATTTGATGCAAATGGTTTGGAAATGTGATAGGTAACTAATGGTTTGAATCTACAACTGTTTTTGAGACTTTTGAAGCCATAAAATGTTATCTGCTCTAAAAATCCTAACATTTAAAATCATCATATATAATCCTCTGCATGCCACAATGACACACACCTAAGGCCAACTTAAAAAGTATTCATTAAATGACAGCAACAAAGTAATGATACATACATCAAATGGGCTATACAATGAAGTTTCATGAAGCAGCACCCACTTGTCATAAGGCATTATGAAAGATTAACCTTACTTACACATTAATTTTATTAGAAGTAAATGTGATCAGCTGCCAACATCGTGAATGGTTGTGAATCTAACTTAGGTTGTCCAAGAAGTCACCTACATTTCTGATCTGGAGGGCTTACATGCCTTCCTTGTGCAAATTGGTAGACTACACAGAGAGATGCTTAGAATGTCTACAATTATGATGTGCTCCAATGTTAAAGAATAATTAGAATTCTTCACAAAAGGACTTGCACACTCAAGAATGAACTATTTCTTACACAAAAAGCTTACGAAGAATAGGACAGTGGCTCAGAAACCACTTTTCTAAATACAGTTCCATACAAAATAATTTCAAGATATAATTATTAGGTTCTTGTACAGTACCCTATTTAAACAAGAATAAAATAGTTAAGTATGTGAAAACTGCAACATCACAAAGATTGAGCCATTTTACTAGTGTAATTAAACATTTGAACAGGCAAGCAAAATATTCAGAGGATGAATCATGGCTGCACACCTAACTGATTCCAGCCATGACGTGCACACTGTGAGAAAGCACAAATACCTTATGCAGATGGTTCAGTAGCAGAATGGCACTTGGTTTGCTCTTAATAGAAACAACATGAATGTAACTGACAATTTTAGAGACAGACAATGGCCTTATTTGCATGCTGAGAATCTGTGTCCCTCTAGTCCAACACCGTTCACTGTGCAATCTGTCGACGAGTAAACAAATAGTGCAGGATTCATTTCAGTGAAATCTAGGCCCCTTGGTCTAACCGAAATCAATTCTTGGTCGATACTGCAATACCATAGGGTATGACTATAAAATAAAAACAGATGATGAATAAGACTGTGTTTGCATAAAAACAATATAATTTACATACAAAGGATTTTAAGCATTTGAGGTTATAATTTACTACATTTCCCGGTACTACTAATTATAATAATTAAGATTTAAGTTGCTATTTATAATTTAAACCATTACTATTAACATTATTTCTTCTGATTGCCATTATTTTTCTTCAGTCAAGTTTTCAGTAATATGCAGCAGAGGTCAAGTTCAAAGCCTATAGACACTGGGGGTGGTGGTGGTGGTATATGTGATCAACGAGAGGTAGGGCTTGTGGAGGTTTGTAAGCTACATGTCCTGCTTCCAAGTATCCTATCAGTAACCCAGTTGTTGGAGTGGGGGTTTGGGCATGGGGGCTGAACAAATGGAGCTGCTGCTGGTGAGAACCCACTGAGTCACACATTAAGAGACTCCATGCTTTTCACAAAGCACATTTTTTATAAGTTTGTTATTTTTTGTCATTTTAGCATTTAAAATTTATTTTAATGGTCTTTTAAAAAATACTGAAAAACAAATAGCTAATGTCAAATGAAATATTTAGGTCACTCCATTTTTTCAACAGTCAATTGATACTATTATATATTAAGATCCATTATATAATTTTAAAAGATTCATATTGTCCTAGGTATTGCTCTATTTAGAAAAGGCTCACAAATCAGAACATCTTGCAGATAAAAAGGTTTATGCCATGCCACTTCTGCATCTGTTTTTATCTCTATTTCCCATAATAATATAGAACCAAAACATCACAAAGTTGGAAAAGGTCTGGAGAACCAATAAATTTCCTTTTCTTAAAGCTGTAGGTTTCCCTTTTTAAAATGAAATTTGAGTAGCTACTTTCATGGAATCAAGAAAAGGGGGAGATGGCCACTGACTGATGCTTCTTCATCAGTGTAGGTGAATGAAAAAAATCCAGTATAGAGAACCTTACTCTTTCACATAGATACAAGGGACAGACTGAAATTTTACAATTCCAAAAATGATCACTGCAGCACTGATAGCTATGTTACATATTGACAAGACTCAACGTTGGGGTATCTTTTACCTTTCAGTTCAGGACAGAACAGATGGGAAGGAATAAAAGTGCCCTACATTGTGTTCTCCCAGGTGAAGAAGTAAGGGACATGCCACTACTAGCTTTCTAAGGGCTAGAATAACAATTTTAGTCTCTTGAGGTTTTCATGGTCTAAAATTATTTGGTTTTAATTTTACTTGTTCTTATTTTCAACTTTATGCAGTTCCTGCAGAATCAGAGTGGGTCACAGAAATCTATATTTTACAAAACTCTCTGGAAGTTTCTGAAGCTCAGCCACATTTTGAGATCATTAACATAGGTACTCTCCTATCTTTCACTAATTCCCATTCTACTTCATTCCAACCCACAGCTTTCTGTTTATTATAATAATTTTCACTTTTTTTCTATTCCTGGTTGTTGAATTTGCATATATCTTGTAATTAAGTTACTCATTTTAGAATACATTCAACATATACAGAAGTATCCACCAACAATTCTACTATGGATGAAAGCAGAGCGGGGAATAAAAAGGCTTGGTTGTCACTGGTTGGAATTTTCTCAGATTTGGGTTGAAGATGGTTTTGTGTCTCCCCCCAAAAAACCATTTGTATTGATTCTAAGACCATGTATGGAGATTAATAATTTTATTGAAATGTGTCATAACATTGAAAATTCCTCTGTTATACTTAAAGTTCTATTTCTGTTTCAGTTACTTTCTGAAGATGGCATCCCACTTACTAAATGAAATATGACCTCTCTCTGCTTTAAATTATTGCACCGATTCTGTTTCATAGTTTCTAGTCCTCAAGACTCATTATGTAATAAAAACAACACACTATAAAAGTGTACATTTAAAATGTGATAATTTTAGAAAATGATTAAAACTCTCCTTGGTTGATTAACTTTTTCTCTTCAAGAATGTATTCTTTATCATAAAACTGTTTTATTATAGATTTGAAAAATACAGAAAAGCAACAAAAAATAAAAGAAAAATTATTTAAATCCTATCACCTAAAGATCCTTCCAATCTTTTTATCTACACTTTTTTTTTCAAAACTGGAATCATGCCAAACATATTTTTTCATAAATAATTTTGTCCATTAAAAACCTCTGTGTTCATTTAAAATTTCATATACACATTTCCATACCATTTAATACATTCCAACATGATCATTTTTTTTTTCTTTTTTGGGTACTGGGGATTGAACTCAGGGGTACTTTACCACTGAGCCACATTCACAGCCCTATTTTGTATTTTATTTAAAGATGGGGTCTCATTGATTTGCTTAGTGCCTCGCTTTTGCTGAGGCTGGCTTTGAACTCATGATCTTCCTGTCTAAGCTGCTGGGATTACAGGCATGTGCCGCTGTGCTGGGCTCATGATCATTTTTTAATGGCTCTATCTTATGCTGTTAAAAAAGGAACTATATGTTAACCATACCTCCTTCTGAAGTACATTTGATATTATTCCATTTTTATGCTATTATAAATTTATCTTGATTCTTATCCTTCCCCCCAAGACAGATTCCTGAATGTGGAACTACTGATTTAAACAACATACACATTTAAGGGTATTTTGATAAATATCATTACACTAGTCTTCAAAAAAGCTGTTCTATTTTTATATTTCCCTAAGAAATATGAGTGCCCATTCCTCCAGAGCCTTAACGAGTGCTATCCTTTACCCTTATTAACTTGGCAATTTAAAAAACATAAAAATAAGATTTTATTATTTTTTTTCATTTCTTGACTTCCAAAGAAGTTAATGTTTAGAATCTATATATGCTTATTAGCCAGCTGTATTTCCTTTTTCTGTAACTTCCCTAATTATGTTCTTCGTTCATTTTCTCTTTGGAAAGTTAGGCTTTTTCTTATAGATTTATATGAATTCTTTATGTATTAAGGACATTAAACCTGTTTTGTTATCTATTACCAATTTTAGTTATAAGATTTTTGCCATTTACTTCTCAATATTAATAGTTGATTTGTCTTTTATCTTTTTTAGAGATACAATGTGAAAGACCATTCCCACTCTGAGATCAGTTACTCAGCTGTATTTTCTTCTTGATCTTTTATGGTATCATTTTGAATATTTATCACTTTAAACCATCAGAAACTTACACTGGTGTATAATGTGAGGTATGGATTAAATTCCCCTACCACAGTCTCAGTACAATTAATGAAAACAAGCCCTACTAGATCTGCATCCAACATTCAATACTATCTCTGAATGCATGTTTTCTAATCACCCTCTTCTGTACTGTCTGCTCTAGCACCACTGGCCTCCTTAAAATTCTTAAACGACCAGACATACCCACTGCTGAGAGCCTTTAGAGTGTGTTCCCTAGGCCTGAGTGCTCTACAAACAGATATTCACATGGCTATGTCTCTCACTTCCTTTTGATCAAAATCTACCATATCAAGATGCCTTCCTTGGTTATCTTAAAACATTTTTTCGATTAATCTATTTTCAATTTCTTCTAACACTAAAATTTACTTGTTTTTCATCTATTATAGTCATTACAGTATAAGTTCCATGAGAAAAAAAGGTTTGTGTTCATTTTAATTCTATATCCCCAGGGCTAGTACAGTGACCAATGTCTACTAAACGCACAATACTAATAATATGCTCAATGATAAATGAATCTTTTTTCTTCTATTAGTTTAAGATAGTTTCCATAGATTCATATACACTAGAGTCTATTTCTGACCTATCCTTTTTTATTCATGTCTATGTTTAAGTTAGTACCTAATTTTAATTATTGCAGCTTTATAATACATTTTTGTATGTGGCAGTGCACTTTCCCCCTCATTACTCATTTTAAAAATGTAACCAACCAGAAACATCTACATTTTTTGACGGACTTTAGAATGACTGAATTTGTCAAGTCAGGTAAGAACCTGGAAAAGATATGTCTGAAGTTGTGCTTAAGTTTATAATTTTATCATGAGTAAACTGACACCTTTATAATATTTAATATACTCTTTAAATTTCTGGTGTGTGAAATAGAATCTTGGATAAATACGAAGGGATCTTTGTTCTTAGGAAATATTTGCTGCAGTATTTAATGGTCCACTGTCCTAATAGCTGATTTATTTTTAAATATTTCTACATAAAAACAATATGTAAAGAAAGCAATAAGAGAAAGATGGGAAGAGGAAGTGAGGGGGAAAGGAGGCAATGTAATGTAATGTAAAGGAAATGTACAATAAAGGAAATGTAATGAACTGTTAATTGGTAAATCTAGGTAAAGGTAAAGGCTATTCCTTAAGTAATTATTTCAACTTTCCTACTGTTTTGAAAAATTTCAATATAAGAACCTGTTAGGAAGAAATCAGGATTTAACACTGAATTTTATTAAACATTATACACACACATATGTATATACATATATGATAAAAATCCTATTATGTCTTTGTTATTCTTTTAGTATAATATGTTAGTATGTTTAGTGGATCAAATGTACCCAAGAGCTAGGAATGTAGCTCAATGTTAAAGCACTTGCCTAGCATGCGTGAGACCCTGGATTTGATTCCCAGCACTACCAAAAAATATTATACAAAAGAATATTTAGTACATTTTAGTATATTACTTACCATGTTCATACTTATATTCAAAATGAGATCTGGTACTAGTTTTCTGATTGTGGATTTACTGTCGGTTTTCCTATCATGTTTATGCTACCTTTGTGAAATGAATTTGGAAGAATTCCCTCTTTTTCAATGATTTAAAACTATATACAGCATGCAAGAGACCTACTTCTTGAAATTTGGAGAATATGACCATAAAACCACTTAGGCATCTCTCTCTTTTTTTGGGGGGGAGGGTACTGGGAATTGAACCCAGGGGTACTTAACCACTGATTCACATCCCCAGCCCTTTTTATATTATTAGTTAGAAACAGGGTCTCATTGAATTGCTTAGGGCCTTGCTAAGTTGCTGAGGCTGGCTTTCAATTTGTGTTCTTCCTGCCTCAGCCTCCTGAGCCACTGGGATTATATGTATGTACCACCACACCCAGCCCACTTATGTATCTCTTGAGAAGTTAATTCTTTAAATTTTTTATGCCTTTTGTGAATTAGTCATTTAACTTCTCTTTCTTCTGGGTTAATTTTTTTTTTTTTTTTTTTGGTGGTGCTGAGAATCAAATCCAGGACTTCATACATGCTAGGAGAGCTACATTCCCAGCCCTTCCTGAGTAATTTCTGAACCATTGATATTTTCCTAGAAAGTTGTCTATTCCAGGAAATTTTCACAAAATTAAAAAACTTAATATTATACAGCTCTGATGTATATACAATATATATATTTTCTATTTTTTTTCTTTGAGTCCTGGGGATTGAACCCAGGGGAGCTTTACCACTGATAAACATCCCCAGCACTTTTCATTTTTATTTTGAGGCAGGGTCTTGCTAAGTTGCTGAGGACCTGGCTAAGTTGCTGAAGCTGGCCTCGGATTTCTGATCCTTGTGCCTCAGCCTCCCCTGCCACTGGGATTACCTGTATATACAAAATATTCTTGTAATATAAAAGTGAAAAAATTTTCCTAGAAAATTTCTGGTTTTGGCTAAAGGTACATACTATTAACAACAAATTCAATATTTTTACAAGAATATATCTGTAGGGTATGTCTACATATATGAGACTATTATCTATAATAAAGTATTGAAGGAATAAAAGGAATTTTGTGTGGATTTGAAAATTTGTCTTATTCCCGTCATTTTCTAATACTTTGCACCAAGATTTAAGAACAACTTTTTTTCTAATGACACGAACACTGATACTAAGAATAAAATAAAAAAGCTGTGTGTGTATGGGTTACAGCTATGGACAATATACTACTATGGATCAGCCCCAAATCAGCTACAAAGCTTAAAGCTGAAACATCTATAAACTTCAGAGTTTTATAAATTTCACCAGATTAACTAAATTATTTGCTCACCTCCTCACCTTAATCTGTGTAATGTAAGATAAAGGATGATTTTTCTCCCTAAATGATTTCCTCTTGGCCTTTACAGATGTCATTATATTTGCTTAATCTACTGCTAAAAAACTAGGACTTAAACATTGTATATGAAAAAGCATACATTTTAATGAAGGCATGGGGATTCTTACAACATAGCACTGATCAAAAGATTAAGGGAAATTTTAGATAAGCTACTAATTCAAATTTTTTGATTAGTACTGAAGTGTTAATACTTAACACATTCGTCTCAACTCCAGAACTGCCACACTGAAGTTTACTAGTTCTAAAGTTCTTACATAATTCTCCCTTCTTGGTTCCAAGGAAACAGGACTACTACCTTGATTGCTGGCATAAAAGAACAATAGATATTTTAAAGAAATGCTATGATTAGTCCACAAGATTAAGGTGAATCATAGATCATATCTGAACCTAATAATAATCCTTACTATACTACATTTAAGTCTCTACTTTCCAAAAATTTTTAAATGTATTCCTATTATATAAACTTTTCTCAGACACATGCTCAAGTATTATCAGCACATTATTAAATTAGCTCACTATCATTTCCTTATAAAAAGAGGTAACAGAATTAAAGAACTTAAAGCAGTGCCCTGTAAACAAGCTCACAATTAGATTTTGTTCTTGCTGCTACTCAGTCACCTAACTTGGCATTTCATCTTTCATTTGTGGATGTATGGCTCATTACAAAAAAAAAACAATGAAAAACAAAAACACAACATTTTGGGCTGGGACTGTAGATCAGGGGTAGAATACTGCTTAGTGTGTAGAAGGTCTAGGTTTGATATCCAGCACTTCAAAAATAAAAATAAAATCACACTTATACAAAGAAGGCAACATCCCAATCCAATATGGACCAGAGATTTCTTAAGGACTAAAAGTAGTAATTATTAAAAATTTCTGACTCATAAATAATGGCCTTAACATTTATAATTTCATTTTATATTCAATAAAGTTAAATAGTTAATTCAGGAAAACTAAAATAATGGGGAATTTGAGGAATTTAAGTTCAGAAAAGATCATAAAAACATCAGTTTTACAAAGTGACAAGTCTCAGGAACTCAAGTTGGGGATGAAGCGATCACTGCCATGGCATCATGATGGTCATATGTACCGTCGTGAGTGCCTCTTACCTGATACAAAGGGCCATCCTGAGAGCAGACTTGCGAAGCTGAGCAGTTCAGACACCGAAACTGCGGAGGAGATGAACTCATCAGATAAGAGGCATCCACAACTGGATACATATTTAAAACTGATTATTTAAAATATTTTAACGTCAAACATTAAGAGTCAACATGATTAATTAAAAAAACACTTTCTGAGAAAATGATAGTTGGTTTTGAAAAAAATAGATTTAATAACAGTGATTGGTAAAATTTGGATTGAAGTAATTTTAGCAACTAGCTACAAGTTAGGTTAATATTTTGAAAATACCAATATGGTATCCTACTCTTTCCATATCCTTTTCAAATACTAGTTCCTGAGAAAATCCTCACCTCTTGGTACATGAGGGCACCCTCTTTCTTCCATTCCCTTCCTGCGATCAGTCTCTCCTAGGTCTCCTCTTCAACTACCCCTGAAAGCAGCACTGTTCAGTGAAATCAGAGCTCTGTGTGGGGCACGGAACTTCGCTCAACCTATAAGGGATCCATTTTCTGTTTTATTTAGGCTATTTATATTGCCCAAATTAGATTCTTAGTCTCCGTATCTCCTTGAATATATTTCATATTTATACTTGCAGTCTTATAGATAAGGCCCAGAACAGACACACAGCAGCCACTCATTAAGTGTTTTATGAGTAAATTAATGAATGAATATATTTTTAAACTACTGAGTAGATTCATTTGTAAACCTACCACCTTTTAACATTTAACCACATATGAAATCATCATTAATCCTGATTTCTAAAATATGCTACAACTTGCTAAATACAATTTTCATTGTAATGGGGCTATAAAACGAAATACATACACTTAAAGCTATGCACATATGAATTCAACATTGCATGTTCTTCAAAATGGAAAAATTAAATACATAAAAAAGTGAGTTGTAAATAAATCAGAATATTTCTAATTTCCCAGAGTAGATTTTAAAAGAGATACTTCGAAAGATTATGATTTTCTATTTCCCCAAAATACTTGAGCAATTTTTTCTTTAGAAGCTGGTCCTTGATTTTGAGTATAGTGTTCATCAATATGCTGTAAAATATGCCCAACAGTATGATCCTTTGGTGACTTCCTTTTTCTCTGAAGAGTTCTCAAGCTCTGGCCTATATGACTTTGCCTAGCTAGGCAAGTTGCACAAAGCATTCTATAAGAATAGAGAGTTAAAGTGGAAAAAGGCAATTTCACTAGTTCCTCTTTTTTCTATTAGTCTCTTTGGTATCAGTCAAGATGGGCATCTTTGCTTTTCCTAAAACTGCCAAATATTATAAAAATAAGTCAAAGAAAGACAAGCATGGTACAGTCACTTCTGTGCTGGACTAGCAGAAGATGCTGGAGGGGATGAAACTAACCAGGATCACCTAGGAAAATGCTGTGATGACCACTGACAGTGTACTCATCCTACCCAAGAAAAGATGAGCAGGAAGATATGAATCCGTGACAAAAGACTGAACAGAAAGATACTGAGAGATCAGAGGTGGAACCAAGTGGAAGAGGAAGGAACTATGATCACAATCAAAGTTAACATACATGAGCCACTACTAAAATAATTAACATTTATTGTACCAGGCACTCTGTTAAGAACCTGAGTATATAATATTTCATTGATTCTTGTTTAACTTTTCAACACAGGTATTGTAATTTAATTTTTAAGGATCAACTAAGGAAAACTAGGAAGCAGGGCACATCTGGGAAAAAATTATTGCAACCTATATAACAAAAGATTCATACTCAGAATATATAAAGAGCTCCTTGAAGACAATAAGAAAAAGAAACATAATGATAAAAAACAAGACAATGAATATGAAAGGTCACATATGAAATCTAAAATTGATAATATGCACTGCTGGTGAGGATGCCAGAAAATGAACACTCCCTTGTACATTACTGGTATGATTATAAACTGTTCTTTTTTAGAGAACATTTTTTCAACATCTCTCAAAATTTAACATATGCATACTCTGGTGTAAATATACTTCTAAGAATGCAAACAATGGATATGCTTGCATATGGGCAAAAAATACATGTACCTGAAAATATATGGCAATCAAAATGTCCACCAAGCTATTATATTAATTAAATAGTGCTACATCCACACATATTGAATTTTATCACTATATTAAAAAGAATTATTTCAAAGTTTATTGTTTCTCCACAAGATTTATTGCCAAGCAAGAAAAAGAAATTGCAAAACAATACATATGGCTCATGTTTCAGAAAACCATGATGACCACTGGCATGGATTTTATGAAGAAGATCCAAGCACTAGATTGATGATGACATTAGATGACTGAGCCCCTTCCAAACTAATTCTACACCTTCAGTTTGTAGATGTGGAAGCCAAAGGACAAGTAAGTAGTCATAGATCACACTAAAACTCTTATTACTCAGGATGGTTAGAGATCAGAAACACTGGCTTCTCTCGGGAGCTTTCTAGAAAGACGGAAACTTGGGTGCTGTCCCAGACTGAGTTAGTATCTGTATTTTATCTAGATCCCAAGATGATTTATATTTGGATTAAAGTTTGAGAAGTACTGTTTATTTTTTTAAAGTATATTTTCTCCCACTAAGAAGCAAAACATCATGGTCAGCCATGAGTATAAGAAATTCTGAAGTAGAAATATTATTAAAAACTGAAAAAATTTCTAAGAGGTATCTAAGTTTGACTGGATGTTTGTTTTGATTCCTAAAGATAAAAATATTTCAAAAACAAATCAAAAGGGAGAAATGGGCTCAGAAAGGGTAGAGGCTAAAGAAAAGGGTCTGAACTTAAAGTGGAACTATTCTAGGATAGAGGAAAGCAGTGGAGCAGAAGGTGTGTGGTGCAGGGAGACACCTCACTACTTGAGGACTGCAGGCAAAATTAATTTTCCTGAGATTCCAGGAGGGTAGGAATGGGACAAGGTAAAGGGTGCTCTGAATATGGAGTACCCTTACCAGAGGAGAAATAGCCAATATAAAGAGGAAAGAAAACTATATATTTACTCAGAGACATAGACAAAGAGTATGGAACATATGAGTAGATAGCCCACAGCACCAAATGCAATGAAAAACTATAAAGATGCCAGTTCCAGCGACTCAACCTAGAAACATAACTCATTGCCGATCACAATCCCATTCAAAGGTTCATCAGGAAGAATATGTAAAATAAGACAAAATAATTTAAAAAATAGGCACTTTTGTCCCAATAGGTACTAATATACATCATAAAAAGCAACTTAGAAGGCCTATTTGCTTTATAAGACATGTTAGATTGGACACTAAGCAAACTTATCCCAAAGAAAATGGACATTTTTCTAAAAGGGTTTTTAGACAGGGGTGTTATACAATCAGATTTTAAAGAAGCTATACAATGTGTAATTTAGGTTCAGAATAAGACCTGCTCAAAAGAAAAAACCAGAATGTCCAGGATATGTGTATGTGTGTATATGTACATATATATGTATACATATGTGTAGATAATTTTCATATCTTGGAATAATGAGGTAAGATATGGCTTATTCAATAAATGGTATTTCTGATTAAAAAATTTTAGAATAAAATAGTTAAGCCTTGTGAATATGTGTGTGCAAATAAATCAATCCCAGGTGGATTAAAATGTTTACTATACAAAACTATAAGAAGTGAAAGAACCACACTGTAGTCATTAGTTTAGGAAACAACCTCAGCCCAAAGCAGAGCTAGTTGTCAACAACAGTAGGTAGAATAATGAGAGCTTTTCAAACATCCTGGCCTCTTGGCGGCAGAGATAGGAAAGGAGAATCACAAAAAATTGGCTAGTGGGGGCTTAATGAAGAAATGATGGTTTTATTACTACTGCTACATTTGTCCAGGTCACTCTTCTGCCAGAATTCATCTAACATAATAGTTTTGTACTTAATTGGAACCTGAGCAAGAATGTAAAGTCTGTTTAACAGAAAACAAATGAAAAACTTGAGATTTGAATAAACAGAATTATCTTCAGGATATATTTTGCATAATTACTACTTTATAAAATATAAAATTTTCATTTAATTTAGTCTTCAAACAAATATGTTGGGCAGTGTGTTAGGTGCTGGAGATTTGACCGTAAACAAATGAAAATCTCAGTCTTTTTTTTTTTTTTTGTACCAGGGATTGAACTCAGCTGCACTTAGCCACTGAGCCACATCCCCAACCCTCTTTATTTTTTTAAATTTTGAGACAGGGAATCACTAAGTTGGCTAGGCTGGCCTTGAACTTGCAATCCTCCTTCCTCAGCCTCCTGAGTTGCTGGGATTACAGGCATGCACCACCATGCCTGGCTAAAATCTGTTTTTAGATTACATTTTAGTTAAGGGATAAATAATAAACATATAAATAAGAGGCACAGTATGTCAGATGGTTTGAAATAACCATGAAAAACAATAAACATGAAAAGGAAGTAAAGAATGTCATCGGAGAGGGAGTTGTTAATTTTAAGGGAGGTCAGAGGCCTCACTGAGAAGGTGACACAGAAGCAAAATGATTAAAGTAAAGGGTATAAAGAAACTAGTTGGATGAATACCTGGCAAGACAATACAAGCAGGGCATATTTGAGAAAGCATAGAAGACACTGTGGCTAGAGGGCTGTGAGCCAAAGGGAGAGGAAATGGTACTGTCGGGGAAAGGTGGGCAGAGAGAAGTGTGGGAGCCATCTCTGTGGGTCTCTGGAAGGACTTTGGCTTTTATCTAAATGATACTAAATGTTACTGAACAGAATGGCACAGAGTGACATGTCCTCTAGCTCTGGTACCAGGTGAGAAGAACATGTGGGCAGAGTAGAACCCACCTGGGAGACTTTCAGAATTATTATGGAGAATGGCCATGGTGTGTGAGACCAGAGTGTAAGACATAGCTGGATTCTGATTCTAGCATTTTGATGGCAGTGGTTAGAATTTGCTAAAGATGAATGAAAGAAAAAGAAAGTAATCAGGATTGATTTTAGGAATTTTGGAATGAGCAATTAGAAAAATGAAGCTACCAATCTCAAAACCGCTGAGAGTATGAAGACTGAGGGAGATGCAGATTTGGAGAAGAACAACCAAAAAACAAGGATTGTCATGAAAGAAAGAAAAGAAAAGAAATAGAGTAATACATTACTTTACTATTGTACTAGATATAAAAAGTGGTAATTTTTCTTATTGTTTAGTTTTTCACCTAATGATAAATCATAAGATATTGAATCACTTTTTGAACTTTTATTAAAATGTGACTTGCCAGGTGCGGTGATGCATGCCTGTAATTCCAGCACTTTAGGAGGCTGAGACAGGAGAATCGAGAGTTCAAGGCCAGCCTCAGCAACGATGAGGCGCTAAGCAACTCAGTGAGACCCTGTCTCTATATAAAACACAAAATAGGGCTGGGGATGTGGCTCAGTGGTCAAGTACTCCAAGTTTAATCCCTAGTACCAAAAATAAATAAATAAATAAAATAAAAAATATGACTTAAACAACTAAAGAATTCAAACTATTCAAAAATGTATGATCAGAAATGTAATTATAGTGAAAACTGATTTAACTGATAGTCTATTAATAAAAAATTTCTGTGAATTAGCTCTGGCTTTAAAATAACTGGCAGTGTGGGCAACTTTTGGCAGAGATCTTTTAAAGGACAGGTGAGCACCAGCAGAGGCCTCATACTGATGGCCATTTACATCTCTTTTAATCTTCAGGCATCTATTCATAATGATTATCAGCACAAAAACACTAAAATGTACACTGAACTACCAAAGAAAGATAAAAGTATATTCAATACAATGTTAATGTTATATGTAATATTACAATATTCTCTCCCCAACAGTACTGGCTAAGAGAACTTACTCTCTCTGCAATCTGCACCTGGTATCTAAAACATTTTGGTTTTAATGCTTAAAACAAGAGTAATTCGTATATAACTGTTTAAAAACACTATGTCACAGAAAGGCAAGTAGTTATTTACCAAATATAAAGACAATCACATTTAAAAAAAATGAACCCCAAAGAGATTTGCTTTCTTTGAGATCACACAACTACTGGGTGACTGACACTAATTTTTTTCTTCCTGGTCTTGAACTCTTTTTGCTATGGCTAAAGCATTCAGCCTCACAAGGAAGGCTTCACCCATGTGAAACTCAAATAGGGAAAAATTCTGATTTAAGAAGTAAGGTGGTTCCATTATTATTATATCATATCAAGACATTTCTTCTGAAAAACAGCCAAATGTCTTACCTACTGTTTGCTTTGTAACAGTTCCAAAGATATTTACATTCAATGTAAGTATGTTTGTACTGAAACATGGCAACCCCCGTTATATCTGGATTTTACATTACCTATCCTTGAGTGAGGTAACATTTCTTCATTTTGTGTTTTATTTTATGAGTAATTTACATTTTATAACAAAATATAATAAAGCCTACTTACAAAATAAAAGCATTACATTCTCAGAGTTGAAAAGTATGCCACTGTACCATAAACACCACAGAAACTAATGTCTTAAAGGTGACCTTAGAAGTTATCTAGTCCAACTTTTCAATCAGTCTCAATTAAGGCTTATTCATCACTCGATCACAAAGAGAATTTCCGGCAGCATTACTGCAGTATTCCTTACTCCCACAAATCAGTCTTACAATCCCTAGTGCCTCAAATTTCCCTAATATCTCATGTTACTTAAAAGCAAGTGTATTCAAACCTAAATTAGAACTAATCAAAAATAGAGTTAAAAATGCAAAATTTTCTTTTCAGGTTTTCTTAAGTTTTCTCCTTTAAATAATTTCTCCTAAGGTCTAGGCACAATAATTGAATTCTGGTATCAGAAACCATAGCAAATTCACTTACCCTTAGGCCTGATTTTATACTTTCAATGTAAAGGAGGTACCTGAAAAAGAGATTATTCATATTCTACCCTATATGTCCCCTTTATCACAACTCTAAATGAATTGCCTTACTGACCATTAATTATATTAGTTAGGACAATACTGTCTCCCTCATTCCCACTCCATATACTTGTAAGTTACTATTAGTTACCGGGCTTTAAAAAAATATGTGTCATCTGTTTTGAGGTTAGCAGAATCCTGAGCATATATAAATGGAGTTTTAAACTCACCTTAAAAAGCAAAAACACAGTTGGGCGTGGTGGCGCACACCTGTAATGCCAGTGGCTGGGGAGGTTGAGACAGGAGGATCGCCAAGTTCAAAGCCAGCCTCAGCAATGGTGAGGGGCTAAGCAACTCGTTGAGACCCTGTCTCTAAATAAAATACAAAAGAAGGGCCGGGGATATGGCTCAGTGGTCAAGTGCCCCTGAGTTCAATCCCTGGTACTCCCCACCCCCGACCCCCGCAGGAAAAAAAAAGAAAACAACAAATATAACACAGACATTGGGTCTTATAACTGGACCAGTTTTCAGAATGCTAGGACAAACAAGAGGGACCAGTTTCTTCTCCTTTCCAAGCCAAGTTTTTAAAAAATTCCTAAGCAATATTGTTAAATTTTAATAATACAATAGTATGCCACTAAACATACACATAGGTAAATATAAAAGCAATTTACGTTTTCTCCTCTTAGTCGCCATCTTGTCATATAGATGAATTCCATAGTATGATCCTTCCCCATAATTTCACCATTGCACAGCACATCCAACTTTAAAAAGAATAGTTACAGATATATTAAGATAAGTGATTTTCAATTTGTAAGTTTTACACATTTTTCCAATTTCAAGAGATATAAACAATTATAACAAAATAGAACTATTTATTATTTAAAAGAACACTGAATATTTTTATTTTCTAGCACTTTTTCTCACAGAATATTAACAATTCAGACATAAGTAACATGAAGCACATAACCTGGATCTCAAGTTCATACACATAATTTGTAAATGCAATACAGACCTTCTTAGTCCACATCTCTGTGCAACCTTAAAAGATTTAGATATACTTCTGTGGTTGCCCCTTGCTGAATGAGAACAAACTGTAGCAAGCTCACAGTTCCTTACAGCTTCTTTGGCTTCTAAATTCATCTCTCAGAATCCTTTTGACTTTTCAAGATTGAAAGGGGTTACTTAGTTCAGATTTTAAAAAGGTAATGAATGTGGATACAGTAATTTATGGGACCTTTGAAGTGTATGAGAATTTCCAGTAATTGTTGATAACTAAACTGACACAACATTTAGGACTATAGCACAGGTCTGTGTGTTCTAGGACTAGCTGGTTTCTCTGGTTTACTTGGTTGGTACTTGCACAATAGTTACAGGATCCACTTCTTACCATGCATGAAATGTCATAAAGGGTTATACTTAAAATGCTTATTTTTGGTCTATGTTGCAGAAACCAAACAACCCCCAAAATCCTTGTGAAGGCCACAGGAACTTTGGCTACTGTTCATTAATTTGACAAAGCATAATTAAACAGATCTCTATAAATAACATTTCAGTTCTCTAGCTACTGAAATCAACTAAGATTTCATAAGTGTGAAGAGGAGTTCTAAAGAACGAGTTCTAAATAATTCTCTGTCTGGCTAGACAGAAACTACAGTTTTGAATTTTAAGTCTAAAGCAAATATAGTCCCAATTATATTAGACATATGAAACTGAATTATCAATCTTTTGATGATTTATGATGACTCATATGAACTTCAAAATATTTTTCAGACATCATTTTATTAACTCTTAAAAAGAACAGAGCAAATAATCTCTCTTTCTTTATATTGCCTGTAAAATCCACAAGCAGAGAAGTAAAGGAATTTATGTAGGATGCTATTACTAATCATTTAACAACTAAACTATCTAGCCTCAATTAGCAAAGCTGTAAAAAGAAGTTTTAGCTGTCAGGCATTTCATTAAATTATCCTCCAACATGCTAGGGGGCAAAATAATGGGAGATTAATCGATATTTCTATGAAATCATAGGAAAATTCTTTGTGATAGATAAGGAGCTATAGTGGAATGAATCTCTTTTCTTTCTATCTTAGTCTACAAATATAAACCTGCCAGAAGTAATACTGAAAGTAAATGTTCCTAGCTCTAACAACTTTCTTAACAGAAACTAGAAATTGGTAACTTAATGGATAACACTTAAAAGTAAGGAGATAAAACTGTACATGGTATTTTGCAAGAAGAAAATAAAATGTAAAACCAAATCATAAAAATGATTTCACTGTCTATTTCTCACTGTGGTTGTATCTATAAATTGTTATCTTTTACTTTTACCACTGACTGGGCTCTAATACCTAATTGTTACAATTTTTTTTTTTGGTACTGGGGATTGAACTCAGGGGCACTCGACCACTGAGCTACATTCCCAGTCCTGTTTTGTGTTTTATGTAGAGACAGCATAATTGTTACAATTTTTTAACACAAAAATTGATGTCTCTGGAATTTTTTGGTGTATTTGTTGGACCAAACTATAATAATAATAATAATAATAATAAAATTAACACTGACTAATTAGTCATCAGAGAAAAATTAGGTTTAAGATCAAAGGCTTCCTTTAAAATACAGACTTCATACCTGTTAATGCCTGTGTTCAAATCATATCACATTTTATTTTTCCTCTGGTTACTGTTTATAGTATTCTCTGAACACATAAGCTAGCTATGATCAATATCAGGACAATTTGCCTTTCCTATTAAAGTGCTAAATTGCATTTGTACAGATGCAATATGTTGTTTTTGCCTAGTGGTAAATAATATCATTTTTGCATACATGGAATTATGTATTATATAAATAGAATATCATATTATAAAAATTAAATTTCTTATAAGAAAATTAAAGTTTCCACAAAATTTAGTTTGAATATATTATGTTAAAACTCATTCCTTTTGTCAGAATTTTACTTCAGAATAGTTATCAAAAGAGCAAAATTAGGGGCTGGGGTTGCGGCTTGGTGGTAGAGCACTTGCCTAGCATGCGTGGGGCACTGGGTTCAATTCTCTGTACCACATATAAATAAATAAAATAAAGGTCCATCAACAACTTAAAAAAAAAAAAAAGCAAGGTTAGGCCAGGTGCGGTGGTGCACGCTTATAACTCTAGTGGCTTGGGAGGCTGAGGCAGGAAGATTGCAAGTTCATAACCAGCCTCAGCAAAAGCAAGGTGCTAAACAACTCACTGAGACCCTGTCTCTAAATAAAATACAAAATAGGGCTGGGGATGTGGCTCAGTGGCTTAGTGCCCCTGAGTTCAATCCCTGGTAACTTCTGCCACACACATACAAAAGCAAGGCTAGACATTATCTAACTTACCTCATAAGAACTTGGAAGTTTTAGTTTTAAACTTAGAAATTTTTTAATAGTTCCCACAGTTACACGTGTAGAACATCGAATGAATTTCTTCATTAGACCCTAAGGAAATAAAGACAGCTAATTAAAACATTCTACTTCACTTTTTATGAACCATTTTCACTATACTATCATTTTGAGTATTTTCTAAATGTTTTATGAGAATGTTTCAATTTACAGCTCCTTAGTACTTGTAAGTAAAAATGTTCCTGGTTCTTAGACATTTACAAGACATTCTTCAATATGTATTAGTATGTGTTCAAGGAAAATCCTGGCAAAAAGATGATCTGCTTATTATTCAGACATTTCAGTAAACACTGTGAGTTTAAATAAAAATAAAAAAGACATGTCACAAAAAGCATGCAAATATTTTATTATATAATATCACTTCTGAAAACATTAGGGACATTTTCTAAAGATGATGCCATAACTTAAATGATTTTAGGAAGAGCAATGAATGATATTCCGAGGAGCCCTAGCATGCAATAGAGAGAAGCCAGTTAGGTTACAACATGCCTCGACAACTCAAAGCTGTATAGTGTAGACTCTGGGCTGCAGAAAATCATACCCCTCTGAGGAGTTATGGTAGTACTTGACTGGAAAAAGCAGTTCAGTGTGCACTGATGTGTCTTATTTGTAAAATGCACAGAGCAGTACCAATTCCCTCTTTAAGCTTGAGCATGTTTAAGATATAGGAATATCCCAGAATAGATATTCAAACTAAAAATGAGACTAAATGAGGTTACAGGCATTAAAAACATGTGAACCAATATATGAAACAAAATTATACTCCACAACCTGAAAAGTTATCCGAATGCTGAAACAAAAACAAAATACAACTGAATCTTAAAGATATAAAGTATTACTCCTATTTAGATGCCTAACAGATTGGGTCAACATCCAGAACAATTAAGTATTTAACAAGCCTAAGTATTTTTAAATTCACTAAGTCAAAAGTAAAACTATTCAGTTATGTTCACTTCCTAGTAAAACACAGTTCCTGGCAAAGATCAACAGAAACAAATCCACAAATGATACTTGATCACAATTCAAATGGGAAAGTATCCATTAAAAGAAAACAAAACAAGTTAAGAGTTATATTGAAAACAAAAAAACATACTCTACCCATTTCAAATACACAGATGGATAGCCTAGACAGCATTAAAACAAAGGGATGGATATTCAAGTCTAGCTTCTTTCTCTTATCTGTTTATATTGTCTCAACTCCTCTAAGCTTTCCCGTCAATTTTCTTTCTAGTCCAAATATTTTATAAAGAATCATCAGTAGTTTTGCAAATTTCATTAAAGTCAAAGCATGTGAGGGTACTGGAGACCTTTGAATGTAATCTCACCTGCAGAAGAACCTTGATATCACTGCAGAAATGACCTTAATATCACTATTCAATCTTTCAGAAAATAATAATCTTTTAGAGATGTCAGAAGAGTTAAAGCAATATTTCTAAAATGGGTCAAAAGCTTGTTTCTGAAATTTGTAATTTAATAAGCTTTGACATCAATCTAACAAAATTCCAATCTGGATTATTTAAGTTTTCATGTGACTTTTGGGATCAACTGCCATTCTTGCAAAAAAAACCCAGAATTCTGCTACGAGTTTCATTGAACCTGCAGAAATTTAATATTGCCATCTTAATGATGTTGTCTTCTAAACCATAAACATGGGATGCCTTCACATTTACTAGGCCTTTAATTTCTTTTGACAATATTTTTTAGTTTTTGGTTAAATATATTCCTAAATATTTTATTCTTTTTGATGTTACTCTAAAAGGAACTGTTTTAATTTCATTTTTGGATTGTTTATTCCTAGTTTATTCCTGATTTGTATATATTAATTTGTATCCTGCAATCTTGCTGAGTTATTAGTTTTTCTGTGGATTCCTAAGAATTTTATATATATAAGATGATACCATCTGCAAATATTTTAAATTCTTTTACAATATAGATGCCCTTTTTTTTTGTCTATTTGCTCTAGCTAGAACATCTAGTATAATACTAAATAGAGATGATTAGAACAGAGATCACTGTTTTGTTCCTGATTTTAGGGGAAAAGTTTTCAGTCTTTGATCATTAATCATCAGGTTTTTTTTGTTTTTTTTTTTTGGTACTGGGGATTGAACTCAGGGGTACTCGACCACTGAGCCACATTCCCAGCCCTATTTTGTGTTTTATGTAGAGACAGGGTCTCACTGAGTTGCTTAGCGCCTCGCCATTGCTGAGGCTGGCTTTGAACTAGTGATTCTCCTGTCTCAGCCTCCCTAAGTACTGAGATTACAGGCTTGCACCACTGCGCCCGGCTTAATCATCAGTTTTTAATGGATGTCCTTTATTTGGGTAAGGAAGTTTCTGTCTAATTCCTAGTTTGTCAAGCATTTTCCAAAAAGAAAGAATGATAAATTTTGTCAAATGTTTTCTCTTACTTTATGAGATGATTGTGTGGTTTTTCACACCTGTACTTTATTAAAAAGATATATTAATTGATTGATTTTCATTATGTTGAGTTGACCTTGGCTATAGTATATATTCTTTTCTATATGCTGTTAGATTCAGTCTGCCAGCATTTTGTTGAGGATTTTTGTACCTATATTCATGAGGAAAATTGGTTCATACTTTGTCTTTTCTAAAATTCTTTTTAAATTTTTTTTTTTACATTTGAAAAACTGTGGTTAAAAAACATATCACACTGAATGGATTAAGAAAATGTGGAATATATACACAATGGAGTTTTACTCAGCCATAGAGAAGAATCAAATTCTGGCATTTGCTGGTAAATGGATGGAAACGGAGATCAAGCTAAGCGAAATCAGCCAGACTCTGAAAATCAAAGGTCAAATGTTTTCTCTCATAGGTGGAAGCTAGAGAGAAATAAAGGAGAAAAAAAGAGGGCAGGGGAGAAGTGGATATCATAAAGGCATAGGGATAATTAGTAGACCAGAAGAAGGAGGTTTGAATTCAACAAAATTATGCTGTGTGCATATATAAATATACTACAATTCCACCTTTATATATATCTAAAAAGCACCAATAAAAAATAAACAAGTGAAAGGAAGATCAGTAGAGCACAGAAAGAACAGAGAGAGAGGAGGGGAAAGGGAGCTGGAGACTGAAACGGAGTAAATAAAATTCCATGTATATATGATTTTGTCAAAATGAACCCAACTATTATGCATAATTATAATGCATCAATAAAAGAAAAAAACACATCATGTAAAATTGACCATCTTAACCATTTTTAAGTATATAGTTCTGTAATGTTAAATACACTGTTGTGAAACAGATCTTCACAACATTTTTATCTTGCAAAACTGAAACTCTGTATCTATTAAACAACTACTACCCTTTTCACCTCCCCTCCAGACCCTAATAACCACTATTTTATTTTATTTCTATGAATTTGACTACCTCATATAAGTGGAATTATACAGTTTGTCTTTCTGTGACTGGACTCTTTCACTGAGCACAATGTCCTTTGGGTTTATCCATGGTGCAGGATGAAACAGGATTTTCTCAAGGCTCAATAATACTTTTGAGTATTTTGTTTATCTGTTCATCTGGTGATGGACATTTAGGTTGCTTTACTTGTTGGCTATTGTGAATAGTGCCGCTATGAACATGGATGTTCAAAAAGCTCTTTGAAACCATGTTTTCATTTTTTAAATACATATCTAAAGGTGGAATTGTGGATCATATGGTAGTTCTATTTATAATTCTTAGAGGAACCTCCATACTGTTTTCCATAGTGACTGCACATTTTAAAATCCCATCAACAGAACACAAGGGTTTCAATTTCTCCACATCCTCATCAACACCTGGTATTTTCTGTTTCATTTTTTTTTAAAAGTATCCTAGTGAGTCTGGGGCGATGTTTTATTTTTGTGATTTGCTTTCTCTGATTAGTGATGTTGTTTATTGTATATCACATTTAGAGAAATGCTTATTTAAATCATTTGCCCAATTTTTAATGAGATTACATGTTTTAATGAGATTACATAAAAATTACATTAATTTTTAATGAGTTCTTTACATATTCTGGATATTATCCCCTTCTCTGAGATTTGCAAGTATTTTCTACCATTCCACAGGGTGCCTTTTCATTTTGTTGACCATATCTTTGTTTTTTTTGTTTATTTGTTTTGTTTTTGGTACCAAGGATTGAACTCGGGGGCACTCAACCACTGAGCCACATCCCCAACCCTATTTTGTATTTTATTTAGTGCATAGTGCCTCGTCGTTGCTGAGGCTGGCTTTGAACTCATGATCCTCCTGACTCAGCCTCCTGAGCTGCTGGGGTTACAGGCGTGCACCACCATGCCCGGCTTGACCATGTCTTTTGATGCATAAAAGTTCCATAGTTTTCTCTTATGTAATGTCTTTGGTTTTGATAGGGTAATACTGGCCTCTGAGAATGAGTTGGGAAATGTTCTGTCCTCTTTTATCTTTTGGGAGAGTTTGTGAAAGACTGGTACTAATTCTTAAAATGATAGGGCTTCTGTGGGAAGTTTTGTTTTGTTTTGTTTTGCTACCACTTGATTTTTTTTTTTTTTACTTATTTATCTATTCATATATTCTATTTCTTCCTGAGTCAGTTTTGGTAGCTTTTATATTTTAATGAATTTTCCATTTCATTTAGGCTTTCTAATTTGTTGGCATACAACAGTCCATAGTATTCCCTTATAATCACTTCTATTTCTGTAAGGTTGATAGTCATGGCTCCTATTTCACTCTTATTTTGATGAATTCATTCAATTCATTTCTCTCTCTCTCTCTCTCTCTCTCTCTGGTTCATTCAGCAAAAGGTTCAATAATTTTGTTGATCTTCTCAAACAATAAATTTTTGTACTTTAAAATTTTTCTTTTATTAGCTGGGTGTGGTGGCGCATGCCTGTAATCCCAGCACTTTGGGAAGCTAAGACAAGAGAATCATGAGTTCAAAGCCAGCCTCAGCAATGGCGAGGCACTAATAAATTCAGTGAGACCCAGGTTGACAACTCTGCTTTATTCTTCACTTCTTGCTTGTGCACAACCTCAAGGTCAGCCTTAGGTACAAGCTTAGGGCCTTCTTGTGTCTTTTCTGAGCCACAACTTTATGGCCATCTAGATTCTAAGGAATATGTCAGAACTTTTCAAAGCTCCTACTGACATCTCATCCTCCTGTTTTTCCTTTTAAGGTTAGTCTACTGACTGCCTATGCCTCAGACAATCATGAAGTTAAAATATTTTTCTGTAATTATTTTGGCAAATGCCCCTTTTTCTAACTCACAGAAAAATCTATTTCCACTGGGAAAATTCCAAGTCAGGTAAGATACAGACATCCTTGAAAGTGGGGTCTTCCAGGAAACAACCAGACAGGACAAATATTGAAAAATTTTTTTGGTAATGAGGCTTTGAAAGAACTCCACCTGTTTTGCCCACTTGATGCCTGAGTGGCTGCAATAGGAAAGCAGGCTGTTAAGTTTTGCAAGGCCACTGCAGAGCTGAAAAGTGGGGGATAGAACTAAAGCAAGTTAAAATGATGCAAAACCTCTTGTTTTCACAAGAGTCATTTTCTTGACTAAATGCTCCATGGGCTGCTGTAAACCTTTGGTCAAGTATCAGATCTCTGAAAAAGTGAGTCCTAAAAAAATGTTTCTAGCTTTTTCATTGCTTTTATGGAAAAGCAAATTTTTGGAGGTTCTTACTCTACTGTTTTTACTGACATCCTGCTCTTGACTTTGATATTCATATTATAAAAGCAGTAGTATACTGTATAAGCTATGCAACTACTCTGCCACCACATTTGAGAATCACAACCCACTAAAGTAGAATGAGACAGTTGAGAAAGCTATGAAGCAATACAGATGATATCTCTTCCTTTGAGGGGTTTTCAAGGACAAAGAATACATCACAAAAGATAAAAGACTATTAGTGCTTAGCACCCTTAGAAACACACTTAATAGATAACAAACTAAGCTTTAATTGAGTGATAAATGTTAAGCCTTATATAATTTCAGAAAAGGGACTCAACTAGGTGGAAAAAATAATGAAAAAATAAGGATCTTTGCTTGGGTCTGTACAGAAGGATAAAGTGGTGAAGAAAAGAGGGAAGAAGACACCAAAAAGGAAGGATTAATCAAAGGTTTAGAGGCCTCGAATAATTGATAACACGAGCCTTTATACATTCTAAATGAAAATCTTTTGTCAGATATATGGTTTCTACCACAAACACACACACACACACAACTTATATGTAATGCAACCATAATTGGTCTTGAGAGGAGAATGGAATTTAAATGAGGGGTGTGTGTGTTAATGGAAGATAAACGTAGCAAGAGATGGGCTAGTTATGAAGGGCCTTGAATGCTAATGTAAGTAGTAAAGTAGTCTGTAGGCAAAAATGTGGCGAACCTTGGCCATGTCCTCAGGCCAAATTTGGCTAGTCATCAGTTTTCCTAAATGAAGTTCTACTGGAACACAAGCTCCCCATTCATTCACTATTTTCTACAGCTACATTAGTGCTGCAATGAATAAGTTGAGTAGCTATAACAGACCATTGGTCTACAGAGCCTAAAATATTTACTCTCTGACCCTGAAATTGGTCATGATCCATGCTCTTATCTACTGACTTGCCCATACTCAGGCAAAGTGGCACTATCCCTGGATAACAAAAGAGAAATTAAGGGTATAGAAACCACTTAAGAAACTACATTCCAAAATTAGATATAAAGGTGAGTGGGTACTAAACTGGGAGAAATTTTGCAGGACTTGGTGCCTGGCTGAAGGAAAAAAATAAAAGGTTAAGGATAATCCCAAGGTTTTGAACTTACATAACTAGTTGGCAGTTGGCAGTCAAAACTTAAAGTGAATATTTGAATTTGCCTAAGGCATGTTAAGTTTGAGGTGTCAGTGAAACTCCCAATGAGCATTTTGAGATACAATACTTCAACTTAGGAGAAATGGCAGGATTGGTAATAGGGATTTAAAAGTTCTCTGCATAGCTGATGGCAGGAAAAAAATGGAAGAGACTTAAAGTATTAGGATATACATATATCAAGTGGAAGTCAAAAAAAAAAAAAGCAAAGCAGAGCCAGTGGAGACAAACCAGGAAAGGCCTCAGAGAGAGAGAGAGAGGGTGGGGGGGAGTGTTAATTGGGGTAGCGTGGAAGTCAGTTATAAGCCAAAAAAATTGTTTTGAGGATGAAGGTATAAGGATGATGAAAAGTCTACAAACGAAAGAGTGAATGGATGAAAGGTCAACTGAAATAGTAAAGAGTTAGAAGCCAAAAAGAATATTGAAGTGGGCACTTATTTTCTTAGATGAATTTCTAAACTTCATACTAGAAATCATGGTTTCACAATTATTTATGAAACTATATTTGGCCTTTCCATTTACTTAACCTTCACTATGAGATAACAAATTGTGCAACAGAGAGTTAAAGGAAGAAGAACTCCTAAGAGGAGATTATAGAAGTGACTGGGAAGAAGAGAGAAGCAGAGCCATAAAGACCCTGATGAAAACACTTACAAAAGGGGAGAGATGCTACTCTGGAATGTCAAAAGCAATAGATAAGACTAGAAGGACAAACAGGGACAGTGGTCATTTCTCTAAAGGTGGTTATACTTTATTTCATACCATGTTCAACCAACTTCTCATTAAGTAAATCAACAATCTTAATGTATTCTGTCTCCTAGTATGTGTAAGACCTGAACAAGTTTCTGGAGCAATAGGTTTTTTTCTTACTACTTATATCATCATTGCCTAATATCCACATGGTGGAGGGCTGGGGTTGTGTCTCAGTGGCAGAGTGCTTGCCTAACACATGTGAGGCCTTGGGTTCGATCCTCAGCGCCACATAAAATAAATAAAATAAAGGTACTGTGTCCATCTACAACTAAAAAAATATTTTAAAAAATCCACATGGTGGATAAATAATCATTGAATTACCATGATCATATATATTGTTGGTGTAAGATGCTGAGAAAACTTAAATTGAGTTGAAAAATTATTTTTCACTTCCCAAGAGGAATATACCATTAAATGTATTATTAAAAAGTTCAACCCACAGGCCTTCAAATTTATACAGAGGGAGTAAAATAAATGAGAAGAAATAAACAATGGATATAGGCATTTGAAAAATACAGAAAATACAAAGAGAAAGACAACCTTCTAAATAGCTTGCATGTGCTAGAACAAAGTGACAAAAAAATTATTAAAGAGATAAAAGTAGTAAATGTTTATAATGTAATTAAAGTTGAATGCAGTATAAAAAATGGAAAACATCATTTGAGTAATATTTAAAGACTTAAAAAAAAACCAATAAAGTAAGTAGGGTATTTTAAGATGCTTTATGAAAAGGTTCAATTAACAGACACAGAGGAAACTAGGATTAGAAATGGAGATTCTATAGGAAATAGCAAAGAGTGTTCAAGGACTTTAAAAGTTCACAGGCAGTTTACAACACTTCAAAACCAATTGATTATATTCTTTATAAAACATTAGCCTTGGTATGGAAAACTTGCTAAGTTGAAATTAAAATAAAAAAGGACAAAATTAAATGAGAATGAAAGAGTTAGAGTCACTGCTTGGCATAAAATTAACTGAGTCTGAGTAGGTTACCACACTTTAAAAAGGGGAGAAACAATGCATATGAACTCTCAAAGGTGGTATAAAAGGAGAAATGGAGGTGTGATTCTGGCATTAGCCACTAGATGGTGGCATTGGCCCAGGATAATTAGCAGTTGAGAAAAACCAGATGTCTTGAGTAAAAGCAAATGCTTGACCATCTGTAGGTATAGGATTGTCAAAGAAGAACATTCTATTGGGATATGTTAGTAAAAACTTTGAGATTTAAACAATTCCCCAAATTATCAAGGGTTTATTATAAGATGCTCATTTAAAAGTACAATTGTATGTCTGCTCACCTTTACCACATTGTCCCCTGATTGTCCATTATTTCGTAAACAATCTAGACAGATAGCAATTTGTGGGTCACTTCTATGATAGTCTTTATCATCTTGATTTTCATCACCTTCGTCTTCTGCTTTAGGTTTGTCAATTTTTGAAGTATCATCTATGTAATTTAAATGAAACCAAGTTAGATGTAACTGAAAACTTCAAATTAATCAACAACACTCAGCAAAAATCAACTTTCCTAAGTTTTTGAAGCATAATGAAAAGTTTTAATATCTTTAAACTGCTCTAATGTACTCAACAATGAAATATTAAAAACAAACAAACAAAACCCATTAGAGACTTACCAGGGCCTAAGATTTCTAGTTTATTGGGACAGTCAAAGGGAAGACTCTAGACTAGCTAATCTGGTCACAAAATGACTACAATTAGTGATTGAGATCATTTTAGAAAGCAGAAAGGATATAAGATTACCTCCAAATTTAATATGTGTCTTCAAATTAAAAACCAAGTATTTACTTTTAAAATATAAAATATTCTCTTTAAGTTCTTAAAATTTCAAATTATTAGATATGCATAGTCAGCTAGTGAAAAAACAAGAGTTTTTTAAACATGTATATAATTATGTAACATGTTAAAACTCCATTAGAGAAATTTGAATGGCAAAATATGTAACATGTTAATACCTGTGGCCTCTAAACAATGCAACTGTACAGGGATGCACTCACTCACTAGGCACATGGGTTTGTGTCATCTGAGTTTTGCCTATGAAAACTTCATTCCAGAGGATCAGCACACAGAAAAATCCCCTGGTCTGGCTCTCAGCCACATCTGTGCCCTTTCCTATTAAAATGAGCTTATAAAATAAACAAAAATGTAAAAACTCCTGATTGAAAGCTAAGGCTATTTCTTGCTTCATTTTCTTTTTTCTCTCCAGAAATTATTGCTATAATAGGCTAATCAGTTTTCCCTTTTATATCCCTTTTCTTGTCCCAAAGTTGGGTTTCCTCTATTTTCAATTACTCTCAATCAGAGTGACTCTAGATTTGCATAGACTTATGTAAAATCTCATGAAGAGGAAGAGGTTAACAATATAAGTAAAGGGATGTATGAATTTTCTGCATGAGAAAATTTGAGTTTGAAGAGAGACACTGGTTCACCAAAGCAACAAAAGTTGCCAATGTGAGAGACGCTATCAGATAAAGACAATAAAAAGTTACCTTCCCCATTTTCTTGAGGCTTATTTTTCTTCCAAAATTCTGATTCACGCTCAAGTTCTTCTAATTTAAGAGAAAGATAAAGTATAAAAACAATAGGAACAATAATAAAAAATTTTAAGGGAAATGTTGATTTTGTAAAACACAGAAGTCTGCAAGAACCTAAAGAGCAACTTACGTTCTCGTAGTCCAGGTACCAGCTTAAATATAATTTCCTCCAATGTATTATCCAACCTTTGGGGTGGGGGGAGCAAAAATATATTAACAATGAAGACATCAAAATCACATATGTAAATACTTTGCAATATATATATATATTTCATATTACAAAATACAGAACACAAAGATTTTAGCATACCTGTCATACCAAACTATGCTACATATGGAGCACAACAATTTCTAGCTTTCCTCAGTGAGAGATTTATTTTAAAAAAATGGTCCCAGACCCCAGATCTCTCGATATCCTTCCTTGATTAGGGGTAGAATCTATTTTCCAATCCTGAGAATACAGGCTGGTCTTGAACTTGCCAAAGAGAATGTGGCAAAAGTGACCCTGTGCTTAGTTCTGAGACTGCCTCAAGAGCCATCAAACACTTTTGCTTGCCCTCAGAATCCTGATAGCATAAAAGAAAAAAAAAAAAAGCCTGGAGGATGAGACACCATGTAGAGGACAGCCAAGCTGCCCTGCCCTGCTCAGGCTCTTAGACTAGTCCACAGACTGTCCACCCAATATGTGACAGAACTTAGCCCAAAGCAGCAGAGCAGCTTACCCAATGTGCAGCTAATGCAGTCATACTAGTGAGCCCAGACAAAATCACAACGACCTGGTGACCCATGGAATTATGAAAAATAATGAATGCATATCGTCTCAAGCATTAATTTAGGGGTGATCTGCTATGCAGCAATAGCTGACACGCTTACTCTCAAGATCTTTACCACAATTCTGGCTCTTTCCTAAAAAGGAAATTATCTCCATTCCTCTTTTCTTAGAAATTTAGACCATTTAGTTATTCTATCTTCCTAGATAAAATATTCAAATATTTATCTTGACATTTTCTTGTTTTCTTTTCCTGCTATATAACCCTTCCTTTTCATGGCTTTATTTCTTCAACCCGTTCTCTTGCTCCCACAACACCCGCTTCCCACTCCATGTCCTTGACCCTGCTCAACAGCATTACTCTTCTCTGACTTCAAACATGCATAGGTTTCTCACATCTAAAAAAACCAAAAATTTATGCTTAACTCATTATCTTTTCAAGTTATTATTCTGTTTCACATTCCTTTCTCTTAACTAGAAGAAATCTCAAAGCATAATCTGTTATTTGTCACATATTCGATGTTTTGCTTCTTTTACCCTCGAACTTCCAAAATTATCCGTAACTTCATACTAAATAGGATTAAAACTTTTTAAAGTTGTAAAAATTTCCAATTTTTAAAAGATTAACTTTTCTCCTATATTGCTCTGCAGCAGTTTGACAGTGTTGCTTAACATTGCCTACCTGAAAACTTCCTTTCCTGGTTTCTCTCTCTCTCTCTCTCTTTTCCTGTCTGTTCTTTCTTTGTTTCTTAGTACCTTTCTTTTTTACTAAAGTGGCCCTTTAGTGTGGGCAGAGGATTGGTCTAGGACCTCCTCCCCCAACAGGCATACAAATTTCTGGATGGTCAAGCCTTTTACATGATATAATTTGCATATACTATGTGCACATCTTCCCATATACCTAATCTCTAAGATTACTTACAATATCTAATACAATGTAAAGGCCACAGTTAATATATTATATTATTTAGGGAATAATGACAATAAAAAGTCTGTATTTGTTAGTAGAGATGCAATATTTTCCCCAAATATTTTGAATCCATGGTTAGTTCAATACATGTATGTGGAACCTACTGACACAGAGGGCTGACTATACTTCTGAGTATTCTCCATTGCTCTGAACTCTGCACTCTTTAAACTTCTCAATAAGCCATCTTTTTTTTTTTTTTTTGTATCGAGGATTGAACTCAGGGGCACTCGACCACTCACCAAGTCTCACTCATAGGTCCTTAAGGTTTCTCTCACTTATCCTTTCTCCCTTCCTTTCTCTCAGTCACCACTCTATTGGACCATGAAAAAGAGTTATTTTCCTTTAACTTGACATACATGCTCATAATGATTCTTCCTGAAGTACTCATCTGACTATTTCCCAGCTCAAAGACTATCTTCTCTCTACTACCTGGCATCAAGTGTTTATATAACTTGAGTTCAATTTACAAACCATAACTGGTGCTATTTTCTCATGTCTCTCTTCTCTAGCCAACTGGCTTATTTAGTTATCCCAAGAATTCTTTCCATTTTCCAATCTGTTTTTCTCCCTCATGTTTTTCATCCTGGCTCAGATGCTCTTCCTACACTCCAACCAAACCAATGTTAATTCTTTATTATAATTCAAACACTAACTCATTTACAAAATTTCCCCAATTTAATACTAGTTGTACACAATAGTGCTTTTCTTCCTAATATTATTAAACAAAGTATATGTACATGATTTCAAAATCAAACTTCCCTACAAAGTTTATATTAAAATATAACATTCTCAGGCATCATCCTCCCTATTCCTGATTTCTACAATCCCAGAGGCAACCATTTTCAAATCCAACCTTTCTCTTCTAGTATGTACTTTTATATTTCTAATTTTTAAAAGCCATGTTTTTTCTGTCTAGGTTTTTCTGACTTCCTTTTATGGAAGACGTAAATTTAATTCTATTATATCATCCCATCATTCCCATTCCTCCCAACATATACTTTTTTTTTTCCATCTCAGTACTGGGGATTGAACCTAGGGATGCTTAACCACTGAGTCACATCCCCAGCACTTTTTTTAAAAAAAATATTTATTTTTTAGTTGTAGGCGGACAGAATATCTTTGTTTTATTTTTATGTGGTGCTGAGGACCAAACCCAGTGCCTCACGCGTGCTAGGCGAGCACGCTACCACTGCGCCATAACCCCAGCCCCCCCAGCCCTTTTTATTTTTTATTTTGAGAAAGGGTCTCACTAAGTTGCTTACGGCCTCACTAAGTTGCTGAGGCTGGTTTGAACTTGAGATCATCCTACCTCAGCCTCTTGAGGTGCTGGAATTCCAAGGCATGTGCCACCATGCCTGGCCATTCCTCACGATTCTGATGTTCTCACTGCTCTCTTATTACAGTTATAAGTGATGTGATCCACAGGCAGTCATTAAAATCACTTTGTTGCACATGTCCTTGATTCCCTATCCCTCTCTCACTTGCTCACAATTATTTGGTATAACCAAATAATTCTAATAAATAATAAATTCTAATTAAATTCAGCTCTCCACCAACTGTGTACTCATGCCTGGAAAAGAAAACAATCACCTCCCTTCAAATGCAAAACTGCAACCTAAATGTGTCTTTAAAGCCAACAGGAATCATATTACACTTTTCCTCGTAAATTTATCTCTTGGACAACACACTTTTTTTCTCTCCTTAGCCCTCCATATCCCCTTTCATCATTCTTACTATTGGCTGATGAACATTTTCTCCTCAATGGAAAATAATGACTCAATGGAAACCAAATTTGCACAGAATATTGCCACTATAACTGCATCTATATCTGAAAATAATTGCATTTAAAATCATTCTAAGAGGCTAACAGAAACTTATAATTTTATTTTGTAAATGTATTTCCTAAATATTTGAGGTATATGATCTTGATTTTTAACTCTTAATACTTTAAAATGAAAAAAATTCTCTAAAAGAAAAATCATAAAATTCTTAAGACACAAGACACTAAGAAATATAATATATAATAAAAACTAAGAGCTTATACAATTCATTTAAGTTTGAACTGTAAAATACATTTCCTTACCTCAACATTTCTAATGGATTTGTCTCGTGAACTTGGTTGCCACATCTTGGACAATCATTGCTATCTTCAAAGTGCTGGACAATACAAGTCTTACAGACTAAGAAGAAAGAAGAGGTTAGGTTTAAATGCATCATTTGAACACTTACTTAAAATTAAATGTAATTAGAAATAGTAAAAATTACCTACAATTGGAATACTATCATTTAATCAAACTTTATAAAACCTTAAATTTATAACACTATAAAAAACCTATTACTAGGGCTGGGATTGTAGCTCAGCGGTAGAGCGCTTGCCTCGCATGCGTGAGGCCCTGGGTTCGATCCTCAGCACCACGTACAAAGCAATAAAATAAAGACATTGTGTCCATCTACAACTAAAAAAATATTAAAAAAAAAAAAGACCTATTACTACAACATAAAAAATATGCCCATTTTGCTTATTGTTTTTATTAAATACTATGCTAATCATATTCCTGTAAAAAAGCTGGTGCATTTACACAAATTAGGTTTTTCTCATTTAAAGAATTAAGAAAAAGAAAAGTAGAACTTAAGTTTGCTTTTACTACTTTTGCTAAAAATTTGTCTGGATATAACATAGTTCTTTTTT
>CM053404.1:32038426-32057181 GCA_028644305.1 Xerus rutilus
ATCTAGTGCCTCACATGTGTGTGCAAGGCAAGTGCTCTGCCACTGAGCTATAGTCCCAGCCCAAAGGTTTCTTTTGTTTGTTTATTTGTTTTTGTACCAGGGATTGAACTCAGGGGCACTTGGCCACTGAGCCACACCCCCAGTCCTATTTTGTGTTTTATGTAGAGACAGTGTCACCGAGTTGCTTAGCACCTCACCGTTGCTGAGGCTGGCTTTAAACTCGTGATTCTCCTGTCTCAGCCTCCCGAAGTGCTGGGATTACAGGCATGTGCCACCACGCCCGGCTAATAAATAGTTGTTAACACAACTTAATAGAACTTAAGAGTCCTCAATATGTTGGGTTAGTTTTATTGGTAGGGAATTACAATGAAATTTCTGGTCCTTGCAGAATGTGATGAGTCTGTGCTCAAAGTAGCGTAGTTCTGTGCAGTACAAAGTACAGTAATCGGATCAGATTGGTACAAAGGCATGAAAGTAAACTAGAAAAACAAGTGAGAGGGGTAATTAAAACTTTTAACACAGATCCTAAATAAAGACAATGGAAATATGATTGATGGATTTGAGGTCATAAGCCTATATAACCCCACGTTTCTTTTAAGTAATACTAATTTCTCTGGTTATGATTCTTTCACCTTTTAACTATTATGCTAACAGTCTTGCCTAAAAACCTTAGATACATTTATAGCACCTGGACTATATAATTTCAATCCAATTCTCTATTCTAAAACCCCTCCTCCATGTTATTACACTGTATAATCTGAAATTCTCATCAGATATAGACTGGCTACTCCATTCTCCTTTTACAATTGGATTCCATGCTACTCTTTGCCCCCTCGTTGCCCCACACTCTAAAAGAAGTTAAAACTTTACCTAAATGACTGGTCAAGAGCAAACAGTAGGATTCCTATCATTGAAATTAGGTCTGAAAATTCAAACATATCACACTGGCCAAACTAATAATAGTCAGACAATAACTTTACTAGGTTTTTTTTTTTTTTTGGTACTGGAGATTGAACTCAGGGGCACTCGACCACGGAGCCACACCCCTGGCCCTATTTTGTGTTTTATGTAGAGACAGGGTCTCACTGAGTTGCTTAGTGCCTCGCCATTGCTGAGGCTGGCTTTGAACTCATGATTCTCTTGTCTCAGCCTCCCTAAGTGCTGGGATTACAGGCTTGCACCATCGCGCCTGGCTACTTTACTAGGTATTTTTAATTTTAAAATCATTTAGTATATATAGAAAATAACACCTTTGCATTTTCACTTATTTATTCATTGGTTCAATAGGCTTTTATTGATGGTAGGCATTATGCTAAGAGTTTGGGATGAAGGAGTAAACAAAACAAAGTCCACATCCTTATGGATCTTATATTCTATTCAGAAAGACAAGCAAAAATTTAAGTCAGTGATAAGTAATATTTTTATCACCTCTTTCTCCCCAAAAAGGTATAGATAGGGTCCTGGGGGTTGGCAGCTATTTAGATAGAGTAATGCGGTAGGCTTCCCTAAGAAGGTGACAGCTGAGCAGATTTTTTGTGGGATGAGTACACTGGAATCCCATACTCCCTACCTTTCTGCATTTCATATCACTATTTAGAATAACACCCTCTTCACTATAATTCTCCCCAAATATGGGTGAAAGACAGTATCAGAAAAACATTTTTAAAAGTTTAGATATAAAAAATTAACTTGGTGTTAACATGTACAATTGAATATCTTCACTGTCCCCCACATCTCTTGACCCCAAAAAGGTTTCTAAATATCTTTTAAAAAGTCAAAATAATTTCTAAGAGAGGGCTGCCTTGTTATTCCAAATTGAAGTGGAGGAGAGAGAAGCTGAATTCCTTCAGAGGATTACTGGTATTTGCACTTTTCCCAGAAACACCAGATTAGTCTCTGAACTCTGGGAAAGAGGCAAAAAAGGAAAGATAAGAAACAAGAGTGAAGGAGTTCTATAAAGCCTGATCCTGACCTGAAGCTCTGATCCTTGTGGTTCAAATGTTTATCATAGTCAATGGATTTAGCAATCCTTGGTGATGTACCAGCTTTGATCAAACAGAGTGGTACATGTAATGCCCAGAGCAAATCCTCATGTAGGTCAGCCAAAAGGCTAAGGATAGGACCCTATTCTACTAGGGACAAAGATATTAATCTAAGTTGCCTGATGAAGAGATATAAGGCTCAAGCATCCAAAGATGCACATGGTTTTAAGAATAGGTTATGCTAATTGCTTGAGGCCAAAGCAGCACTAGTACCCAAGGACACTGATAGGGAATACTAATCTATATTCTAGATCTGGACAGTTCAATATGGTAAGCTGTAAGTGGCTACTGAGCACTTGAAATGTGGTTAGTTCAAGTTGAGACATGCTATAATTGTAGAATACATACTATATCTATAATATTAAATGAGAAAAAAAATGTCAATTTTTGTTAATTACATGTTGAAATGACAATATTTTAGATATTGGGTTAGAGATATTGTTATAATTAGCGTCACTCGTTTCTTTTTTAAAAATGTGGCTACTAGAAAAATTTTAATTACACTTGGGGCTCAAATTTTATTTCTACTGAAGAATGCTATTCTAGATGGAAACAGAAACTCCCAAGAAGTGTTTACCTTTCCTACCAAAATTTGAGATAAAGTATCTTGTTCCACTTTTGCAGATGAAAAAGGAGAGGTTTCTGTAGGAGAGGTTACCTGCTGACTTGTTTTTTGATATAAATATTTTTAAAGTTTTTTTCCAGAGGCTCAGGCCAAAAATTAATTTTCACTAAAAATTTCTTCTCAGATAGTCTTTCAAAAAGAAAAATTTAAGATGTTGAACAATATAGTATGTTTAGTATTTTTTCCTTTTTGTTTAGATAATTTGGTGGTATCTATCATCATTGCTGGCATCAACACATAAAATAATTATGAACCAGGCATCATCATCATCATCATCATCATCACACACAACATACAGGTATATATGTGTATATATATATATGGTAATCAACACACATTTAATTCAATACAATTTAATAATTTGATCCTCACTACAACAACCCTATTGATTAGCATTATTGGGTCTCCTAGAGATGAAGAAAATAAGTAGGGAACTACAGCAAGTTATCTAAAATCATTAAACCAGTAAGTGGTGAAAGCAGATTTGAATCCAGAGTCCATTTTTTAAACCAATGTAATGTGTATAGGACACATTTGCTTCTCATTGTATTTCTATAGATGTACAATATATAGAATAACAATGCCTTAGGAAGCCTTACATATGTTAACGTATAGAATTAGATCTCTTTAGTATATTTCTTTCAAGTAGATTATTTGTTCCTTTTTAAAAAAAATCTAGAAAATAGATCTCCCATATGGCTTTAAAAGCTGTTAAAGCATAACCTTGTATAAATTAGAACCTGAAGAAATCCAGGACAGAACTTCAATTAAACTGAAAAAAGTAAAATGAGAATTTGGTTTCCCTTAGATGCTTAAAAAACTTCTAATCACTAGAAAACTAATCTGTGAGTCTTAGTTTATAATCTGAAATCTATACTAGCGTAGAGCACATTTAAAAAACATCTTAAAGACTTAATCCAAGTTCTGTAAATACTGTATTGATTAACTCAGCTGGTCCCAGAATTATGTTGAAAAGGTTCTAGTCTATGGCTGAGTTTAAGAATCAAAACCAACTAAGTCTCTCATTCTCACCAGCCAGTCTAAAGACAGATGCTACAGTCACATGAAACACTAGGGTCAGAAATGAAGGTAGGTTCACCAAAGAATATCCCCAGTTGGAAAAACACTTAAATAACAAGTGCTGACATTTACTGAGCACTAACTAAATATCAGGCTCTGGGCTCAGAGCTTTGTATGGATTATAGGATGGACTGTTACCATCCCCCTTTGGCAAATGAGGAACACAAACTCTGACTGGACAGCCTGAGCAGGCACCCACAGCTGCCCATTATGTAGCAGAGATGGCTTCCATTCCCAGATGGTGCAGGTTCAGACTTAAAATCCAAACCACTATATGATTTGTATCTTAGAATGAATCATATTTGGTCTCTGGCATCAAGGTTTCATATCTTCAATTGATCTTCATTTATAGCTCATCACAGACATCATTTAAATTCTGCTTAGAACTACTAAGTGAATTTCTTACTTTCACCATTTCTTAGATTTGAACAAGTTGTTATACAAATTAATGGAGAAATGTCCACTGTACCTCCATAGCAGTTTTTCTCAGATTTATATGGGCATCACAATCACCAGAGAGATTTTTTAAAGAATAGATTTGCAGGCTCCACTATAGACCAATTAAATCAAAATATCTGAAAGATCAGCACCAGAACTCTACTTTGCAAAGATTTCTCACTAATATAGCCAGATATAACTGGCCAGTGAGGCTAGGATCTGATCTCACACACACACACACACACACACACACACACACACACACACTCTCTCTCTCTCTCTCTCTCTCTCTCTCACACACACACACACACACACACACACACACACACACACACAAAACAAAAACAAAAACAAAATAACTCCAGCTTTCCTGGCTAGCACATCTCTTCATTAGGTTGCCCCATTCCAGGATCTGGCTCTATGCTAAACCATAATAAGAAGTCATTTTATTAGCATGATTAGGAAATCACACTCACAGGAAAAGATATAATCAAAAGAATATGTGACTAATGTACCTACAATGAAGATCTATGTGAGAAGCTAAGATAGTACAGCATGGTTATTCCAAATAATCCTGAGGCAGACTGCCTTGATCTGAATCGCAGTTCTGCCATTAGGCAAATTACTTATTTTGTACCTATATGTACAATGGAGGTAATGAAGACATACCTACCTTACAGGGTTCTTACAGGGATTAAGTGAGGTAATACATGTAATGTTTATTGGTTTGCACTGTCTGGTAACTTATAAGCACTTAATAAATATGAGCTATCACTATAAATTAGATTGCTGGATGGACATAAAATCATAAGGATAATCAACAAAGTATTGAATAGAACTAAATTATGATTAGTTTGATATGCTACCTTAAACAACGGAATGTCTCTCATTTGTTGGTCTTAATTCCCTGCAGGCATTTCCACCCAGGGTTAGTCTTGCAACTCATGTATGATGTTTCAGACACTTTCACCTCAATAGAACTGCCTAGTTTTTCATGTAGGCTACTTCTTTTTCTGGGATGGGGTGGAGTGAGTTTCTAAGAGTCACCAACACTTCTGTGTTAGGCTTTCTTTCCTTAACATTATTTTTAAGCCAATACCAGTCCAGCCCCACTGGTGTAAAAGCTAACTTACTTTGTTTCTTCCCAATCACTTGGAATATACCTGCTTTGATACACTATTATATGTGGATCTCATGGTTGAATTATCAAAGAGCTGTCCTATTTTCAAGTGCCTAGGACATCCCCACAACAGGTACAAGGCTATTTTTGTTCTCTTGAATATATGACCCACCCGTATCTCTTATGTATCACAGAGAAAGAGCTTACCAGTTTTGATATCATAAAACAATCTATACAGATTCTTTTTGAGCACAAATTCTTATATCATGGATAATTAAACAATAACAGTCTTTTCTCTCATGTTCTTGGCATTGTCTTTCATTGGTAATGCTCTGTTTATAAAAGCTGATCAAGGACTGACTTTTTTTGTTAAAATTCATCTGGTTGTACTGGTTTTATCTGTTAACTTAGATGCATGCTTTTTCCTTCTTTCTTAAGCACTTGACTGTCTTTTTATTCTGTGTGTTTGTGTGTTGCTGGGGATCAAACCCAGAGCCTTGTTCATAGTTCATATTAGGCAAGCACTCTACCACTAAGCTAGATCCTCAGCTCCTATGTACCATTCTTGACAACACTTGTTTTACATACTGTCTTGAAAACTTTATCTGGTAACAGTTTATAAGTAAGATACGGTCATGTGCAAAGAAAAGAGGTACCAGTTTCCTGATTTTCCTATGTATTTCTACATGAGAAACTACTATTGATTTTTAAAAATCCAGAATAGCTATAATTTGCTTCCATGAGACAGTACCTCCTTGTTATACCTACATAAAGAACCAATGAACATCTTTATTTCTCTTATGCTGTTATATCTGGCACGTCTCTTTCAAAGACTGACATGAATTGCAATTTCATGAAGAATACTGAGGATGGCATTATTTTCTGAGTGCAACGCTACATTCCTTTTTGTTGTTGTTGGTTTGTTTGTTTTGCTAGGATAAAGGAATAGCAGCAGACTAGAGATTTTTGATTAGGGTCAAGACAGTCCGATTTAAGCATGGCCTGGGGATTGTAGACTAAGCAGGCCAGGAGACCTTGAAAGGTCTAAGGAGGCAGGAATTATTACCCACCTCTTAGTTTGGCTTTTGGAGTCAAGTTGGACTGCAAGGTTTAGATGGTCGCATAGAGCTTGAGTGCTGTGATGGCCTCATTCCTCTCCTTACCAATATAAATTGTATGATCACTCAAAATAATTTACTTCCTTATATATCCTTGATAGCTCTGCTCTTCCTCACTTCTGTTTTCTTGTCCCTCTGCTATAGTTCAGATATGGTTTATCCCTCTAGGGTCCATATGTTGGAGGCTTGGTCTCTAGAATGATGATGCAGGAGGCGGTGGGATTTTTAAGAAGTGGATACTAGTGCGAGGTTCGCTGGTCATTGGGTGTACTAACCTTGAAATGGATTAAGGTTACTTTCCTACAACCCCTTGGTAATTCTCACAAAAGGGCTGTTAGGAAAAGAGAAGGCCCAGCACCTCCCTCTCTCTGCTCCCTGGTTTGAGATGTGAACACCTGCTCCTACATACATAGGCTTTGGTCATGATGTGATGCCATCAATTGCCATCACTGGGGGCCAAACCAATAAGGGTAACCCAATCTTAAACTCTAAACTTTCCAAACTGTGAGCTAAATAACCTTCTTTTATGAACAGTTTGCCTCAGGTATTTCATTACAGTAATGAAAAACTGGTAAAATGCCCTTTCTTCTTTGGACATACTTGCTCAATTAAAACTACAATTCTATCTAAATACAAATCTCTGTATATACTGCTTCTCTAAGATAATGGCTGGACATGGTAGAAAAACATGCAACCATGCTGATTGGTCTCTCACCTTAAATTCATGATCATGAACCTTATGAAGTGGGTTTTTCATCTGCCAGGCAGTCACACTCAATGCCTCAAGTCCTTTATACTCCTTGCCAGTACTTCATATTTCTCCTCTCTCCTCAAACCCCCATCATATTCTCCTCCATCCTCACTTTCCACTGAAGGCCTCACTTCCTATTTTACCGAAAACAAAAGGAAAAAGGAAAAAAAACTATCAAAAAGAACTTGCACCACACCTACTCACCTACTAGCATCTATACTTTGTGCTCTTGCCTGTTTCCAGAAATTTCATGTACCTATCTAAAGTCAATCTCTGCCCTGTTCACAAGATCTCTTCATCATAACCTATATGAGAACCTATTGAATATTCCTATTAACATTCAGACATATTTCCTCAATGTGAAATAAGCACTTACGTTGACTATAATTCCCTTGTCAGCAGTCACTCCATTTTTGTTCTCCTTTATACTAAAACTTCTTGAAAGAGCTATCTATACTTCCTCTTTCAATTCCTCTCTTCCCATTTTTTAACTTTTATTATATTACTTTTATTGATGTTAAATGTTTATATATTTACAGTATAATGTTCAAAACCAGGAATTAAAAATTTTGCCATCCTCTTGTATCTACCTGACTTTCACTCCTCCCACTCCACGGAAACTGCTCCTGAAAAGATCATGCTTTGCTAAATCCAGTGGTCTGTTCTCAGTACTACCTTACTCAACACAGACAACATAGTGGATTCCTCCTCCTTCATGTTACACATTTCCTTTCCTTTCCAGGACTTTACTTTTTCCATTTTTCTCCTATCTCATTGACTGTTCCTTTTTTTCCTGAGGGGTTAAAGCTGCTGTGCCCCAGGGCTTAGTCTTTGTTCCTCTTCTATTCCCTAGGTACACTTACTCTCTTTATGCTTTCATTCTTAAGTACCTATGGTCTATATGTAGATGATCTTCTTCAGGTTGATATGCTGAACTCTCAGCTAGACACCTCCATTTGGATTTCTTATAACTTACATTCAATTTCTAAAAAAATAACATAACATAACCTGATCATCTACCCTTAGACCTTCCCGTATCATTTGATGACATCTTTACCCTTTTGGTTTCTCAGGCCAAAATCTCAAAGCTGTTCTTGACACCTTTTTCTTTTCATAATTCACATATGATTCATTAGGTAAACATGGATCTCCCTTCAAAATATATTCACAATCTGACAACTTTCTACCACCACCACCACCACTACCACCTTGATGCCAGCCATTACCACCTCTTTGCCTGGATTATTATAGTAGCCTCCTAATAGGTCTGTTTTTAACAGAGCAATCTAAGTGATTCTTTTAAACATAAGACAGATTATGTCATTTTTCTACTTAAAAATTTCCCTGAAAGAGGTATTCATTTTTCTCAGAATAAAAGTCCAAATCCTTTAAATGACCCTCTAAGAACTGTGCCTGTGGCCATCCCCAACCGCATCACTTCTCTGAACACTCCTTCACTCACTGATGTCCAACTCCACTGGCTTCATGGCCATTTCTCAACATCTCAAGCACACTCCTGCCCTACAACCTTGAATGCTGCTCTTCCCTCTACCTGAAACACTCTTCCTTCAGATATCTGATTGGTTAACACCTTTACTTCAAGTGCTTGTTCAAATGTCACTTAGGCCCACCTTGAACACAGGCTGATTTTAAATTGTAGCACTTCACTGACTGCCCAATTCTCCTTGCCCAGTTTGACTTTACCTTTCTATACAGCATTTATCATCTTCTAATACACACTATAATTTACTTATTGCCTACTATGTTGCTTGATGTGTCTTAAAAACCTAGAACAGGACCTGGAAGAGGAAGTGCACAGTAAATATTTATGGAAAAATGAGAAAAGAGGGTTAGGCCCCTAGAGGAGCCAACCCTCTAGGGCCTATCCATGTACTACCATAGTAAGTCAGAAAGAAGCCTACATTTCCAACTAAAGCAAGAGAAGAGATTTTACCAGTGACTTTTTTGACAATTAAAATGAGCTAATTTAATATTAACTAAGATCTAACATTGATAATTCTCTAGTAATTCAGTAAAGGAATGTCAGTGGTTGAGTATTCTGAGAAAATAAGTTTTACTTACTAGTTTTAAATTTTTTGATACAATATGATAAAATCCAGTAGGTAATCAGCAGCTGTGAAGTCTTCAAAGTATTCAAAAGAAAATATCTTTTTCTACAAAGTTAGACTGTACTTTTTCATAATGCTTACATCCAACCTTCTAGCTAGACTCTTAAAATACCTATATAGTCACTATGATTACTTCAATACTTTTGTACATTGGATAATGTGCTTTCCTCAGTCTAACACTGATATTAGTCCCAACTTATTCTGACCTATTATTTATTATTAGAGGTCAATACAGAAGATAATATCACTTTACTAATGCCTTCCCCCAGTTTTGTACTTTAGTGTCTGCTATGCTTTTGTTCAACCATTTAAACATCCCTAGTCAATGCAGTTTTAAAAGCTCAAAGAACCTTACACCTAATATAATTCATCTTTAATATTATTACTAATAATACATGATATCCATATTTTTAAAACCTATAAAGCCGAGCGCGGTGGCTCAAGCCTGTAATTCCAGCACTTAGGGAGGCTGAGACAGGAGAATCGCGAGTTCAAAGCCAGCCTCAGCAATGGCGAGGTGCTAAGCAACTCAGTGAGACCCTGTCTCTACATAAAACACAAAATAGGGCTGGGGATGTGGCTCAGTGGTAGAGTACCCCTGAGTTCAATCTCCAGTACCAAAAAAAAATAAAACCCATAATTATTCTTCATATTTAAAGTCATCAAAATGAACACTACAATCATTTAATGAGTGAATGTTTCTGCCAAGATACTATTTGAAACATGTAACATCTGCATACTGATGACTTCATTTTTTAGTACAACCTAAAACATTTTATTTGAACCCAATGATACAATACATATAATTTCTATTTGGACACATGGTTTTTATTCTAAAAATAGAGGTTTTTTAACTCTAAAATAAAATTTTATAAGAAATGCATTACTGCAAATTCATATCTTCTTCCTTCATTATAGTGGCTAGTCATTCAGAATAATAAATTCAAATCCTAACTGAGTACATAACTTTTCATACAATCACCAAAACATAGAAGAGGTCCCCCTACCATGCATACCAATTAACATGATGCTTAAAGAAATTTAGAAAATAAAACTAAGTAGAACTAAGATAGAAAAAAAAATTAGGGACATATCATAACACACTTTGCAGATTCAGAACCCAGCTCAAGCACTCAATCTTATTCCTTAAGATGATTCCGTCTTGTCTGTGAAAAAATTTGGAATAAGAATGTGAAGTACTCTTCCCTTAAACTTTTTTGTAGCTTACTTCCTTCTATTATTTTGGTGTCTGCTCAAACAGCAACTCCCAAGAAAGACCTTTCTCTGCTTCATTTCCTCATAGCACTTGTTATATACAGAATCTAAAGTTACATTCTTTTTACTTGCTTACTGTCTTTTCTATCAGAACACAGGTTCTAAGAGGGTTCAGATTATGCCTGTTGTGTTCACTGCTGTGTTCCTAGTGGCTAGAATATGACTGACACATGTAGGTGCTAATAAACATTTACTGAATGATTAAATAATACCATCTAGCTAGAAGGCTCTTTGTTAGATTAAATAAGACAGTGAATGGAAAGCCCATAACAAACATTCAATAAACAATAGCTGCTATTTTAATCTTTTGTTAGCACTTATTTTAATTATGTATGATTAAAAGTACAATGCCCAGTTTCAGAGATCTCATTATTATAAATCTCTGGTCCAGAGCAGTGCTTCTTCAACTTCAGTATACTACAGAGTCACCAGGAAGGTTTGTTATTACATATTTCTGGCCGCCTCCCCCAGAGAGAATGATTTAGTAGGTCTATCGTGAAGTTTAAGAATTTGCACTTCTAATAAGTTCCCAGGTGATGCTGTTGCTGGTAGATGCTGTCAGTCTGGAGACTGCTCTTTGAGTAGCAAGTATATGTAGCATAAGAGTTTTAATTGCTAAATTTCAAATAATCGTGAGTATCTTAATTAAGTACTTGTGTATTTATGATACTTATTCAAAAACAACAAATGGTTGGTAGTACTTCAATTTTGCCATCATATGATTAAGTTATTCCTTCACTCTTACACATGGCCACATAAAATCACTGTCTTCTAATTATAACATCAACTATATTGATCAATGAACCTTTCTTCTTTGTATAAATTAAAAAATGAATGCAACAATATATTTTTCCAAAGAATTCATTCTGTGGTAAGGTATTACTGTCATAATCTCTGAAAGGAAAGAAAGCTTTTCTTTTCTGTACCACCGAATTTCATGTCTATAAATATACTTTGTGCTGAGCAAAGACTCATCAGACTCCTAAAGGGGCCTCTGTTCACAAAAGGGTTAAGAACCAATGCACAGCATTCATCACATTTGAGTTGCCTGAACAAAGCTCCTTTGTCCTTAGTTTAAGTGAAAAGTCTTTCATTTTAAGTCAACAACCTATACAATCACCAGCAAACACATTATGCAGCTTCAGAAAATTTCTCAGGATACTGGTACAAGAGATAGAGCATCCCTTAATCTAGGACCACCTATTTCTAGGCCCCAGAGTCTTTCCCTTTTCCTGAGACCCATAAGACACCTATGTAGATTCTCCAAGACAGTGTTTCTAAAATTGTAACTCCTAACCAACACTGCTTACATGCTTTTCAGGTTATCTACCATTGCATTCAAATTTTTGAAAGAAAAAAACTATACAATAAAATAATCAATTTAGTAATCATTCATTTATTAATTTAAGCTTTTATTGAGCACTTACATCCCAGATACCAAGAAGACATTTCACCCAAATCTATCTGTGGAAGCAGGTGGGTTGCACATCTTTGAGGGGATGAGTTTTAAAAGATGGTTAACTGCTAGCTGGGCCCAGAGGAAAAGCAGTTCACGCCAAGTACATAGTTCTGCCTATGTGTGTGTTAAGTGTATGGCAGAAAGAAATGGGCATAAACCAATCACAGCTAAGTAGCTTTAATTTATCCAAAGGGCAACAAAGTACCTTTAAAAAATTGAGGTAGGCTCAAGAGTCAGAGTGAACAAGACAGTAAGCAGTTTTTAAGTACAGCCACTCTGACACAGGTTAAGAATGTGGGGCAGTGGCTCTGGTGAGAAGTAGGGAGGGTCTGAAAGAGAACAGTAACAGAGGGATGGAACTGATGGGACAGTCTTGAGAAACATCAAAGAGAGAGACCAGACAGGACTTTGTCACAGTTTTGTGACAACTCTGTGTTGGTATCCTACTTGTTCATTCTTAGATATGCTGAGTTTCAGATGGCTTAGGACATCCAAGTGGAATTCTGTTTAAAAACCAAGAGAAGATATCTATTAGACAGAAAGATTAGGAGACAGCATAGTTAGTTGAATTCTCAGAGTAGATAAGTTCACATAGAAAAGAAAGATACATCCAAATACTACATGTATTAGAATCTCTTCTTAGCTCATGAAAAGTTTTGCTTGTTAGAGTGTAAGTTCCAAATTTACCTTATTTACCACTCTACCAACCGTGAGTGACATGGAATTGTTTATTTTAATCATTAAGAAATTATTTGTGTGGACAGTTTTTTCCATTAGTCCAGGTTATTGAAATTATCTCACCATGGTTAATGTGAATTTAATTTATCTAGTATTAAGTGATCACTTGTGTTTGAAAATTTTAAAATTTATTAAAAAGTTTTATCTATTTATTAAATGTCTAGACCTATGTAAGGGAAATGATATTAGCAGACAAAGTGGGAGTCTACTTAAAGGTGTGACTTCTATGCTTTTTTGCATCTTCTTGCCAAGAGCCTAGGACATAGGCTCTACCATTTCTGTCTCCTTCCTTTCTTCTCTCTTTTTCTTTTCTTGTTTTGGCAGTACTGGAAATTGAACCCAGGGGTGCTCTACCACTGACATACATCCCTAGCCCTTTTTAAATTTTATTTTGAGAGAAGGTCTCACAGTTACCAAACTGGCCTTGAATTTGTGACCCTCCTGTTTCAGTCTTCTCACTGGGATTACAGGATTGTACCACTGCACCCAGTGGCTTCTTTCTTTTGTATGTCTGTATGGGGGAGACTGGTTTGTCCTTTTTTCTTTCTTCCACATAGCTGGAGTGTTGTAGGCAGCATTCTGCTTGCCCTTTGGTCCTTCCTTCTACAACCACAAGGCAGTTAGACAGTGTTAGCTCCAGGATTTCTATGGAAAATGGGGAAGCAACAATCTATCTGGCTTGAGAAAGAGTTGAAATGAGTTTGCATAGTAATTTTTTTAAAATATCTTTATTTTGTTTATTTATTTTTATGTGGTCCTGAGGATCAAACCCAGTGCCTCATGCATGCAAGGCAAGCACTCTACCACTGAGCCACAATCCCAGACCTGCATAGTAATCTGAGAGAAAGTTGAAGTGACTTTGTGTATTCACATCAAAGTGGGGATGACTCCTGCCTCTCACAGCAATGCAGTCCTCTGCACCTTTACTGAAGCCAGGTCCAAGGGCATCTGATCTGAGTAAGACCTAGGGTCTATAGCTTTAGGAATTTCAGAAACATTCTAATTCCCTCTTTTGTATTCCACTCTGCTCCAATACCTGCTATTACATCACCCTGTGTCATTATCTTCATTACACTTATAGCATATGAATTTATTTCATAAATTTCTTAACTCAGTGACTCTTTCTTCACTTGACTACATAGTCTGGAGGATAGATTCCATCTGTGGTTTTGTTCACCAACAATAAAGCTTCACTTACATATTTCTCACTTGAATAGCAACATCAAAATCTTTAGGTTTCCTATAAGTTTGCATAACAAGAACTAGTGTTTACTCTTTCTTTAATTATAGGATTACACAATTGTAGTCTTTGTACAAAGTTATTTTACTAAGATTTTTTTAATAAAACTAAATCAAGATCTAAAAATATTATAGGATACCACAATGTCATTTAATATTTATTTCTTACTGCCTTTCCCATTTGGTCATTTTACTTAGTTTTATACCTATTCCAAATCATAGTACCACTGTATCTGTCCTATATTATACATGCATAAACAAGACAGAAGAGATAAAACCCAGAGAATATCACCACACACCAAAGACTTAACAAAAAGTTGCATAACACTGCTATATGGTACTGTTAATATCATCAATGCAAAAAGGAAATACTTTGCAAGTACATTAGTTTTTGCCTACATATCGCAATATAAATACAAACAAAAATTACACAGAAATCCAAGAATTTAGTGCTACAGACTCCTTAGAGCTCTTCAGGCACTAGATTATGTATTTGACTCCATCATTTAGTCTATCATTCTGGGTTCTCTGTTGCAGATAAAGGCTACATTTGTGATTCACCAATATATTTTAACCACACTTCTGCCATGTTTGTTCTCTGTAAAGGTGCTTGATGAATGCCAAAAGATCTTTTAGACTAGAATGAACTGGCAGTTTAAATTATCATTTACCTCTATAGGTCTTAAATTGCTATTGAGAACATAATCTAATATAAAACTAATCATTACTTATAAACTAATTGTATATACTTGCAGAATCTTTTGCTTTTACTCCAAAAAAAGGGGACATTTGAGGTAGGATTTTATTTCCAAAATTTTATTTCTTAAGAGCATTTATAATATTTGTAGTATACAGATAGAAACTGAGGAATTTATGTTTTACCTTATCTTCAAGAATTGGCAGTTTTTGCTGGAAAGATCCAAATATAAAAGCAATGCACAGATTTTAGAAGTAGCAAAACAAGACAAATTACAAACCATGTCCAGGTACCATGCTTGGTACAATGGGAAACACGGACAACTGGCTTAAGTCCCTACTCTAGAGTAGTCACATCTTATCAGTTCTTCCTCTAAAATGTCCATAACCTAACCACTTTTCACAACTCAACCTTACACCTTATTACCTTGTTTGAGGCCTTATAATCTTTCAGTTGACCTATAGTGATAGGCTTCTAACTGATTTGCTATTCTTTGAATCTGCCAAACATTTCCACTTCAAATTCTGTTATTTGCTCTTCCCTCTGCCTAGAATGCTTTCCCCACATATCCAGAGAGCTCAATCCTTTCAGGTTTCTATTCAAATAACATTACATCAGAGAGGTGACCTAGACACTATATAAAACAATCCCCTATATCCTATCTACAGTCTTACCTTTGTTACTCTTCACAGCATTTAACCATAACGTGGTACTTATTTATATTATTTTCCCCTACTAGCATGTAAACTCTTTGAGCACAGGGTTTTGACAGTCTTGAGACTACTGTACCCTGTGTGTGTAGAAAAGTGCCTGACACATAGTAGGTAATAAATGTGTGTTCATGAACTCTTCAAGTTAAAACAATGAAACAAGGCAATGGTAAATTAATAATATGACATTTCATAGTTAACTGCTAATTGAACAACATGAGGCAATGATATAGCAGCAGCAATGGGAAAGCTTTTCCAAAATACACATGCCCAGGCTTTACCACAAAACCCATAGTAACTTTGAAGGTAAGGTCCTGAGCATGTGTATGTTTAAGGTGATTCTATTTGTGTGTGTGTGTGTGGGAGGTGAAATATATGTAACATAAAAGTTGCCATTTTAACCACTTCTAGGTGATTCTATTTTGTACCATTGTTTAAAAATACTGGTATAATATTATGTTAGAGGAAGATTTACCAAACAAATAAAAAAAAAAACCCACCAAGGTATATTAGAAAAAGCATGAGCTTTATAGCTAAAGTTAGGAATACCACTCAGTAACTATAAGACCAGGAAAGTTACTTAACTCTTAATTTCTATATACATAAAATGAAGATAAATCTGTATAACCTCTCTCCCTCTAGATCCACTCCAAACTGCTTCAAGGCTAATGTATAGCTAAAATTAAATCAAGCATACAAAGTATCTACTTTGGTGCAATAACTGGCATTAAACTTCAGTTTGCTGGAATTACTTTCATTGAAATAAGAAAATATAAGTACGTATAATCCTGGCATAAGTGGCTATAAAAACGTTTCTCTCTCTTCTGATGCTATAGGTGAGAATGCAATATGAAAAAATATGAGATAATATCATATCTTTAGATATGATATTAGAATAGTGATTCTCAAACTTGAGCATGTTTCAGAATTACCTGGAAGGCTTCTTAAAACAGAGACTGCTGGGCCCACTCTTGGAGTTTCTCATTCAGAAAGTCTAGAGCGGGACTGATAACCTGCATTTCTTACAAGTTCCCAGAGAATACTGATAATGACATTGTCAGTCAAGGAATAACACAATTTGAGAATCAATGAGGTGAAGTATGAAAAGTCTAACAAAAATCTCTGAGCACATTAATTCCTTCTGTGTAATTTTTAAAAATAAAAATCTGAAATAACTCACTTTTTAAAAAGTCATAACCAATAGTATGCTTGTTATTTTTAGAACATTTTATAACTTGATAAAAATCAACTATGTATTGAGATTCAAATAATAGAAAAATTACATGCCACTGGTTTCCCAATGACAAATAATCTGAAAATCCATTCAAAGATAATTCTTAGAATTCCTCTTTTAAAAATTTTGATAAATACAAAACATGGCAGTTTTAAAGGAACAAATATAGGTTTAGGTACAATTTTTGATGAGTAGATGACATAAATAATACTTACAGGTATGGAGGCATTCTGTCACTGTAGTTGGCTTGATTAGATATCCTTTACAGATATAGCAGGTAATGTAAGGATTGAAATCTTTCACCAAATGTTTCCTTTGGGTAGCCATTCGTAGTTAGCTGGCTTTAGTAGCTCAGACAAACAGGGGTACTAAGTGGATGAAAGTCTGATCCCAGGAGCTGGCGTGGTGTTCCCAATAGGATGTCCTGAGGCATGAGAACTAATATCCAGATTTATCATGAGATCGCTGATCATCACTCCTTTCAGGAGCTCTGCTTTCCCATATCTGTTTCCATAATCATTTTAAAAAGATGAGAGAAAAAGGTGTCAAATTCTTCATACCATATTAAAATCATTATATTAATAGCATATATTGCATGGTTCAAATTGGGTGAATAGAACATATCCTTTACTGTGCAGTTAACCTGCAAATCTGCTATACTTTAATTCAGAATAACAACAAATTTATCTAATCTTGGAGCTCTAACTTTCACCTCCATACTAATGAACCCAAAGCTATTAACTCTGATTTGTTATCTTTCCTCTTCAGTAATGCATTTAAACTATCTTTTGACTGCTCTATCAGGAGTTCCTGTCATTACAAGTTAAAATATTCAAAATTGAATTCATTTTTCTCCCAATCTGAATGTTCCTATTTCCACTTTTCAATAATCAGTCAATACTCAAATCAGCTGACATTCTTTTCCACTCCATGCAAGCCACCCTACTTGCATAGTATCTCTCTACCTACAGCCCATCTTATTTCTGCTATGAGATTTATTCTATTCTATTCTCCTACAATCATGTCTTCATCTCAAAGAATGTCAGTGTCTCCTCTTTACAAACAGGAAAAAACTTTAAGTTCCTCTGTCACATAACACAATCTTCCACCCACACATACATAGCAGATCCTTCAACAATTACTTAAGGCAAACTTAAGAAAGATCACTTTACTTTTCTTTACTTAAGATCACTCCCTTCCACCAGTCTCTGCAGGCTCTGTATCTTCTACCCAATAAAGCCTTCCTCTCTTCTGCATCCTACCCATCCTTTAAAACTCTTCTCCAATGCCATCCTCAATGTATCTCTCCTTCCTTTTAACCCTTATTTTTATATTGCATTTCCCTTTTATTTCTTTATCTTCTCTATTAGACTGAAAAATCCTGAATAGAAACCAGTAACATTTAGTAAGTATATAGCCTAAGCAATGTTACTTTACAAATTTCAGGGCTTTTTTTTTTTTTTTTTTAACTGTCAAATGAAAACGAGTGTCAGCCTCCTAGAGTGGTGAAGATTAAACGAGACAATATACAAAGAGCTAGTTAGCACAGAGTGAAAACTGAATACATGTCATTAATTTTTCTCTCTTTAGCAGAGTTGGCATGTAGATAAGATTACTTTTAAAAAATGTTTAGTTTCTCACAAGGAAGGTGTCCTCTTAGAAAACAAAACGTGAAAGTAGGTGATTTTCCTAAATTCATTCTGTAAACAAGAACTTTCCCCCATCTTAACTATTAACGCATAGGCAAGTATGAAGTAACCGGAAAAGTAAAAGGCATCATTCCCTCAACACGTACCCATTGCAAATGTTCAGGGAATATGTCCCGCTTGTAATCATCCTATCCGCTCAGGAAATAGTGTTGAGGGTGTGACAGAAAGAAAGTATAACTAACCGGGACATCAGGGTTCTGGCCCTTAGCCCTGTATAACCTTCAGAGAAGTATTTAATAGATGTGCCTGGGTCTCAGCTCCTCGTCTATACCTTGGGATCAACTGCCCTGACTTGCCCACAGATTTGCCTTGAAGCTTCAAAAGTAAGAAAAAGTCGTCTGAAATAGGAAATGCGAGGTCCCGACCTGGGTGGTATTATGATTGTAAGGCA
>CM053404.1:32057681-32068785 GCA_028644305.1 Xerus rutilus
TGTTTCCGAAATCCGTCCCACCTGGGCGGCAGTGGGGACGAAAACATCCCTAGATTTGTACCTTATTTAAAAATCACTAACGAACTTGTTAGCGTTGGATGGGTCCAGTGATCCTGATAGTTGACAGTTCTAAGTAACTGGAACTTGTGGAGATGGGGGTGAGAGGGAGGGTAAGTGAAAAGGATTTATTGCTGTTTGCAAGGGTCAAAACAAACAGAAAATCCCAGCACTCTTTCTAGTGGACTTTGAGATTTACAAGAAACCATTCATTGCAAAAACATTCATTCAAAAGCTTGCATTAAAGCTGCATTCCTCAGTCATTCAATCCTATTCTACTACATTCTACACACAAATTTTTACAACCATAATTTTGCTAGACATAAATTAGACCTGGTCCTTCTCTTTCTTAGAAAATTGCAATCCAGTAATCCCAGGATAGTAGGCAAATCAATGCACTCTTCACTGATGAAACAAAAGTTTAAAAGAACATTCTAAAAGGAAAGTTGCAAAAGGCAACTTTCAATCTAATGTATCAGAAAGCAGAAAAATGTTGCAATTACATCATTGTCTCCTTTGCAGAAACCAAAGCAGGGATGGCTAAACAATTGAAAGTTAATGCCAAGTATTTACTTTATTTCCTACTAACAGAAATCACCTTATTGCCAGAGTGCTAGATTGTGGATATGACTCTAGAGGCAATCCAATAAACCCACCAACCACTGGTTCTGAGTTCTTGTAGAAATTCTACCAAAAAGTAGACTAAGGCGGTTTAAAAATTATTCATTTTATAATTAAACTCATGTAAAGCAGCCATAAGCAAAACATTTTGCCATTTTAATATCATTGCAGGAACAATTCATTTTCTGAAACAATTTTAAATGATCACATTTTCATAGTCCTTTAAGTACCATTTTGCAAAAGTATGTGCCAATGTCCAAGCTGGGGACAACGTCAGTAAGACTTAGAATTCACAGTAAGTAAAAGAAAACAAGTCAGGTCAAATTATGTTATAGCAGAAGGATTACTCTTCATGTCTTTATCCAGAACCTGAATAGATCAACATAGAAAAGTCACCTGATTTATACTGTATTTAAAATATGCAATGGATGATATTACTATATATACTACAACATATATGAAATGATTTGATATTTTTCTATTTTGTGCCTGAACCTATTTTAAATGTATTTTTTTAAAAAAAGAATTAACAGCTAGTAAAGTCCTAGGAGCATGAATACGATTGGTGATTACAGTAAGCGGAGTTAATTAGCATTCTCAGAAGAAATAAACTTAACAGTGCATATTAGGATATATATTAGCAATTGAGGAAGGAATCATAAATATGCTACAGAGCACATTTTCATTACTTTATATTTTATGTCTAAATTTTTATTTCGGAAGGATATGAGGTGCGGTTGCCCTGTGTGCGTGTGAGGGGGTGAGGGTGAGTCCCACCTTTTGTCAGGAAATCTGTGCTTTGTCTCCTAGAGGCAGCATGGTTTGTAGTGAAATGTTGTGTGATTTCTCCTCCCCTCTTCAGCAACCAACCCACTTCTCTCACCTCAATAAATAAAGTCACACAAACAAAATAAAAAAACAGCAAGCAATATTGTTTTCTTCTTAAAAAAATAATAACAAAAGCAGTAGCAAAGGAGAGTGTTAAAAAGAGCAATAGAGATTCTAAGTTTTCAGACATGGAACTTTCAGCTGCTGTGTGGCCTCTCCCTTTGCCTTGTGGCTGCTTTCCAGTTTTCTGCATTATTCTTTGGTCCTGCTAGTGGGTACAAGAAGGAACTGTTGAAGCCTGAAGATGAAGACAGCTCTGAAAATATACCTTAAATACCAGTGGGACCTTCAAGCAAAGGCCCAGAACAACTAAATATATAAGACAGGAAAAAGAAAGGGAAGGATAAAAGAATCCTAGCTGGGAGTCCCCTTATCATTAATCTATTTAAGTCTTCTCATTTTACAAATGTAGAAACCAAGATCCCAAGAAGTGACAAATTCATAATCATAGAGCTAATTTTGATAACACCAAGATAAAAACAAAGATGTCAGTTCAGCTTTATTTAAACCTCTTGGGAAGAATTTAAGGGTAAGGAAGTTCTAGTTTAAAAAAAAGATTAACTTAAAAGCAAACAAAAAACAAAGGACAAATGGAGGAGAGGGAAAGGAGAAGAAGGGGGAAAGAGGAAGAAAAGGAGGAGAAAGACAGGAGGAAAGAATGAATGAGAGGAGGGAGGGAAATAACTGCCTAGATGGCATTTAGGAGTGAACTAGTCAACTGACTCTGATCAAAGAAGCATAATACCAAAGTGATAACTTGGTTCACTTGATTATTGACCCAGATCCTTTCAGGGAATCACAAAAATAAACTTTGGAACTACTCAGAGCTTATATGTATATCTAATAAATATTTTCATTACTTTATATTTTATGTCTGTTTTTATTTCACTTAAGGATTGGCAATGGATGGATAGTTCTATACTGAACAGTTCACATTCCTTTCTTTCTTAGTAAATAGATCATCAAAATTAACTGATTATTATTATTATTATTATTTTATTTTTATTTTTGGTACCAGAGATTGAACTCAGGGGTATTCGACCACTGAGCCACATCCCCAGCTCTATTTTGTGTTTTATGTAGAGTCAAGGTTTCACTGAGTTGCTTAGCACCTCACCATTGCTGAGGCTGGCTTTGAACTTGCAATTCTCCTGTCTCACCCTCCCAAAGTGCTGGGATTACAGGTGTGTGCCACCACGCTCAGCAAAATTAACTGATTTTAATGGCATAACATATTTCAAAAATATGATTATATATTTACATTTCCCTAAAATATTAAATCAGGTGTTTTTCATTATCATACGTTATTTTATATACCTAAAGATTCTGTTTAATCTTTTAACACAGAGCAGCTTTAACATATAAACTACACTCTGTAATCTAAGAGTCTTCCTATAGAGATTATAGAGAACATTAAAATTTAACATAAGCATCCTACTGGGCCCAAGTATATTTATTTTCTGACCATAAACATTATAGCTCAAAATCAATTACTGCCTAAAATCGATGATGGAGGAATGGGAGGAGAATAGAGAACTGAAGGATTTCCAATAGCCCTCTACCATGTCTCTTTTTCTCTTTTTGCTCCCCTCCCCCACAATCTGATAATTCTCAAAGACTATCTCCTAAATGTCTCTTGAGCTCCTCCACTTAACCTTCCCTGTTCAGATTACTATCATCTCTACCCACCATTACTCAATGGACTATTAAGTAATCTCCCTACAGCTCTTGTGGGCTAAACCATTCTCCATAGTACAGTGGGCTTCTTCTAACTACAATTTTGTTCATGCTGCCCCCTGGTTTTAAAAGAACCTTTGTTTTGAAGAGAAAGCCCAAACATAGAATAATGCCATCCCCATACCTGCCACTTTCACAGCCCCTTGCTTGAACTCCAAGATTCAGCTGTAGTGAACCTATTTACCCTGTGGCTGGATAGATGGGTCTTCTTCCAAATGGACATCCTTATCTAATCCCTTTGCCCTTACCCATCCCTGCAAGCTTAGCCAACCTTTGTTAATCCTTTAGGTAACAGCTGATTTCAAAAACCACCTTCCTGAGCAGGGAATGGTGGCCTGTACTCCCAGATTGGGAGGCTGAGGCAAAAGAACTGAAGGTTCCAAGTAGTCTCAGTAACAGCTAGGCACTAAGCAACTCAATGAGACCCCGTGTCTAAATAAAAAACAAAAAAGGGCTGGGAATGTGGCTCAGTGGTTGAGTGCCCCTAAAGTCAATCCCTGGTACTAAAACAAACAAACCAACAACAACAAAAAACCCCCACCTTCCTGGATACCTCAAAGTTGCTGAGGGTCATTCTCTACAGTCACAGACCATATACATAAATAACAACTTGAGGTCTGGAGATATAGCTCAGTTGGTAGAGTGCTTGTCTTACATGCACAAGGCCTTGGGTTCAATCCCCAGCACCACAAAATAAATAAATAAATAAATAAATAAATAAATAACAACTTAGACTTAATTCTCTTAAATCATTTATCACTGTGTCTTAGATTATTTGATTAATTTGTCTGAACTGTCTACTAGAATATAAGCCCAGTGGATCTATTATTTGATTGTGAATCCCTTGCAGAATGAATGGCAAATGTAAGTATTCAAATAAATATTTATCAAGGGGCTGGGATTGTGGCTCAGTGGCAGAGCACTTGCCTCACATGTGGGAGGCACTGGGTTCGATCCTCAGCACCACATATAAATAAATGAACAAATAAAGGTCAATCAACAACTAAAAAAAATTTTTTTTAAAATAAATATTTATCAAAACACTGAAAAATTGGATACATTTTTTGACAGATCCTGTGTATTCTTTCTTGAGATTCTACTTAAAAGGATGTGTAAAATCATAATCCCTGCCCTCTAGGACTATTAATTAAAATCACACCAGGGAGTAGAGACTTATTCACAAGAAACAATTATTCAGCAATATACCAAATTTATTAATAAAGTGTTAAATGGAACAGGATCAAGTGACTCCAGTTGAAAAAACACTATGAGTGGTCAAGAAATTAGTCCCATGTGTCTCCTCTGCCAGTTATAAAGACAACAAGGCATAATCCCCAACACTGAATATTAGTGGCAAATGAGAAAGTCAGAAACAAAGAAAACCAAGTCAATATACTAAAACAATTGTTTCCTTTTAGGATATATATAGAGGCAAAAGTTAATTGTCTAACTCCCCTGCCAGGTGTCCCTTTTCCACCCTTATTCAAAAATAAAGTTACTTTCTAAGAGATAAATAAAATATGGAAGTCATGGCTTACACTGGTCTTCTCCAGATGAAATTTTAAAATGGGATGTATACAAAAGTCTGAAGAGTCGTACAAACATTCAGAACTCCAATTGAGTGACATGAGTATAGACCTAAGGAGGCAGCATTGGCTGAAATATGATATATTTATAAACCTATCCATAATCAATTATATTTTACCCCATCTGAAAAAAGTTTATGTGAATAGAAAAAGAAGGATCAGTAAGGAGCATGAAAATGGAAAGCGCAGAAGACAAGATCAGCTGTATAGGCAACACTGACTAGGACAGAAAGACACTAAGTTTGGCACACATGGAACTAGTCACCACAGAAGTGTTTTCCAATGCCACAGAGGAGCAGTGTTTTAGGCTGAAATTATCATCCTCCATTTTCAGATTTTATTCCAATGCCCACGAAGTTACTTTCTGAGTATTAATTTGAATTGCCATGTATGTAAATAGTGGAAGCAAGTGCCCTGAAGCATAAAATTAATATTTTGTGACTATATACTACTGCAAGTAAAAATATTTTCTCTTTCTAAAAAAAAAAGGTAAAGAAAATAATTAGCCAATAGTAACAGCCTTAGCAAGTCATTTCATGAGACTTGATCTCTCTATCTATAAAACTGCTTTAGATTTGGGACATGTAATCTTTAAGGATCCTTCCAGATCTTCAGTTGTGCAACTTGGAAGCATATCTTACCAGAGGGGTTGACAAATATTACCTGTAAAGGGAAAACAGTAAATATTTTAGGCTTTAAAGGCCATATGGTTTCTGTGGCAAGTATTCAGCTCTACCCAAATAGGACCAAAGCTCATAAAAACATTATGTAAACAAATGCATGTCTTTGTTCCAATAAAACTTTGACACTGGGGCTGTAGCTGCTTAACTCTTGATCTAATGAATAGCTTTCATGAATATGTACAGACAATATTAAATTGTATAACAATTCAAAAGTTTCCTACATCCTACAATTGACCACTTCTAAGGTCTTGATGACAGTTTAAAAGCAGAATATCTCATGTGCAATGTTTTAATTTATTGTCTTATGATTTCTAATTTTTAGGCAATGAATAAAATATAGAAGCTTAGCTACCAAATGATATCATCATGATCATATCAAACAGCTCAGGTAGTTAGAAGCTATCTATTTATTGCACTTTGTTAAGATTTAAAATAATTTGATCTTTCTCCTCTGTCACAATGGAGAGTCTTTGAACAAAGAGAAAAGGAATGTTAAACAAAAACATTTTCTCCTATTTGCCAAAAAGCAGATTTGGTCTCAAACTTAGGACTTCCAAACACCAAACAGTCTTAGTGATGATATTTAAAGTGAACATATTTCCCTACTCTGTCTGGATTCTAGGATGCTGACCTAAGAGAAGAGGGCTTCAAGTGGTAAGCTATCTGCTCACCTACTTACAGAGAGTGCTGCAAGCTGGCCTGACCTTAGGAAGTCCTGCTGGAGTGTGTTATATGCCAGCCCCAGCCTCACCATGGCCAGCTTCAGAGCCTGGATCCTGGTTTGAGAAGAGGCCCTGAAGGACAGGGTGGTGAGAGCCCACCATCCCATCACCTTTGAAAGACAGCTGCCGCAACAAGAGAGGGCACATTTGAGAATAAGGACACTGCAGCTATGGGAACCAGATCTGGCTCAATTAGCCTAAGGAGAAATGCTCTTATTTCTATGATGCTAAACCAGGAAATTTACACTGTGAACAGTCATTGACAATATTCTCCCTTTCTAGCTTGTTTAGATGACTATAATATACAACTCAAGAAGTATCTGTGAATAGGGGAAGAGGGTTTCAAAGAATTTTGCACAAAAGTTACTAAGACTGATGTCCATGTGTTATGTATATTATTGAATGACAAAAGAGTCAACTTGGATAACAGATCACTTAAATATTGCCATTTTAATTTACTAAATTGAGAAAATTTCCCAAGAAAACTCAAAGAGGAGAAGTAATTAGATAAACTCTATTCACATATGCTTTTAAAAATCAAGTTTTGTTAAGAACTGTTGTTCCTGACTTGAACTTTAAATGCTACTGCACTTCCTAAAAATGTTAGAATGATACTTATCACCAGTACTGCCAAGGAAATTAACTGGAACTTGATGATTACGAATTAGTAGATCACCATTTCCCTTAATTATTCTTTAGTCCTTTTTGCCTGTAAACTCTGAATTTTTAAGTGGAGCACTCACTTTTATTAGAAAATGGAAGGATTTCTGCAATTAGAAATTGAAGTTATAAGCAAAGACATGTGTACTTATGTAAGAAGACAGTTCACTTTAGAAGTACCCAATAATAAACTAGGCATTAACACAACCAAATTTTTAAAAATTAGCTTTTAAAAGTTTACATTTATAATACCCATACTTGACAATCATGTGAACATTTCATTTTTCTGACTCTGCTTATTACCTTCATTATTTAACATGCCACATTAAGTGTTAAGTATTACATGTTAAGCACTGCACTGATTTATTCTAAATGCCTGTTAGGAGTTGAATTGTGTCCATCAAAAAGAAATGCTGAAGTTCTAAAGTCTGGTACCTGTGAATGTGACTTTATTTGGAAATAGGTTCTTTGAATGTATAATCAAGTTAAGATGAAATCATACTGGAGTAGCTGGGTATTTAATTAAATAAGACTATGGCCCTATGAGAAAAAGAGAGACAGGGAGAATGCCACATGAAGACAGATGCAGAGCGAAGATGGCCACATGATGACAGAGGCAGAGACTGGCTCAGCAGCATCCTAACTGCACAACCAGGACAGAGGTCTCCCCACCCCAGAGGCATTTCTACCAGGAGAAGGGACTATACTCAGCTATCTTTGAGTTAGAGAGTTTAACTGATCAAATTTAAGATGATGGCTACAAGAAACTGGAGAGAATTTCTTCAGGCTTCTACAGGAGGATTTAAAAAACCAAACAAAATGTAACACTGAGAACCCAGTTGAATTGAATAGCATATTTCCATAATAGTGATTTACAGACAGCCACACTAGAAAAGGAACCGTATAAATGGATGAGTGGACTAGCAGCAGGCTACTAGTGACCTACTGATGAAGTGTATATAAGAACAGGGAGGAAGTTATGGATGATTGCATTGGATCTGGAGAAGACAAGGAAGGAAATGGATACAGAGAGGGTTGACTGAACTAAATAGAAATGAGTAGTTAATCCCTATTCATATTAGTGCAATTCCCAAGTGTATAAACCAGAATAAGGTTGTTTAAAATTAATTTATGCAGTACTTAATTCTTAATTCTTAATACTTAATTCTTTTGGATCTATTCTAAGAAATTTTATAAGATTAATACTTGTGCTACAAATAGAAAGTTACTGAGATTACTTGACATATACACATCCATCTATAAAAACATATATCTACACACATATGCAGAATCTATTTTAAAGACTACACAGATTAAGAAATAGAGAGCTGTATTTCCTCAAATATGACAATAATACTTTTAAGAGGCTCATCTCTTCCATTATATAAGGAACAAATATCATCAAGACAATTAGCAACTATTGATATCAATAAATGCATGGCACATTTGGAAACCTACAACACTCACTATTAGCATTTCTAAGTCTTAACTCCTGAAAACACTAAATTTCATGTAAGAATACTCTCTAAAACAGATATGGAAACATCTATAATATTCAGAATCAAGGAAATAAAACTTAGTGTGATAAACAAAAATGTGGGTGTGACATTATCTTTTGAAGATGCTGTTTATTTGTATAATATAATACATATGCCATAAAATTGTTCATATAGTTTCTGCCAACAGGGGCCTGAAGTGCAACTTATTCCTGTCTTTACAAAGACATTGAGCTTAGTAAAAATTCAAACTTCCTACTAGATGAATTGAAGTTATTTTCAGCACCCCTCCTCCACCCCCGCCAAAAAAATGGTTAAAGAAAAACTTCAAGAAAGAATATTCAGTGGCTGGGATTGTAGCTCGGTGGTAGAGCACTTGTCTAGCATGTGTGAGGCATTGGGTTTGATCCTCAGCACCACATAAAAATAAATACATAAAATGAACGTATTGTGTCCATCTACAACTAAAAATATTTTTTAATTAAAAAAATTAAAAAAGAATATTCAAATAATTCTTGTTTTTATAGGAGAGTCAGGTTCCACATTCTTATCCACCCAAAGTGCCAACATAAAAGAGAATCAGCCCTATGCATGTAATGTAGTTAGACACTACAATTCTTCTAGGGATAGTCATAGTAGTTGTTTTCCACTGAAGAGTTACTCAGATTCAATCCTCTACATCATCCTTGTCGGCACAGTAGCCTCTAAATACATGATATAAAATATTAACCAAGAAAAAAAAAAGCAAGGAAACAAACTTCCAATTACTTCTGGACAAATAATTCACTTCCTCCAATTGACCAATATTAAAGTTCTCTCTGGCTATTAAAAGACACTTCCAAAGACTGTGACCAAATCATTTCTGAATGGCTTTCAAACATGATCATTCCTCAAATCTGTGAACTGGAGATGTAAGGGAGACAGAATGGTCTTGCTCAACATATAACCCACACATTCTTTCCTGTGCTTTCCTGTGTATAGAAACTGGAAATCATGGCAACTCCTCTAAAATTCTGTATTTTACTCCACAAAGGTGAAAGGCAACTGCCCAAAGCTTCTATCAGCCTAGTCTGTACATTGGAAGCTTTCCAAAGCACAGAATACTTTTCGCCCTTCCTTAATAGCTAATAATGGAATGAGCTCCACCAAAGAGAGGTGCTTAGCTTTTAGATAGCTATTATTTCTTTTGTCATTTACACAACCCTGTATGATAAATAAAAAAATCCCTCATTTATCACCTTAGAAATGAGGAAACCATGGCACTGAGAGCTTGTCTGACAACCAGGATCACACAGCTCATGATCAGGCAGGAGTGGAGCTTGATGGAGTGCTTTCAGAACCATCCTGGTGCTGCTCAACTGCCTTCAGACCACTTTGCTCTGCAGCAGCAGAACACCTCTGGGATTGGCGGTTTCTGACATCTTCTCCACTATTTCCCACACAAAACCTTTATTTCAATGACCAGGCCAGGCTTCTCACTGTCCCTCAAACACAGTGTGAACATCCACTTCCAGCCTGTGTTTATGCCATGCCCCATTTACCTGGAGTGCTCAACTCCTGTCCCTCTTGCCAACCGTTCAAGCCAGTTGCAATCCTGCATCTTCCCTCACTGTTCCTTTGTCTAGACTTCCTACCTCATAGGAATCTATTCTGAGAACTTCTGGACATCCATGCATCTGATACTGCAACTAATTTTGTATCAGTATTGATGTTTTGTGTTTATGTGGATCAGGTCCAGTGGTAAATAACCTGAAGGCAGGGACAGGTAGGTCTGTAAATCTAGGAGGTACTCAATAAATGCTGGTTGAATTTATAATAACCTCTATAGCCATATAGTAACTAAAGTTAATACAGTGCACTGTCATGGAGTAGCACTCTAAGAAATCATCTGAAGATCTTTCAGGCAAAATTAAGGGAACCACCTAACTTTCCAATGTATTCTTTAACCTAATAACCAGTTTCCTTAGCTAATCATACATCTAGGTTTGCACTTCCGTATTGGATGTAGCAAGCCAGATTATGTACATATGTGTGGATAAACAGTCAGAGGCTGATGTTCAAGCACAGCATTGGAAATATAATGAGAGATTTAAGTTTGCTGGAACCAAAATAATAATTGGTAAAAGCAGATGAGATAGGAAACGAGAATAAAATGTACTCAGTTGCCATTTCTTTTTGCTTTGGAGCAACTGTTTAACAAACACCTTGCAGGACCTGATGCATATTTAAAAAACTGGGGCACTGTTAAGGATGCCATCATACTCCTCCTGTTTCTTCTCTCTCTCTCTCTCTCTCTCTTTCTCTGTGTGTGTGAAGCAGCTCCTCTGAAAAATTTTCAGTGTCAGAAAGAATGAGATATTCTTCTACGTTTAAGTGAAAGAATAGGTAAAACTTGCTCTTATTTATTACTACCCCAAGAATTTATACACATTTTTGAGAGGTTATAAAGATACACAGAGCCGGGCGCGGTGGCTCAAGCCTGTAATCCCAGCACTTAGGGAGGCTGAGACAGGAGAATCGCGAGTTCAAAGCCAGCCTCAGCAATGGCGAGGCACTAAGCAACTCAGTGAGACCCTGTCTCTACATAAAACACAAAATAGGGCTGGGGATGTGGCTCAGGGGTCGAGTGCCCCTGAGTTCAATCCCCGGTACCA
>CM053404.1:32068885-32127535 GCA_028644305.1 Xerus rutilus
TAAAAAAAAAAATAAAGATACACAGAGATCTGGGCCAGTATCTGAAACATTTCTGATTTTCAATGACTTTTTAAAAAATATAATTCATGGGAGAGAGAAAGGGAGAGACCAAATAGCAGCAAGCAGGTGTGATCTAATTGGTGCCAGGTGACCAGCACTAGAGGCAATGAAACAACCTTTCTGCTTTCCAATGGGCTTGGCATGCAGCCATGACCAAGCCCCCCAATACTGTGATAGTGGCTTGCACAGACCACAAGTTCTGTGGTCTCATGCTGCTATAGCAACCACTTACCCTCGGTAGGACAATGAACTCTTACCAGGCTAAGCCAATTATACAGTTGGATACTAGAAATCTTCAGGTGGCATCTTCCAACAAAGAAGGCCTAAAAGGTACCTACCTGTTTAAGCATCTTACTAGGAGATTTCTGGATTAGCTTTCAGAGGTAACGTTTCCATAGTGTGGCTATATTAACACATTATTGAGGTAACACACACATTGTTGAGGGAGGAAGAATAAAATTACTCCTAATGTCACTTTATTCCATGATCATGTAACTATGTGCTGTGACCAGGGGATCAATCACAAGAATAAGAGCATTTTCTGTCACAGAAAGGGGCTATAGCAGCAGGTAGATTCTTTGCAAGAAGAGAAAGGGTTGTATAATGAATCAAAATGCATTCTGTTGTCATGTAAACCTAATTAAAATAAATAAATAAATAAATAAAAAGAAGAGAAAGGGTATCTAATATCGCTCATCAGGGTCAGCCTTCTGTGAAGAAGGACAGCTGAGAGAGAGCAGTGGGACATACAAAGTGGTGAGTCATATATAGGTCAGAAATTGACCAGGCTTCACAGAAGTCTGATGCTATTACCAGATATTTATCTGAATTCCAGAAACAGCAAAAAGACACAATTGGAGAGATCAAGCAAACAAACAAACAAAGCACAAAAAACACTCAATTTGGAAATCTTCCAGATTCTGTTAATTGAGTTGACATGTATATATCTGTTCCACATTCACTCATCCCCCAATGCCATTAATAGCTGATAATCTAGGATGATTGTAATTTTATAACAGCAAGTGTCAGCTCTGATTCCTAATGCATCTCTCATACCTCCACAGAGGAAATCCCTCCATTGTGAAGTTCTCTTCTTTAAGGAAAAATCCCATCAGTTCTTAATAGAATGAAGTAAAGGGCAATATAAGTCAGATGATAGATGGGCAAATAAAATTATGAAAGGAAAAAAAGGATTACTGGTAAATATGAAAACAAATTAAACAAGATTACCAAGCAATGTAAAATATCATGTGTATTTGGAAATTTTTAGTGAATGTAATGGTTTTAAACAAACTACAAATGACTAGAGTGCCAACAACAGTCTGTCTAGAAATGACTTCAAAAATAAAAATAGAATTTATTTGACCAAAAGCCACTGAAGGACCTGTCAATGGCACAAAGCTCATACTCCCACAAATCAAGAAAAAGAAATATTTGCTTTTTGTTGAGAACTCAAATTGTTTAACTTCCCTCATTGATAGAATTTGGGCTGACTATCCAAGAATATTGGTAGATACACATCCACCACTGAGATCATTACTATTTTCCCAGAACCCAGAAAGCAATGGCTGAAGCCACATCCCTGAAAGGTCAAGATTTCAAGAGAAATGCAAAAGTAACAAGCATGAATGTGGGGAATGTAGCTCTCTCCTCATTATCACAATTTCTGGGGATCAATTAGGTGAGGTCACTCTATGTCTACCAGAGCTCACACATCCTCCAAAGGATCATTCTTTTTCATGTTGAGGAGGCAAAACTTTTCATAGTAATACAAGGAGAGCAACATGAGTTTTAACTCTTCTAGATCAGCCTACAGATTCATGTAGCTTTGCTAGTGAAATTGCAGTCCAGGACCATCAGCATTATTAGGAAACTCATCAGAAGTGTAGAATCTGGGGCCCAGGGTGATTCATGTGCAATTAAAATTTGAGAAGTACTATGACTGGACTAAAAATACTTACTACTCCTGGGATTAGGTATTTCTCTCCTTAGTTGGTAGAAAGCAGTGAAATTAGATAGGCCAACTCTAGGATAATGTGAACCTCAAAATGAACGGCAGTAATGGATTATAACACACTGAATTTAAAGAAAACAATCCATAAGTCCATATTCATAATAAGCAAACAAACAAATAGGGAAAGATAGAGCTCCTTTTTACAACAGATCGCCAACTTATAAATGTATAAGGAATAAGAGAGTTATAAAATCACCATTTTGCAACTGTTAATTGATTCAGGCAAAAACTTCTCAGAATTCTAAAACCATTAGGTGAAAGTTATTGGGGAATAGGACATTTATGTAGTTTTACAATATCTCTTCATAGACTGTAGTTTTATGTAATTAAAATTCATAATGTAAACTTACGAATTATAAATAGTAAAAGGTCCCTTTACAGTGGGGGAAATCTGATCAACTCTCTAAACCAAGTGATCAAATTTAACAACACTATTAATGGGACAACCTGACATCATGTACCCTTGCTGAGGTGATATACTTAGGAGGATACAACATTGCCTATGTAGTATTTCTGCCCCAAATATCTAACACCTGGCTCTAATTATGAGGAAACATGAAATAAGCTCACAACGAGGGCCATTTTACAAAACAAATGACCTATACTTTTCAAAAATAGTAATGTCATTGAAAGACAAAGAAAAATTGAGAAAAGGTTAAAGAAACAGTATAAATAAATATAAAGATTATGGCAACTGTATCTCCTCCTTGGGTGATACAAGCCCAGGTGTTTAGAGGCAAAGAGTCCTATTTGCAACTTATTCTTAAATGGTTCAGTAAAAGCTGCAATCATGTGTACAGCTATAAAGAAATTGGCAACATGTTAACAAGTGGTGAATATAAGTGAGAGATGTATGACTGTTCATTGAAATACCTTTTTGCAACAGATGAATGGACAAAGAACATGTGGTCTATATACACAATGGAGTTTTACTTAGCCATAAAGAAAAATGAAATTATGCCATTTGCTGGTAAATGAACAGAACTGGAGAACGTTATGCTAAGTGAAATAAACCATATTCAGAAAGTCAAGGGTAGAATGTTTCCTCTCATTTGTGGAAGCTAAAGAGAGGGTAGGAGAGTAGAGAAAGGGAGTGAAGCAAGGGAGAAAGAGGAAGATGACAGAGGGCAAGAGGGAGAGGGAGAAGGGAAAGGAAGAGGAATAAAAAAAGGGATTTCATGAAAATAATAGGGAGTTCAACAGAGTAGAGCAAGGGGATAGAGAGGAAGAAAGGAGAGGAGTGGGTGGGGAAGTACTGGGGAATAAAATCTACCAAATCATGCTAAGTCCATGTATGAATATGCTGCAATGAATTCTGCTTTTATCTTTAATTATAATGCACTAATTAAAAGATAATAATAATGGTAGAAATTTTCGCACTGCCAAGACCAGTTGAGATGAATAAAGAAAGAAGGGAAAGGGGAGATAATGGGGAATAGTGAAATTATGTGATGTGCATATATGAATGTGGCATAATGAATCTCACTATTATGTATAATTATAATATACTACTAAAAAAAGAGGTTATATATTTCTATGACTCTAGAAGCTTGGTGAAGAACTGGATAAAATATCCAATCATATTCAGCATTTGTAGCATTTGAAATAATCTATCATCAAATTTTTGGTTTATTTTTTTTTTCTTTGTTGGTGGGTCCTGGGGATTGAACCCAGGGTCACTCTACTCTGAGCTATCTTCTCAGGCCTTTTTATTTTTATTTTGAGACAGGGACTTGCTAAATCACTGAAACTGGCCTCAAACCTAAGATCCCCCGCCTCAACCTCCAGAGTCACTGGGATTACAGATGTGCACCCTGCTCTGTTATCAAATTCTTTTAAATGCATTCCTGTTCTGTAATGGAGTGAAAGTGGCATGCAGTCATTAAATCACCCCACAACTATTTTGATGAGCACCTACCATCTGTCAGAAACTATGCCAGATGCCTGGAGCACAGTGGTGAATATAAACATGGCCCTGCCTTTGAGAAGGTTACCTTCTAGAAGAATTAAATATTAATAAAGTTGAATTAATATCTGCTAAGTAAATATTAGTTAAGAGTATCTAAAACAGATAATGGAGCATGAATTTCTCAAAAAAAGGATATGGGAATAATATTAAGTTTTTCATGAAAATCTTTAACAATCTGACTTACTTTAAAGGTCCTAAGTTCAGTTTATTACCCAATGTTGGCATCCTATCTAGATGTCTTTAACAGCGGGACCTCTTTCCTATTACAAGGTTTGTTGGAAGATTTTATTCAGAGTAAAGAATAGACAATGTATGCAAATTAAACATTCTGTTCGTAATTCTGAAAAACTTCATCTTTATAAAAGCAAGTAACATTAAAAAAATGTACTCTTAAATTTTATCACTACCTCATTTGTAGTTCTAGTTACATGAATTGAAACATTTTTACAGTTTTGTGGTGTCATGCTTCACAAACTCAACAACCAAAAATGACAAGTAGTTGTATGGATACATTATGAAAACTGCATTAAAATGTTACATTAGCTTACACTGACATAATATTCACTTCAGAAATGTGAGTCTTAATTTGAGATCATTACGTTCACAAAAATTAAAGAGCCAAAACCATCAGGTTAAAACTTTTTTTTTTTTTTTGGTACTGGAGATTGAACTCAGGGGCACTGGACCACTGAGCCACATCCCCAGCCCTATTTTGTGTTTTATGTAGAGACAGGGTCTCACTGAGTTGCTGAGCGCCTCGCCGTTGCTGAGGCTGGCTTTGAACTCGCGATTCTCCTGTCTCAGCCTCCCAAAGTGCTGGTTAAAACTTTTAACTACCTATATTTGTTTCTGTTATTCATAGAATAACTATGTTAAAAGAGCATAAGACTTAAAAGATCTATTTCAATTTCAGAATTATAATGGAAAGCAAAGAAAAAGTATAAAATAGTAACAAAATTTCTAGAAATAGGCAATTGGTTTGTTAGATGTAGTTTTCAGGAAAATTAAAAATATGACTTTTATACAAATATATATTTAATATGTGTCAAAAATTTATTTAATCTCTTAATGAGGAAACCAGCAGGATGGTACATCCAGTTTAGTGGAGTAAAGGACAAACAGAAATATATACAGTCAATGACAGAATACTGAAATAAGATTTCTACTTTAGTCACAAAAACCAGCTAATGTCCCATAGGACAATAAAACTATAATCTTTGTGGGGGTACCTTCTCTATCAGACAGAAATCACTTGCTAGTTATCAATCTACAAATTCACAACTAACTTTGCATAATCTGGGTCTTACTAATTCATCAACAGTAAGATAAACAAAAGTATATTTCCCTACAGAATTAGGTGATCCTTGCCTAGGATGTCTAATAGTACTCCAGGATAATACTGAAAGGACACACAATAATCCTTGTGCTTCATGTCCTATGGTTACACAATTCTACAAACCCTCATACATGGGCCAGTATGATTTAATCTTTAACATGCTTAGTACCAATGGGTATGCTGGAAGATAGAGGCTGAACTTCCCCTTTCCCCCAACAAGGCTGCAAAATCATTGTTTATTGTTGCTGCTGCTGGTAGTGGTTTACTTTCTTGCTTTTTATCACACATTTGGCCTTTTGTTTCTGATGCATCAGAAAATTTGGTGTTAACCTGTGTTGCTTCTAGTCACTTCGACCAACACATTTCCTTATTATTTTTCTTCCTTTGAAAAAAATCCCCTGGTATGAATGATAATCATGTCAACCTTTTAAATGACCTAACGCCTTCAACATAAACACAGCTAAAATTCTGAGTCATAGTTTGATAATAAGCATCATATTATATAGCAAAAATGGTTAATTTCTCCACCCACCTACCTTTTGTCCCAACAGTAAGAAGTACATTAAAAACACTTATTATTTAAGATGAACAAGTTACCAACCTCTATTAACTAAAAACAAGTATGTAACAAAAAGAAACTTTTCAAAGGTTTCTAAGGAATCAAATACAGTAAAAACTCCTGGCTCTGCACTGTATATTACATTTGGACTCTTAATAATTAACAAGAATGATGGCTGCTATACAGTGATCACTTCCTGTGTGCTAGCTATTGTGCTAATAAGGGCTTTACAAATTTTATACTATTTAATTTTCATAAAAGCCATGTGAACTAGTTTGTAGTATTAGCCATATTCTTCTGATGAATAAACTGAATCACAGAGAATTACATTAACATTCCCAAGATTACAGTGATGGTGGGATTCAAATCCAGGTTATTTAGTTTCAGAGTCCTATAGGCTTAACCACTGTGATACAACAAAGAGAGGAAAACTATAAAAAACAGATACTTGGCTGGGGTTATGGCTCAATGGTGGAGCACTTGCCTAGTACATGTGAGGCACTAGGTTTAATCCTCAGTACCACATTGAAAAAAATAAATGATATAAAGTTAAAAAACGAACAAAATGCCAGTTACTATGTTGTCACATCATCATCACCGTCATCACTATCATCACACTGATAAAGCACTTTTGATATGCAGGGCTTTATCTAAGTAATGAATATATTAAAAACTAATGTTTCTCAACAGAACGCTTTTGGGTAAATATGATGATTATTCCTAGTTTGCAGAAGAAATTGAGGCAGATAGAAGGTAAGTACTTGATCAAGGTCACAAGGCTAATAAGATGCAAGGCTGAGATGCCTGGACAGCGTGGCTCCCACATCCAGGAACTTCTCCTGATACCATGCCACTGCTTTTAACAATTCCTAAAGCTCAGTACCAACCAATAGTCCCTACTCTTCAGAACCTCAGAGGTTGGAAAGCACCATATTAAAGCACAAAACCATAACCAAATGTTCATTAGTATAATCAAAAAATCATCAAGTACAGATTAAAAGGTTTTAATTTAGCCTTGTTAAGAGGGAAAAAAAATAACACAAGCAGAATTTAATCCAAGAAGAGTTTCTAAAAAAAAAAAATGTTTATCTGGAAAACTCAATTCAGAACAAATGAGGCATTACAGTAGTTTTTTTTTTTTTAATCTTTAGAAATTGTTTTTGTTCTTGCAGCCTTGGGGTTTCTCAGAATTCCCTCAGGGGCTGTGGGTGGTTGAATGAAGAAAAGAGAAGACAGGACCCTGGTTCCTTTCAAATGAGTAGTTCTGTTTATATATTTTACATATTGGGTTTCCCCATATGGCTTGCTTTGATGGGAGCGAGGCTCCCATGAGAGTTTGGTCTAAGTGGGCAGTTCTCAACGTGAAGTCTTCCCCATTGCTTCTTCTCTCAGCATCTCAGGAATTGAACTTCAGAGAGTTTCTCCTGGTGCTTACCCATGCCTTGGCTATCCTTTAACCTGACCCTCCCTTTCCACTCCTGTCAATAATAATCACTACCTCTGCTGATGTCCATCAAACTCCTACACAGCAAGGTTAAATATTTTTACATCAATTACTCCATGGAGTGTTCTCAACACCTGGTGACTGGGCTCTATTAATGATCCCATTTTATAGAGAAGAAAACCAAGGTTTAATTTGTACTCTGTCCAAGGACCACCAGGTAATGGAGATAGGATGAAGAACTTGTCAGCACACTCCAGAGACCTCCAGTTCTTCACCAGGATGCCATCCTGCCTCTCATCCATGTCAATCATATTCAAACTCCCACTGAGACTCCTTAAGACTAAATCTCTTAGAAACAAAAAACAAACAAGGAGCTCCTTTTGTCCTGGAGCAGCCCTTTACAGCAGCCCAGAGACAAATGTAATGCACAGCTTCTATCACAATGGTGTCCACTCATGCTGGTGTAATGCGTATACAATCTTCTACTCTTCTTTCAGACATGAATGTGTACATGGCCCTCCAGTTAGACTGGTTCTCAAACAGGGGCTATATCCCCTGCTCCTTCTATACTGTCACTCTCTCTTCTCTGGATTACTTAGAACTGTTTTGGGCCCCAAGGAGGAAGGTGTTCAATAATCAGTGGGAAGAGCTCTGGCCAGTAATTAGAGTATCTGAGTTCTAGTTTGAGGCAATCCCCGAAGCAGGTGCTGACATTCGCCCAAGCCCCTTTCCTCAATGACTTACATCCACATGCTGAAGGCAGTTTTCTTGGGTATGTGTGGCTTTTATTCTGGCTGTGGAAGCAGGCTGGGACCCCTCACAGAGTGAAGTGAAAATGCAGGGAAGTTAATGCCTCCAGGAAACAGCTTTCAGTCAAGGATGGATGGGCAGTTGATGGGCAATGTCTCTGTTTCCTTGCCCTCTGCATAGGACAACCCTGAATTGTGTAGACTACTGCCGGGAGGTCCCTGAAGGGCCTGAGCTCCAGCTGCCTGCAACAGTAATTTATTGGGAACACACTCTTTATTGACTTCTTTTTCTTCCAGTCCCCTTTTCCTACTTCCCTGATGACATTTCTAGGAAAAATCTTTCAAATAAACTTACCTACTCAAATCTTTGTCTCAGGGTCCAGGTCTGGGAGAAACCCATTGAGATTTCCTCTCCTTTTTTTTTTTTTTTTTTTTTTTGGTACTGGGGATTGAACTCAGGGCTACTTGACCACTGAGCCACATCCCCAGCCCTATTTTGTGTTTTATGTAGAGACAGGGTCTCACTGAGTTGCTTAGTGCCTCGCCATTGCTGAGGCTGGCTTTGAACTCACGATTCTCCTGTCTCAGCCTCCCAAAGTGCTGGGATTACAGACATGCGCCACCATGCCCGGCTCCTCTCCTTTCTTTTATCACTTCCACCTTCCCTTCTGTCAAATAAGGGAGCTGCAAAGATGATCTCAATGGCCTCTTGGGGCTCTGATATCCTATGCTTTCAATATCAAAATAAAACTACCACAAGGTTACTTCTTAGCTCAAATGCTGTGTCATGTCTTGGAGTTAAAGCAGAATTTCAACTACAATAATGCGAAATATCCTGGGAGATTCTGAAGAAGATCCCCCTTCAGCAAGGTCTTTATGCTGTAATTACCAGGGGTGCTGCTGGCCTGTGCAGGAATGACCTCAGCTGAAGAGGTCATTTTTCCAAGGTTGCCAAACATGTAATGACTGAGGGCTAAAGGATGTAAAGGCCTCACCATTTCAGCCAAAATCCAGACAACTCTGAAGAGCCACTTAAGCTCCAGAGCTCCCCATGGGGCTAGCATCACAGCTCAACTTTTCTTCTCTGCTCTCCTGGCTTCCTTCCCACCCTTCTTGCATGTAGAAGCCCACCTCAGAATCTACTTCCTAGGTAACCCAACTTGTGGCAACTATATTTTAAATTTCATTTATTAATCTTACAAAAATTGTGCACTGCAGAAATCTTCCTGTGGAACCAGAGGTATTCCTTTTAATGCTGTACAACCAAGAAGTGGTGCAGACAAGGAAAAAGAAGCTACAGTTTTAATAAAATGGGAATGAGCCAGATGCCAGCCAGTTATATATGAGATGCAGTTTCAGTTTCTGAACAAAAACAAGAAATACATAAAAGGTCAGCCCAGCCAGTGAAACTGAAAGCTGAGAACACTGAAGAGGCAGCCACAGAGGGTGATGAAAGAGAAACATCTCAGAGGAGGAGGAGAAGAATGGCCTTACTGAGACTAACCAGGCTGGACACACCCAGCCAACACTCACAGGGTAGAATCATCCTTCTGAAGGAAGGCCTTCAAATGCAAGTAACTACTTCCAATCCAAAAGAGCATGGACTCATGGTGTGACAAGAGCAAATGTCAGGCTGGGAATTCCCGCTAGGTAAGCTCATGGTTGAATCAATGCTACTACAGTGGCTGGGGAGATTCCCACTGTGCTGGCACTAGGCAGGGCCTTTACTGAGAACTTTCCCCAACACTACTGAAGAACAGAGATGGACTTGGGCTCTCCAACGGGCAGGTGCGAGTGATGTTGTTCTGCCCATGGTTGGCATCTGGTTACCTCCCCTGCTGGGCTATGACCTCCAGGAAAGCAGAGGTACTGGAGTAGATAAAGAGCGAGACTGAAATAGAAAATAAGGTGGTCAGCAAAGGCATCACCAAGAAGATAAAAAGAGGTGAGTGATGTGCATATATGTTGTGATTCTATACAACTTACAACTAGAGAATTGATATGTTATCCTCTACCTATGTACAATGAATCATTTACACTGTTAACATGTAAGCCTAAATAAAAAAAAAAAAAAAAAAGAGGTGAGTGAGTTGGTCTCATAGTGAAAGAGGGGTGGCTATTCAGAGAGAAAGGAAAATGCCAGAAGCAATGCCAGGAACAATACTGAGGCCCAAGGTTCCTCCAGTAAGGAGGCTAATGGAGCTGAGAACAAGTAGCAGGGGCTGAGGTGGGGCTGGATCACGTAAGGTCTTCTGGGATTCAACTTGGAGAAGATGGGCAGCCATGGGGACATAATTGGGTAAAAAGACATATCTGGCTCTCTTCTTCTCCCCCTTGGGATTTTTTTTTAACCATCTGACAAATTACACATGTCCTGTATCTACTCACTATCTTAATTAGAATTTAAGCTCTGTGAGGGCAGATATTTGGGGTCTATTGTGTTCACTAGTACAAATTCATTCTCCCAGTGCCTTGTGCTTAGTAGATAATCAATGTTTATTGAATGAATCCACAGATCATCTTGAGAAAAGCCTGAGCTCTTTCCTACATGGCAATAGGAAACCAGACAAGGAGTGTTGTTCCTGCATCCTATGCAGGTCTGTCTGTGTTCAAGTCACTGTTGTGAGAATATTGCAACAAATACTTATTTATCATCTTTTTCAGGCACTTAGAAGAGGCCCTAAAAACCAAATATGTTCCTAATTTCTAAAAACTAGATGCCAAAGTTCAGGGGAAAACCACAGAAGCATCAGCAGTTCAGAGGGCTTCACATTTATGGAATCAGTTCATTAAATAAATGCCCCAAAATATAATCTATAAGAGGCTCAGTACTAAGGTTGAAATGGGCAGGATTTTGGAGTAACTGCCTTTCTGGTGAGACTGGCTGGTCATTCTCAAGTAGGAATGAAGAAGCCTAGGTGGGGTGGGGTGGGGGGTAAGGGTGGGGAGCACCTGCAAAGTACACTGATTGCCCCTCTATCGGAGTGAGGACCCTCCTCAGAAAATCACTGACATAGGTCATTCTCAAAAGTGCCCTCTGGTTGCAAAAAAGTTTGGGATTCACTGATAAAATAAAATGTGTCCCTTATTCTATATATAAAAGTTTTCAATATATCAATATTTTATTGTCCCAAAAGATTTTCAAAAATCAATGTGGATGCTTTTTCTTAACATATTTCCACATTAATCCTCAGACTCAAAACACAACTAGAGTGATTTATGTTTTCAACAGGGGAAAAAAGGAGTAGGAAAAAGATCATTGGAATGTAATTGAACACAATGAAGATATATTGATACTGGAGGAAAGAGAAAGGAGGCCATGTGGAGTGGACAGACTGCTCACAGAGGAGTCAGCAGCAGACCTGTGGTTTTGCTTCTCCTCTGGAAGCAAAGCTCCGACCTGCCCTCCCTCATTAGCCCTTTCACCACCATGTTCAGAAGCCCTTTGTGAGTGTACACCGGTCATAGAACCTCACTCAGTCTCTATTTATTACTTCACTGTAAAAAAAAAACAACAACAAAAAACGGCTACCTTACATACTTCTAAGGAGAAAAATAACAGAACACATGTATAACACTTGGCACTGCCTGGACCATGGTAAGCCCCAACATCAGTAGCCATTGTGATGTTATGCTGCCTGAAGAGATTTCATTTTCCAAAGACACATGATGATGCAGCCATCCTTGGAAAATGTCATCAAGAGGTCACACAGAATGATGGACTTGTCCCAGGAGCCCAGGTGTCTCAAACCACATACCAGATACGTGAGCAGGGTTTCAGAGGATTCCAGCCCCCAGTCGTTGAGCTCCCACCCGACCCCTACAGATGCTGCATGGAAGACAGGCCACACAGGCCCCTGGAAGCCAGGTTCCTGATTTAAGAAACTGTTGGAGATAAGAAATGATTACCATTGTTTTAAGTCATTAAGTTTTGGGGTGGTTTGTCACTCAGCAGCATCAGACAACCAGAACACTGCCATTAATGGACTCCCCTGTCACTTCTAACATAGAAACCATATCATGTTATTCTCTTTGTTAAAAACAGATGTGAGTGGCTTCCACATACACAGTATTAAAAAGAACATGGAAGCTCCACTACAGACTGAGACTTGAGGGGAGGGACTATATCTTATCTTCCAGAAATTCTCAGTGTCTCAGCAGTTCCTCATCCAGTAAGTGATTTCATTGGGTGGGATGAAACCAGTTACCAGGAAAAAAAGTGAAGAAAGAAGATGAATTATGAAAACCATGTAGTCAGCAAGCATGTGCTTGGCTCCTTTCATGTGGTGCTGGGGATACTACTGTCGAGTTGCCCATATGGAGCTTTGTGTGTGACGTACATAGCAGTGGAAGGGGACAGATAATAAACATATAAATAATGGAAAAATCACTTTTGTCACTCTCTGAAATAATAAAAAATACATCAGAGTAATGGGAAGGAGTTGGGTGAGAGTATGGGTCAAGGGTGGATGGGATATTTTCTTAGGGTAGCAAGGAAAGTCTGAGGATATTATCATTTCTGCTGAAACCTTCATGAACGTGAAGCCACAGAAAGAGCAGGAGAAAAAAAGACCAAGAAGGCATAAGTGCAAAGGCTCTGGGGTGGGAAGACATGAAATTGAGTTTCCATCAAGCTGTGGTTGCTCAGCTGTTTTAATGAATATGCCCATGTTTTTTGCTTAGGGTTTTTGTACTGGGGCTTGAACTCAGGCCTTCCACAGGCGAGGCAAGCACTCTACCTCTAAGCAACATCCCTAGTCCAGATGAGGAAATCAAAGAAGTCAAAATTTGAATTTTGTATATCAAATTTCAGGACTGGCTATATTGTATTAGAATAAATTTTAGCAGAGATTTCTGTAATTAATATATTTTGGAACTGGACATTTTTAACCCACTTCACAACTCTTGGTAGACCTTTTCACTGCAGCCTTGCTGATAAGCGCCTCACTTCAGCTACACCTTCATCTATTATGGCCTTGCTCTGCTGCTACCATGGGAGATATCTGGAGGGATGCTCCAAGCCATGCACAGTCCTGTGATGGACTAACATCCCATGGAGCAACACTGGACCAGTAGTGGACGGGAACAAACAGATAAACAGTGAATATGCTCCCTAAATTACATCTATTAGATAATTCTAAGAATTCATTTCCTTGCCAGTTCTACCTTGTAAGGGCCACCTACAATCCTTGGCCCATGGCCTCCTCCTTCCTTGTTCAAAGTCAGCAGCATTGCCTCTCTCTGACCAGTCTTTCAAAGTCACATTGACCTCTCACCACCACGAGGAAGGTTCTCTACTTCCAGGGACTCCTGAATATGTTGGGCTCATCCAGATAATCCAGCATAATTCTGCCACCTCAAGGTTAATTTAATCATATTTGCAAAGTCCCTCTTACTACCTAAGATGATATATTCACAATTATGTGGACTAGAAAGGATGTGGATACCTGTGGGAGATATTATTCTGCTTACAAAACTCGATCTCCAACTGGATGTCTAACAGACATCTCATACTATGTCCAAACTGACTTCGAGCAGTCTGTGCCCAACAGGTCCTTCCACCTGCGGTTTTCTTTATCTTAGATGACAACAACTCCATCCCTCCAGCTATTCAGGTGTAAATCTGTGGAAAAATCTTTGACTTCTCTCTCATATACATATTTCACGTCTAAATCACAAAAAAATAGACACTATCTTCACAATATATCTAGACTGACCACTTCTCACCCTCTCCACTCTTTCCTGGTCTGCACCACCACCATCATGTATTAGGATTCCTGTTATCATTTCGAACTGGTCTTCAAGTTTATCCCCTTCTCCCTTAGAGTCTATTTTCAGAGCAGCCAGTGTGATCCTTTTTTTAAATGAAGTAAGATCACGTTGCTTCTCTGATCAAAATGTACAGCAACTCCCTATTTCATCTGGATAAAATTCAAAGCCCTTCATGGTCTCCACCCTCCCCCAAATTCCCTTTTTGTCCTCATCTCCTACAAATCCTCTTGTTCTCTCCACTCCAGCCACACTGGCTACCTGGATGCACCTCTAACACTCAGGTGTATATCACCTTAGGACTTGGCTCTCACTGTTCTCTTTACCTGTAATACTCTTTCCCCAGTACCAGTTTGACTAACTCCCTTCCCCTCTGGATTACTTTTCTATTTTTGCCATGACAAATTACCACAATAAAGCAGTTTCAAGCAACACTCCTTTATTCTCTTCCAGTTTTGCAGGTCAGAAGTCTGGGTACAATGTGGATCAGGTGGGTCCTCTGCTGAGCCTTAAAAAGCCAAATTTAAGGTGTCAGCAGGAATCCATTCCTTTTTGGAGTTCTGGGGATGAATCAATCTCCTTCCAGCTGTTGGCTGGATTCAGTTTTTCCTGGCTGTAGGACTGAGGCCCCAATTCCTGGCTATCAGTGGGAGGCTGATCTTTACTCAAGGCTGGTCCCCTTCTTTCTCATGCTTTCCACGTGGCCCCCTTTCAGCACTGGTAAGTAAAGTCCCTCTCACATTCTGAATCACTCCAACTTCTGCCACCTCTCTTAGAGTATACCCAATGTGATTTCTCCACTTTTAAGAGATCATTGATTCAACTGGGCCACTTGGATAATCCAGGAACATCTCCATTAAAGTATGTCACCTTAACCTTAATGAAAGCTGGAAAGTCCCTTTAGTCATGCAATATAACCAATATAATTAAGTCCCAGGAACTGCAGCATAGACCTCTTTGGGGGGTCATTCTACCTACCACACCCTATTTCCTGACCATGGTATTTACCCTCAGTTCTCCATGCCCTGCCCACCTTGGATTCCCCTTTTTCTTACTCATTTTTTTCATTTTCCCATAGTTCTTACCATCTTATAACAAAACATATAATATACTTATTATACTTATTTTCTGTCTTCTCCTGATAGAAAATTGACTCCATTAAGTCAAATATTTTATCCCAAAGACTTCCTTCCTGTAGGCAACTCAACAGGTATTTCTTGAATGAGTGAATGAATTTATTTCTGGAACACTTTCCAACCCCATTTCCATAGGGTTTTTTCCTTTAATTTCAACAGTTTGAGAATGCTGATTAGATCAAAGATTCCTGATTGACGATGAGCAAGATTGGTAAATATCAAAGAACTGCTCTCTTAGTTATTTCCCCAGAGCTGTGGTCAGTAGTGTCTAACCAATTTAATTCTCATTAATAAAGACTCACAGAAATGCTCTCCGGGGAAAATATGCTTAATCATAATTTCTATAAAAATATGAATGCTTTTGTGCTATTATGCAGGCATGCAAGCAAAACAAAATGAGTTGTTGAGTTAATCTGGTCTCAAAGTGTTCAGAAACCCAGCCAGTTTAAGGCTAGAGAGAGGATGACAAAGCTATAAAGAAAAGAAGAAAAGGAGAGAGAAAGGAAAGGAGAGAATTTTAGAGAGAAAGACATTCTAGAAATTAAATCCAGGCTTTATGGAGCAGGAAACTGAGGCTTAGAGAGGGTAAGCGACTAGACTATTCTCACATAGTTGGTCAGTGATGTGATACTTTGGATATAGATTATTACAGAATAAAGAAAGTGAAAATTAAATTCGTTTTTTTTCTTTAGGCATTGAAAATGTTCATTTACCTGTAATCCTAGCACTTAGGGAGGCTGAGACAGGAGAATCATGAGTTCAAAGCCAGCCTCAGCAACGGTAAGGCACTAAGCAACTCAGTGAGATCCTATCTCTACATAAAACACAAAATAGAGCTGGGGATGTGGCTCAGTGGTCGAGTGCCCCTGAATTCACTCTCCAGTACCAAAAAAAAAAGAAAAAAGAAAATGTTCATTTAATGAGTTGATTCTCTATGTCAAAGGGCTGGATCCAGCATGGATGATCGCAGACAGGGAGACAGTCCCTACCAGCCTGGTACTTGTCCCAACTAAGTCAAGACATCTCACTTTAGAAGAGGTGTTTCTGGAAAGGGGAAAATCACCAACGAGCAGGGTCTGTGGAGACGTTGACACCTGAGTGATTATCAGAGGACCATTCAGGACATCACTGCATCAAAGACAAGATTACGATGTGACACACTGAGATATCAAAGGGCTTTAGGGGCAAAACATGATGGCGTCTAACTGGATTACCTATATGTTAATAGAGAAAAATAACTACCAATACAAGGATCTTGACAAAAATCTGTAAGTATTTATAAATATGGACTTTCTGCCAACAGAAAGGCAAAAATGAAGGAAAGCATAGATTAAGAGAAGAATAAATAAGGTATATTTTGAATGGGGTTCTCACACAAACACAAATGACAGCAGGAACTGATGTGAAATAGTTTCTAAATTTATCAAATCACCACCTTCTGCTTTTTTGAATACCTATAACAGAAATGAAAAACAGCACAATAATTCAGATCTATATATAAAACAAGAGACAAGGGCTCATTTGTTTGGTATTTCTTAAGACAGTCTTCCATTCACTTTTGAGCAGCTGGCATAAAAAGAAATCAAGAAATTGGTTTATTAAGGCAATATACACAGAGTGACTTACTCAATGAGAGAGCATCAATGTTATACAGAAGGAGAAAATAAGTCTATTTTTGGAGCCACCAATCAACTTTCCTCACCATGGTTACAGGCTGTGTTTCATAACTTTCCAGAATCACAGATGATTCAAAATGACCTTGGTAGTAATTTAGACCAACCTTCATGTTTTATACATGGAGAAACTAAAGTTTAGAGAGAGGAGGGCAGATTGTCTCACACCAGAAACCTTTAGTAACCCACCATAACCAGGACTCAAGTCTTCTTCCTAATAAATAACGTGAATTCACATTATTGTGTCTGTTATGGTCCGAATATTTGTGTCTCCCTCCAAATTCATACACTGAAATACAAACCCCTGAGGTGCTAGTATCAGGAGGTGAGGTCTTTGGAAGGTGATTGCCTCATGAGGGCACAATTGAGATTGGTGCTCTTATAAATGAGAGCAGAGAGCCCACCAGTTCCTCCTCATCACATAAAGACACAGCCAGAGGGCACCATCCTGAAACCAGAAGTGGGCCCTCACCAGCCATCACCTCACCAGACGTCAAGCTGCCTGAACCTTCATCTTGACATTCCCAGCCTCCAGAACTGTGAGAAATAAATTTTTGTTGTTTATAAGCCACCAGGTTTGTGACATTCTGTTATAGCAGCCCCAATGGACAAAGCCATAACCTAGGACAAATGGCACAGGTTAATTTATGTCTGTTTTTTGTTTGTAAACTATATGAAATTGTTCAGCAGTTAAAATCTCAATGTGTTTCCACATGATTGAAGAAAATTTTTCAAACAACTCATACATTCAATGCAACTTGAAAATATAGGTATGTTTAATACTGGCTGACATGTTTCCTACTAACCAAGGAGCCCCATCTGAAAGATAACAGCTAAACCATGTACATTATGCAGACTTCTTTGAAGTTTTTTATTCCATATATCTAATATTTATGAATACTCTTTGATCTTTTTAACTTCCCTCCAATTTTGATATTATTTTGATATTATTTTATACAGAGATGTTACAATTGTACAAGTGTACAGAGATGTTATTAACTTAGTATTTGGTAGAAGGAGATTGGAATAATAATTAAAGAAATATAATTTTTATGTTATATATTACTAAGAAGAATTCATTTTGAACCGTCAATCCAAAAAGTGCATATCTCAACACTTTCCAGGGTTGAGAATCTTTCATTCATTTACCCAATATTTATTACTTGTGTCTAGTGCCCCTGCTGAGTTCACAACCTAGTGGGGATCCATGTGAACAGGTAGGGCCTGTTCCAATCCATGCTTGTGGCAGAGTAAGTGCAATAACAACGGCTGGCTAATGGACAATGGACAATGGGGACAGAATGGAGGAAGATGACCAAACACTATGGAGGTAAAGGGAGAAGGTCTGAAAAGAGGACAAAATTATCCATCAGGGTCTTAAAAGAGGAGATGGATTTTCCAGGCAAAGATAGGAAAAGTGTTGGGCTGAGGATATAGCTCAGTTGGTAGAGTGCTGGAATTCTAGCTACACGTGAACTTTGCATGCATGAATATTTTTAGGTAAACATAAACAGAGATAAAAAGAAGTAAATTTATAATTTTCTCTGAAGAAAACAAAGCATCAAGGTTGTATGTATAACATACTTATTGAAAGGACACAGAAAACAGAAGGGTCCCCTGAACAAAGAGATACCAAATTTGTATTCATTCATCATTTCAAATCTTCCTATATCAGGTGACATTTGGGTTCTGTTCTTTTTGAAAAGACCATTTTTTCTCCTTTGGTGTGTTCCTATAGGAAGCCTCCTCCAAATCATCTCCAAGAACCTGGTGATGAAGAGGATCCCTTCTCGTGGACTGTATCCACAAAGCAGGTATATTCACATCACAGAGGTTATCTGAGGTGCTTCCCAGATTGCTACAAAATCCACACATGAAGATCTTTATGAGTCACAGCAAAAGTGTTCCAAGTTTGTAAAAGTGGTTCTCAACCTATTCACACATTCATGTCAAATCCGATATATCTATACCAATTATTTCTATCTGTACATCATGCCCAGGCCCTACCCTAAACCAATGAAATCAGAATCATCACAAATGGATTCCAGATACTAGTACTTTTAAAAACCCCTCAGATGATTCCAGTGTGCAACCAGGATTGAGACTACTAGCCAGAACCTTGCTTGGTAGCAATTTAAACTCTCAGGCCCTACCTGAGAACAACTAAATCAGGACCTGTGATGTAAAGCCATTCATTCCCAGTGATTTGTGTGTGCAATCAAGTGTGAGAAACACTGGCCTAGAAGAGTCTTTGATCATGTGGACAAACTTTAAGATTTGCTGATGAGATGGATCAGTCCCTCATCTTAAAAAACCATATTCTGGCCTAGTTATATGAATATATATAATGTAACATAATTCTCCAAAAGCCAGCCAGGATAGCTTCCCATACATGGACAGAATGCTAGAGGCAAGTCCTAGCACTGCATAAGAGAGGGCATTGGCTTGATGTGAACCAGTTACAAGTAGATTATTTACACATCTGATTCATGGGGGCAGCTGAGTCGAGGGAGGCAGCAAATGGAACTGGGAAAAGGTACAAAGAAAGTTTTATCTGTAACTTGATGTTTTAAAAAATCTAGTTAGACTTTTTGCAAAATAAGGAAGTTTTGGGCTGGGGAAGTGGCTCAGTGGTAGAGTGCTTGCCTAGTATGCACAAGGCCCTGAGTTCCATTCCTACTACTGGAAAAAAAAATTTTTTTATGTCTAGAACATTTATGTCATATATACAACAAACATTTCTTCTTTTGGTACTACAAAAATCTCTTTAAAGTCTAATGAAAAAACTTTCTAACCTTGGGAAACTACATAGTTGTTAGGTTCTTTTATGTCTTGCTTGCTAATCACCTTTCTAAGAATTTCTTCATAGAAACTAGTAAGCTGTGAAAAGTGCTGATGCTCTTGGTTGCAGACTGGAAATGTTGCTGCTATTGGTGAATTCCTGGAAGACCACAGCTGGGATATTAAGGAGCAAAATCCAGGGAAGAGAAAAGCATGGGAGGGCAACTTAGGGGCTCTAAGAGTTAACACTAAAGGTAGAGATATAACAATATGCTACTAGGGTCAAATCTGCTTGACCTTGAGCTCTAAAATTACTCCCTAAGAAAGTCAAGATGAGGTCATCAATTGAAGTCATGTGTACAGAACAAAAAGAGACACTGGCTCTCTGACAACCATTTCCATTACTCACAGGTCATCTGAATGCCCTCTCCTATCTCTCCCACTAGTCTGATGTGAAGGCGATCATACTAGTTCAGATCTAAGAGTAGAAAAGGTCTTAGTAGAAGTGGAAGCAGTGAGAGAGGACAGGATGGGAAGAATACAAAAGATTTTTAAAAGCAAAGATATTTAAACTACTTGGCTGGAGGGATTAGGCCAAAAGCAGTTGGGAGGAGTTTTTAAAATTACAATTCCCTGGTGCCTAGCAATAAGCCAAATAAATCAGAATTTTGGGAAGGGGAGTCATATGAAGTATCTAAAAGCTCCCCCCAAACTATGTGGAGACAGAGTGAGTGCTGGGATAACAGTTGTGGGGAAGAATTCTAACTTCAAAGTAAGAATGCTTCTTAAAAATTAATATACATATTTTTAAAGCTCGGGATACAAGGTAAATCTTTCTCCGATCCATTCATTGCCACTATATTACCCTTTTTTCTTACTAGTTTTATTTTTATCCAAGTAATCCATGAAAATTATTTAAGAACTGAGAGTATACTATCAAGTTGAAAATGAAAAATTGCAGTACCCTACTTTACCTCTTCACTAAGGGGAATTACTAATAAAATTTTTAGCTATTTCTTCTGAAATTTAGTTTCATATTCTAAACAATGTTATGTTTCTTGATTTATTGTTAGACACTTATTAACTAGTACAATTGTAGATGTCCTCCTATATACCAGTTGATCCTCTTCCATTCAAAAATGGCAACATTTTTTTTCTTAGTTTCTCTTGCAGCCAGATATAGCCAGGGTCAATATTTAGTCTGTATGTTTTAGAATAGCTGTACTAATTATTATTAAAAGATTTCTATGCCAGCTGGTGAATAGCTGCTCCCCAATCCCTCTTTTAAATACTCTCCAACTCATCATTTCCCACAAATCCAGCAAAGGGTTAGCATGTGATGTACACGGGAGATTTCAAGACCTGCCGACCCTCCACAGCAGACCTATGTTCTGACTTGTCTGGGCTACCAGTTGTTAAAAATTCTGAATACTGCTTCTAGGTGTGGCCATGTGATTACATTTATGCTATTAGAATATAAGCAAAAGTGATGTGCACCACTTCCAGGCTTGGGTCTTAGACCTCTGTCCCTTGCTACCCTTTCCTCTTCTTATGAGCTGGATCATAGACATCGACTGACTAGGTTTGGACCATACAGCTTAGGGCAATGCCCTAGAGAATACTAGGAGAACAGGATGGAAGAATTCTGAGTTTCTTTTTTTTTTAATATTTATTTTTTTTAGTTGTAGGTGGACAGAATATCTTTATTTTATTTTTATGTGGTGCTGAGGATCGAATCCAGTGCCTCACGTGTGCTAGGCGAGCACACTACCACTGCGCCATAGCCCCAGCCCAGAATTCTGGGTTTCTGAATGACTGTATGAAGCAGGTACATCAACCACCTTGAACTGACACATGAGATAAAAATAAATTACTTTGTTCTTTAAGTCACAATCTGGGGAGTGTCTATTACAGCAGCGCAATCTTACACTCTAACCAACACTCTAGTGATTTATGGTATTATGACCTCTGTAAATATCTGCTGAGCCATTTTCACTATGTTTCTTCCTCGTACAATCATTTATTTTTCTGGAGTTTATAGTTGTCCTCCTCCACAATAAAGTTTTTTTGAATGGATAGTTCATCCTAAATGTCTCACTGGATCGAGAAAGCCCCTCTGAAAAATATTTTACACCTGGCCAAATGTATCAGATTATCTATCAGGTTGGTTTTTATTTTTACTTGGAAACTCCTATAAGTTATCCTTCCTATAATCATCTTGCCTTCTATTTGGCTCTGGACTGGCTTCTAAAATGATCATTCTGGAATTTTCTTTTTTTCTTTCTTTTTGTATCAGACTATCTTTCTGAAATTTCACATACTATTTTTTTCATGGTTTATTCTCATGCTTAATGACATTTTTTGCCATTTTAATTTTAAATATTAAGATCTGTTTCTTATTCTTTTGTTATTACTTTTTTGCAGTCTCTGTTCTTATTTTATGGGAGCAATATTTTCTCATTTCTGTACATATTAAGTAGGTTAGCTTTGATTATTTTCATTTTCTTCTTCTCTTTGCATTTCTGCTTTCTCCATGGTTGATTTTGTTGTTGCTTTCATATTTATTTTGGTTTCAGTCTTTTTTGTTGGTGGTGGTGTTGAAGGCTTTCTTCAAATGTCTCATATTCATTGGCCACATAATTGTATTTAAGAGCAAGGCACTTTTTAGTGCTGACTGTGAGTGCCATGTTCATGGTGAGTAGAAGGGAACAGGGTTGTAGAGTTGCTGACTGGTGGGTTCACTGTAGAAAGAGTAAGTCCATAAGTCTTTTTTTTTTTCATTATTGGACTTCAAATATCAGCATCTCTAGGTCTTTTCTCTAAGGCTTCTCATTTTACTTAGAAAAGTGTTCTTCAATTTCAGGAAGGAGTGCCAGTAAACACATGTATTCAATATACCAAATTCTAATTTGAAGACCCATGAACAAAATCTTACAACCACAGAAACTGCCATCAAAGAAGATTCTTTCTTTATTGATTTCTTTCAGCAGTCATTGCTTTTTCTGTTTTTTTTTTTTGTAGACACATCTGAGTAGCTATTTTCCCAATTATCTTACTATTTATTAAGATGTGAGAAAAGTCTTTTCATTCTTAACCACAGAAAAACATTATTCAAGATAATTATTTTCTGAATAACACAAGACTTTTAATCTATTAATTGATTTAGTCTTAAAACATGATAGGACTTATAACAATAGACTAATATTAAATAAAGAAAATATGGATTTTTCATGCAACAAAGCTTTTTCTCTGAATCCTTCTTGCCACTTCATATCCACCTATGGTGGGTGACCTGAGCTAAAAGATATTGGCCTTGATAATTGTCAAGTATTTTTCCAAGCAGACCTCTGGGTACTATACAAAGCCATCATCAGTACTTGAATCTTTCTAAAAACAGGCAAAGGAGGGAAGAAGAGAACTTTTAAAAAATAATCAAGCATGAAGACCTTTCTTATAGCCAAAGGATTACAATCTTTTCATTCTCATGTAAAAGGACACAAATCTGAAGATGATTCATCTAAAGATTTTAATCTTTAAGTCTGAAAACCCAGTGCTTATCCTAAACACTAAATTTTCAGCTACAGAAATAAGAAATTCCAAGAAAATCTTTAGAACAAAAGAGTAATATTACAACTTTGATCAAATTCCGTTTGAAATGAGCATATAGCTTGGACCTACCAAAACTTGATAATTGCCTCCTACTACTAATCATGACTTCCCAGGAAGACTAGGGGAAACAAGCATCTAACAGGAGAAACAATTCCCATGGGGAATTTGATTTTATTAAATCCGTCTAGTTCTTGAGTTGGGTGGTGGTTACATGGCTGTTTGCTTTTTACAATTCATTAAAGTGTACATTTACATTTCAAAAGTTTTCTGTATATGTTATATTTTGCAATAAAAAGAACTTTTCTAAAAAATGTTAAAAGAGAAATAGATAAGGCAGAAATTTCACTTGTCAGAAAACTTACTGCCTTCATCTCACTTGGCTAGAATTAATATACAGTCTGACATGGATAAAGGAAAAAAATTGCCATGATTTATTTTAAAAGGCTAAACCAGTGTTCCATCAAATTTAGTTTGTTTTATTCAAAACATTTTATTTAAAATAAAAGTTCTTAAACTTCACAGTTGACATCGCATCCCCAATGGTAATACTGATACCTTAATTTGCATATCACTATTTATTTGCAAAGAACTTTCACATCAACTCCCCAGGAGATAGCACAAATATTATTTTCTCCCATGCTACAGATGAGAAAACTGGGGCACTTCATAATTGGTTAGTAAGATTACAAATAGTAGGCTGGGGATATAGTTCAGTGGCAGAGTGAGCCTTGCATGCGTGATGTCCTGGGTCTGATCCCCATCACCATAAAAAGAAAGCAAAGATTAAAAATAGTGACAGAATCAGGACATAAAATAGTAACATGAGTCTAGTTAAAGGCTTAAATATTTTACAAGGGGAAAAAAAAGGAAGAAAAAAAAAAACCTTCTACTTTTCCAAAGTTCTTAGTTCGAAGACAGGCTCTCAAAGCTGGTAGTGTATGCCATGACATCTGTGGATTTCCTGAAATGCCCAGTGAGGAAGGAGAGAACTGCGAGTATAGCTGCAAAACTGACAAACCAAGGGTCTGTGGTCAACGTGTTCTTAGTCATCCCATCCACTCCCAGTTCATAACAATGCACCTGCTGCCCCACAGGGTAGTTTAACTCAAATGCAAACAATAAAGTTGTAAGTAATCCATAAGTTTATATGAAGGGGAAAACGACACCTCTGCCACTCAGGAGGTTTCCAAAGGAAGGATATTTGCTCTCTACTCCTGGCATCTCATCCTACACCACATTCTTCCCCACAGAGGTGGAGCAATTTATTCGGTTTGTGTGTGACTATTTCACAGGTCTCAGTACTGCAATGGGTGGATTTTTCTACCAAAGATATTCAGCATGAGGTATTTGGCTTCTTCCTCTTACTCTCTACCTGGACAGTAGAAGGCAGAAACCTGGGTAAGCATTTCTACTCTGCAGTCTCAAACTTTCCATGCAAAGTTTAGAGCAGGGGAATGGAGGTGCATGAGATCATTTTGGGCTTCACACCAAGGTATATTTTCCAACCTAGCCTTCATTAGTAATGAAGTTCATATTTTGTTTACCCATTGATTCTTATCTTTTAAAAAATTAGTGGTGCTTTTTATGGGTCTTCCTCAAAGATGCCATCACCTGCCTTTAGTTAGAAGTCAGAGCACATGGACTCGCACGCCATAGCTCTCCTTGGCCCATATACACTGGTGTTCTAAAATACTGTGGAAACTATACTTGGGGAAACTTGCTAAGATTTTGTTCAGTGGATACTTTTATTACTTCTGCCCTAAAGGTCAATATTAACTGAAATTCAGGGAAACAAGTTCTTTTCAGTGCCAGCTCTGCCACATGTCTGTGATCTTTAGCACATTTCTAGAAAGTGTCTGAAAGACTTTAGAGCTTCCTTATCTTTTAAAGGAAGGAATACCTTCTTTTCGTCTTTCAGGCACCTTCCAATGTACTAAATGCTCAGAAAGGCTTTAATATGCCTAATCTGCTCTAATTTTTAAAACATATATTGACACTGATATACAATCATTTTGATACTTTGGCCTCATGACTCAAGACCAATGACCAATGATATGAGTCCCTTCATCATCCTCAAGTTCAGCCACACTTTGCAATTTCATCATCACTAAGAACTGATCCCTCCATAAGTATAAAATCCCCTGAAAATCCCTAGTGCCCTTTACCATTACCATCAGAATATCCCTCCACATTCCCATTTCTTGCTTTCCTTGGCTCCTGCAGAACCAGCCATCACACCTGCTGATCTCATCCCTGTACTTGGTCTCTAGCCCATTGCCCTCTAGTCGCACAGGCCCTCCCACTCAACTGAGGGCCAATAGGGAGTTGGAAGTTTCAGTGATACCCATACCACCTTCACTTCCAAATTTTCTGAGCATTGTGGGACACAGTCATGAATACAATAACCATTTATGCTATCAAGGCCTTCTAGCAACTTATCTGGCCTTCATCACCTTTGGATCTTCAGATTGCATGTAGATCCACAGCTTTCCAAGTCTGACTCAGGATCCTCCACCTCAGCTTTATGTCTCACTCTCAACTTATTTCTAGTGAATCAACAAAAGAGAACAACACATTTAAATACAGCTCTCTCTCAGCTATCGACATTGCTCCTTAAAACTCAGAATTTCTTTTTGCCTTCATCTAATTTCTCTTTCTTCATGTCACATCTGCACTTTTTTGCTTGTGCATTCTATGGATTTGGACAGATGTACAGCAACCTGTTCCACCATTATAGCATCATATGGAGTATTTTTTGGTGCCCTAAAAATGCTCTGTGCTTGGCCTATTCATCTCTTCTTCTCCACCCTAACTCCCAGAAACCACTGATCTTTTTACTGTCTCCATGGTTTTTACTTTTCCAGAATATATAATTATAATCCATCATACAATATGTAGCCTTTTGAGATCGGCTTCTTGCACATAGTTATCTGCATGTTAAGTTTCCTCTATGTCTTTCCATGGCTTGATAGCTCATTTCTTCCTTTTTTATTAGCACCAAATACTATCCCATTGTTTGGATATACCAGTGTATTCTGAAGGATATCTTGGTTGCTTCAAAGTGTTGACGATTATGAATAAAACTGCTATAAATACCATTGTACAGGTTTTTTTTGTGAATTTAAGTTTCCAACTCATTTTGGTAAACACCAAGGAAAGCAACTGTTGAACTGCATGGTAAAAGTGCGTGTATTTTTCAAAGAAACCACCAAATTTTGTCTTCCAAAATGTCTGTACTATTTGGCATTCCCACCAGCAATAAATGAGTGCTTCTGTGATTTCATATCCTTGCTACCACTGAGTGTTGTCAGCGTTCTGGATTTTGGCCATTCTAATAGGGATGTAGTGGTATATCACTTGTTTTAATTTGCATTTTCCTGATGGTGCTTGATGTGGAAGATCTTTTCATATGTGTATTTGCCAGCTGTATATTTTATTCTGGTGAGATGTCTGTTAAGGACTTTGGCCCATTTTTTAAATCTGGGTGTTTTTTTTATTATTGAATTATAAGGGTTATTTGTATATTTGAGTTATAGTCCTTTATTAGATGTGTCTTCCCCACACAATCTGTCTCTCAATCTATGGGCTCATTTTTTATTCTCTTAACAATGTCCTTTGCAAGGCAGAATTTTTAAAAATTTTAATAAGCCCAGTTTATCAAATCTTTATTCCCTGAATCATGCCTTTGATGTCATATCTAAAAAGCAATTGCCAAATCAAAGATCAGATGTATTTTCTCCTATGCTATCTTCTAGAAGTTCTAGAGTTTAACATTCAGGTCTGAGATCCATTTTGAGTTAATTTTTTTGTAACAAGTACAAGATGTGCATCTAGATTAATTTTTTTCATGCGGATGTCCAATTGTTCCAATATCATTTGCCTGAAAGACTCTCTCTTCATTTCATTGCCTTTTCTTCTTTTCCAAAGTCAATTATCTTTATGTAGGTCCATTTCTGGTATCTCTATTCCATTCCATTGATCTGTTTAATCTTTTGTCAATACCACATTGCCTGGATTACTACATCTTTATGGTAAGTGTTAAAGTTAGGATACTTATATTTCTTCCAATTTTGTTGTTTTCCTTCACTATTGTGTTGGCTGTTCTGGGTCTTTTGCCTTTCTTTATAAGCTTTAGAGTAGAAAAGTTTGTCAATATCCACAAAAATATTGCTAGAATTTTGACTGAGATTGCACTAAATCTATAAATCAAGTTGGGAAGTCTTAACAATATTGAGTCTTCCTATTTGTGAATGCAGAATCTCTTTCCATTTATTTAATTTTTCTTTGATTTATTTAATCAGTTTTATAGTTTTCCTCACACAGATATTATACATTTTGTTAGATTCATATCTAAGTATTTCATTTCTTTTTGGGTGTTAATGTAAATTGGACTATATTCTTAATTTCAAATTTTGTTTTTGTTTCATTTCTGTAATTTAGGAGAGTGATTAATTTTTGTATATTAATCTTGTATTCTGCAACTCTGCTATAACTGCTTATTAGTTTCAGGAAGCTTTTTTGGTTGATTATTTCAGATGTTCTATATAGAATCATGTCATCTTCAAATAATGACACTTTTATTTCTTCCTTCCCAATCAGTATACTTTTTATTTCTTTTTCTTGTCTTATCACCACATTTTTTTTCACAAATAACTTCTTTATCATAATTAGGGGATCAAATAATTTGTTTTCAAAGGAATTTCTTTTAGATTAAAAATGAGCATTATCTGTCCAAATATTATCCCATAAGTAATTAAACTTAGATAATAAGTATAGACTGGTACTTGTCCTGGGCAATCCAGATATAAGGTCACCCTCTCTTGCTCCTGTCCTTCCTCAGGAGTGCCTAGCACATTAATTCTCCTCCTATTCTCTTCCTTGATTTTCAGTCCCTTCTTCTCCATTGGTAGTCACTCCACCCCAAAAGTGTCTCAGGACTTCTTTGCAGTTTTCTATTTAAGAAAATTTCACATACTTTCATTGCCTTCAGTTATTGAGTTCTCCAATTTTCATAGCTTAGCCACAGTTTATATTTGTTTTCTCCATCTCCTTTTTCTATTCAGGTATCCCTCAGGTATCCAACTGACCTCTGTTTCCACTGCCCAGTTCTTCAAAGGCTACTGATAATGGTTTCACTGACAAATCTAATGAGCACCTCCAATTCTTCAGTTTCAGCCCTTCAATTCTATCAGGTTCCTCCAAATTCTCCTTCTTCACCTTTCTTTTTCTAAAAAAAATATTTTTAGTTATAGGTAAACTTAATAACTTTTAAAATTTATTATGTGGTGCTGAGGATCAAACCCAGTGCCTCACATGTGCCAGGCCAGTGCTCTACCACTGAGCCACCACCCCAGCCCAACCTTTCTTTACCCTAGTGTTTTACTCAGCTTTTTCACTGCTGTGACCAAAAGGCCTGACAAGAACAATTAGAGGATGAAAAGCTTATTTGGGGGCTCAGAGTTTCAGAGGTCTCAGTCCCTAGAGGGCCAGCTCCATTGCTCTGGGCCAAAGGTGAGGCAGAACATCATGGCAGAAAGATGTGGAAGAGGAAAGCAGTTTAGGACACAGCTACCAGGAAGGAGGGAGGGAAGGAGGGAAGAAGGGAGAGAGAGGGATACCTATATATCTATATCTTTATATCTATATATAAATACATAGAGGGAGAAGGAGGGAGGGAGAGTGGGGGAAGGGAGGAAGAGAGAGATAGATATCTCCACTCTAAAGGAATAAAATATATATTCCAAAGGCATACCTCCAATGAGGTATGCCTTTGGAATATATATTTTATCCCACCTCCTCCAGGCACACCCTACCTGCCTACATTTACCACCTAGTTAATCCTGAACGGGGGATTAATGTACTGATTAGGTTAAGGCTCTCAAAATCCAATCATCCTCCCTCTAAATTTTCTTACATTGTCTCACATATGAGCTTTTGGGGACACCTAATATATAAACCATATCATCTATCTTTTCCTCATTCTATTATGCTTCTTTTTTTCAGTATCTTGGCTGCCTTCTCTGTCTTCCTCCAAGCCTTCAAATATTGTCTTTCCCAAGGCTCTGCCTAGGCCTCTTATTATTCTCACCTACACACTCTGGATATTCTCATAGGTTTACCATCCTCCCCTGAAAAGGAGGCCCCCAATCTTTGTTTTCAATGCTTCTCATTCATTTAGATAGTTCTTAGACACAAAAAAAGTTAACATATCCAAATCCTAATATATAAACATCTCCCCTAATTAGACAGATATTTATTGATTGAGCACTACCTTCAAGTATATTATTAGTGGTCCTTCCTGACCATCTATTTGGATTCCTGTCAATCCCATCCTAGGTTACTCAGCTTCTATCTTTGATTCTCCCTCAACTCCCACATGCAATAAGCCAATAAGTTCTCTTGTATGTACTTCTATATGTATCTCAGCCAATCTACCTGCCCCCATCCTAATTTAGGCTTTCATACCTTCTTTTCTGGGGCTATTTTAATAGTTTCCTAAATGGGACTACCCATGGCTCCCAAGGCAGATCAATCTTAAAGTACAGCTTTGATCACATCATTTTCCCACTTAGCATATCTTTGATGATTCTCTAATCAACATGCTTAGTCTAGTATTTGAGATGCTTCACAATGTGGTCCTAATCTTCCCGTGCAGCTTTCTTTGCCATTAAATTGCCTCCATGCTTCTCAATCTCCATCTTAACCACATTTTTCTCCATTCCTGCATATGCTCCTATATTCTTTCGTTTTTTGTTTTTTTTTTGGGCGGGGGGGGGATATTGGGGATTGAACTTAGGGCCACTTGACCACTGAGCCACATTGCCAGTCTGATTTTGTATTTTATTTAGAGATAAGGTCTCACTGAGTTGCTTAGCACCTTGCTTTTGCTGAGGCTGGCTTTGAACTTGTGAACCACCTGTCTCAGCCTCCCAAGCCACTGGGATTACAGGCTTGAGCCACTGTGCCCAGCTCCTATAGTCTTTCTTCAAGTCTTAATAAGGGCTGGTTTCCAAATCTTGGCCAGTAGAAGTTCTACTAATTCTTTAAGGCCTTGATCAAAATTCCCTAATTAAGTCTTCCTCAAATTTTCTGGCTAGTAATAGATTTTTTCCTTCTCTGAAAAACATTTTTTTTTTGCACTTCTGTCATAGTTCTTCCATGTAACACAGCCTCTCATTACCTGTCTTACCCTCTCTGTATGACTGTTGAGCTTCTCAAAGAAAAGATTCCATGTCTGATTAACCCATGTCTTCCTTGTACTGTTTAACATATAGTAAGTTGAATGAGAGAACATTCAACTTACATTTGTATCCTTCTTACAGTATATAAAATAATAAAATATACTTCATATTGTCAAAGTTAATTAAAGCAATTTTTAGGCCTAGAAACTAACCATTATTTTGCATTTCCTCTTGTTAGATTGAGTATAAAAATAAATTATATTTAAACTAAAATCACCGAATTGTATATTTTTAATTGGTTCCTCAAATCATACAGTGTTGGATAAAACATTAGAGATCATTTAATTCTTTTCCCCCCATCCCAACCACCAATTCTATAGTTGAGGAATTTGAAGAATTGAGAGATTATGCTGATCCCATGGTCATATAAATCAAGGGCCTCATATACAGCAGGCTCTTTTTACATTATTCCAGTCTTACAACAATCCTTCAAGGTAAAGAGCACCCTACCAACACCAAATATACACACTTTAGAGATGAGATAATTTCCCAAGACATTAAGTAGCTTGCTGTGCAGAATACTGCTTGTGAAAGACAGAGCTGAGTTTCAGCCCCAACTGTTTGGTTGGAAAGACTAGTCTTTTCTATTGAACACTGTGGCAGATACAAGCCCTACTTGATGTTTTGACTCCTGTCTCCTACTGTTTCTCCAGTGAATATGCCAACTAAGTGATGTGAATACTTAACAAGTTTGAAGTCATTTAAAAAATCTTAGGAGCATGAAATTTAGCAATTAAGTAGCAGTTTTACTGAGTCTAAGGTTATTTACTGTTAGCATTTTTTCATTCTCTTATTCTCTTTTAAAAAACCTTTCTTATTTATTTATTTATTTATTTTGGTGGTACTGGGTGTTGAACCCAGGGCCTCATGCATGTCAGACAAGACCTCTACCACCGAGCAATATTCCCAGTCCTAAACTGCTGTAGGTTGACTCCCATACCTCTTTTGTGGTGCTGGGGAAATCAAACCTAGGGCCTTGTACATGCTAGGTAAGCACTCTACCACTGAACTACATTCTCCAGCCCCCAACATTCTTATTCTAGTATCAAAAAACTTCTTCAACCTATAAAATAGTTTTTTTTCCTGCTTTTCCCTTCTTAAATATATTTTTAACTTAAAAATTCATTTGTCCAACCACATTCAACAAGTTTCGTTGAGCCCCTAGATATCCAGGGATATTGGAGGGTATAAAGCTGAAAAACACATACTTTTGCCATCTTAGCATTCACAAACAAAAAACAATCTACTGATGGTAGGACCCATCCTCCACCCCACCATGGGAGCTCTGGCTAATTCAGGGACTTCCAACAATATAAGGCCCAGAGTAGAGTCAGGACTCAGTTCTAATCCCAGACCTGAATCTTGGGCAAGTCATCTCACTGTGCCTTAGTTTCCTCAGTAAACATAGTGTTATAAAGGAAAGATCTGTGCCAAATAAGTCCAAGGTCTTTTTCAGCTCTAAAATTTGATCTTCTTTGAGATCATTCTTGAGATCAAGCTTCTGAAAGCGATCACAGCTACTATTATGCAAAGTGCCCACTCTTCTTTAACTTTGGAGTACTAAGTTATGAAAAGTATTGCTACAAGATTGAAGCTGATTAGTATGCCTCCAAAGTTTATTATTTACAACATAGAGTTTATCAAAGTTAATCATCTAGAAGAGTATCCAAATCCTTCTTTCATCACATTCCTGACATATCTTTAATTCTTTCCAATTCATTTAAGATGTTTACATTATAATTTTTTTACATTATAATTTCAAACAACTTTCATGCACTCTTCCATGGAGTTACTGACATTTACAACAACAAATAATTTGAGTTAAGGCCTCTGTAGAATAAATCTTGTATTCATTTAGTGAAATGAATACTTCACATTTACTATAGACTTTCCCGTATTGCAGCTAAATTGAAGGATGGTTTACAAGCAGTGGAGAGGAAGGAATATGCAATATCAGTATTTTAAATGAATGGAAACATACAGGAATGTGACAATTTTACTTTGCTGATTCCACTTCAATGTTTTGCACTCCTTTTTCAAGTAGCACGGATAATATTTTTAATCACCCACTAACCTACAGAGTAATGCACTTTATCTCAACAAGGATCCAAATATCTTCTTTCTTCATACCAAGCACCTTAGGGTAGGATGCTTTAAAGCCATCTTGTGCTGTAAGTTAACAGCACAGAAGAGAAAATCAATCAATCTAAATTAGAAGTCAAAAGAGAAAATTAAAACTGTATCACCTTGGTGACTTCCCATGAAAAGCATTCGATTTAAACTGTCAAAGATAGCCAGCTCTACCAAGAAACCAGAAAAAAGAGTTCATTTATTCACTAGTCAACAAATACCAAGTGCCTAATATATACCAGGCACTGTTCTAGATTCTAGGGTTATAGCAGTGAACAAATGAAATCCCCTACCACAGTGGAGCTTGCATTTCTGTAAGAAGAGATGGGACCTAAAAAATATCTAAGTAAAACCATATCAAACAACAATTAAATGCTATAAAGAAAATCAAATAGGGCAACAGGAAGGGTCAAGAGGTTAGTAGAGTGATGGAGAGGGCCTGGGTAGACAGACGCCATTTGAGAGGAGCCCAATATGATAACAAAACTTTATTCTTCATCCTACAAGTGTGAAGTGGGATGGGAATGAGTCAAGTTAATGTTTAAGGATGTTCACGGTGGGGAAAAAAGAAATCTGTTTATGAATGACAAACTAAGTTCTCTTTAGAATTTGGCCTTTAAAACAAACAAAAAATCCCAAAATGTAATCTTTAAGGCCACCCACTTAAGGAGCCACTTATTTTTTAAAGATGCACTTACTTTTCATATTTGCTAATTACTAAATAGCTGCTTTAGTAGACGAGATTATTACAAAGATTCCTTCAGAGTCCGATACCTCCCTCAATTGACACTATCCAAATTCTGAATGAGACAGTACCCAGCTCTGCAGCGAATCGGCGCTCCTCCACCGACTCATTAATGCAGCCAGGTGGAATCTTGTCACCCATCCAAAAACGCGAAACAAGCCTCGGGGAAGGTGGGGAACCTGACACCCTTAAAGTTATTGTTGAAGGGGGGGGGGGTGCCGCCCTTTTGCACTAACTCTCCTCCGCCCCTCCAGGCGTCATCACTGCAGAAGGGCCGCTCTCCCTGGGTCTGAGGCACACGGCGAGTACGCGCGCGTGTGTGTACCCCGCATGAATCATCCGAGCCTGGTCCGCGGGGCGATGATTCATTCACCGCCCTAGAGCTCACGGCCACACGTTCCGGGCGTACTATGACGGCCGCACACGCAGCTTCCTTAATATTAAACAAATGTTTCAAAGTACAAACGCCTGGAGCCAGAAACGTGTAGACCCAGGAGAGGGGGCGGAAAGGAAACAGCACATTTCGGCCGTGGCCCGAGTGTTCCGCGGGCTGGGAGGGGAGTGGCGGGCAGGGTTGTTCCCCTACCCCACCCTGACACGCGCGCGGGCAGCGCCCGCAGGGGACGCGGAGGGCGCACAGGTGGGTCCCCGCCGGGCCCTGCCTCTTGTCGCTCCCTTCCACTCGTGGAAGGCCAGAGCGCCCTCGCCGACGCGCCTCTCGCTCGCCCCTTTCCTCTCTGTGACATCTTATATAATAACCCGAGCTAATCAAAACGGAAGCGACGCGCGCTACCGGGGCCCGTCTCCCGGCCGGGAGGAGATGCTCACACCCCAAGCCCGCGGCCCCCGAACTAGGCGCCTGGACGCGCGATTCCGGGGCGGGGAAAGGGCCGAGCGCCGACTCGGCTAGTCCCTCTAAGGCGAGGGCGCTACTGTTGCCGGTCCCCATCAGGAAGCTGCGAGCGTCACAAACTGCGTCAGCTTCTTCAAACACATTTCATGGTCTCCCTCCAGCCCGGGAGCCACTGCTCCTGTGAAGGGGCCGCAGCCGAGGCTGGAAGGCGCCCCTCCGGGGAGGAGAAAGTTCCTCCGGGCCCTCCCCTTGCCGGCACAGCACCAGGGCCCGCCGCGCCTCCAGCCCCTCTCGGTGCGCCGCCCGCCCCGCGGCACAGCCCGCACCAATGTCAGGTTAAGCAACTTGTGACCCCCGGCGCCGAGCGGCCCCCTCCCGCCCGCCAGGCTCGCTTGGCGCCGGGGGCCTTCCCCTAGCCCAGCGGAAAACAGCCACGCCAGAAACTTCCCCGGGCTGTGTCGGGCGGGGAAGTCGCCTTGGTCTCCGCGCATCGCCCTTACCTTGCTCTCGAGAGGCCACGATCCGGGCGGGCCGCGCGGGGCGCCTGGTGCGGGAGCGCGCGCGCGCGTGGGGCGGTAGGTGAGGGAGCCCGCGCCGACGGGGGCGGGGCGGGGCAGCGGGGGTGCGAGCGGCGCGGGGCGGGGGGCTGGGCAGCCCGGCGGGCGGGCGCGAGGAGAGCGGAGCTCGCGGTGGCGGCAGCGGCGGCGGCGGCGGCGGGCGCGGGGCGAGCGCGCCAAGGGGGCGGAGGAGTTGCCGTGGGTTTGTTTACGCATTGCTGCCCGGCTCGGGGCACAGCCCGCACTCCCTGATTGGACACAAACTGGGGCACAGCCTCTCGCCGCCGCCCGCCAGGCCTCCTCAAGCCGCCGCCGCACAGCTCCCGGAGCGCCTGCCCGGCACGGCCCACGACAGTGCCCGGGCCTGGAGGGGAAGAGCGCGGCGGCTGTCCAGGACCGGCGTGGGGCCAAGCATTCGCCCAGGGCTTCCAATCGCCCACCTGTAGTGGACCGACCTTGGCAAGGAGAAACTCGAAACTTCCTAGGCTGGAGACTTCTTATCATCCAGCAGCAGAAGGGGCACCCCCACTCCCGGCACACACACACACACACACACACACACACACACAACCTCATCCCACACACACAGACGGAGGAAGCTTGCCCTTGAATAGATAGAAAAGCTCCTCTAATGTGAATATGCTCCTTTGGCAACAGTCAAATCCAGGCTTCCCCTTATAAACTGTCCTCCAGGAGCTGCAAGTTCCTTCCCCTGCCTCAGGCTTCTCCTCTTCTAATCTGTCTTCTGTACTGCGCTCAACGTTGCCCTCCCAGAAGTGACCTTGTCACTCTGGTGCTCAAGATCCTCCGGTGACACCCCCTCATGGCCTCAAGCTCCAATGCACTGAACTCCGAGTCCCCCACAACTGGGCCTCCACGTTTCTTCCATCTCCTCTACCCAACCATCACCCTAAAGTCCAGGTCCACAGACAGAACCTCAGATACCTATATTTTTACATTCTCTATTTGGAGCCTGCTCTGTTCTCTTCCTGAAAACTCCCTTGTCTCCCTCCACCCGTCAAAAATCCTCCTAGATTCCACTGATTGTGATTGGCATCAGTCTGACTTGGGGATCAGTCTTGTGCCTAGCCTGTAGCCCCACTAGTCTGTGGAGTCCTTAAAAGGAGCCTGGTTTTAACAGAGTATTGGTGATGGGAGAAATGAAAGCTATGAGAATAATACCCTCTAGTCTTTCGATGTCTGCATCACCACTGGGACTGGAAAAATTGAAGTCTCTATTAAGAAAGTCTCCTGACAGATCACAAACTTCATCTTGCCAAAAGCAAATGCTTCCAAAAACTGAGCATACTCTCCATTTTTCCTGTGTCTCTGTACTTACTTCCCATCACTGTGTACCCCTATACTAATAATAGGCACTTAACCCTTGGAGGGATAAAACTGAATTCTACAGAGATGTTCCTTAAGCCAAGGCTCACAGTGATCAAAGTGAATAAAGTACATCATGGAGGAATAATCATGAACAGACATGAATTCAGTCATTTTACAGATATTTATCTGGGCTAGGAGCCCCCAGTCCTGATAGCTGGTGTGGATTTGTCCCTGTCTGATCAAACACTGCTTCTAATCTGTCCTCTGGATGGACCCTAACTCTATTGGACTCCTGGGATGGCTGGATTCCTTTCTCTCTAGATGTGCTGCTTATGGTCCCATTGGGAAAGTGTCTTTGAACTTGAGGTGAATCCAAATGAAAATAAAGTTTCCTTTCCTGGATAATTCAATAGTGATAATTCAGTGCAGCCAATTAGTTACAAAAGTGTTGAAAGAAATGAAGTGCAACCAGGGAAGGATGAGGCAGTGTTGAGATTAGCAGCTGCTGGAAGCATCTCTTCCCTAGGGCTTGAGGGACTGAAAGAGAAGGCTGCCAGAACCATGAAAGGCTTGTGCATTATGAACTGAAGCCATGAAGGAGGTGCAGTAACTGCTGGAGAACCCTTGTGGAGCAGGGTGCTGGGGAGAAATTCCTTGGCTACCCCTTTCCTCCCACCCTCCACGGTCACACAGTGGTAGAAAGCAGGACAAGTCAGTGGACTGTATGATGGAGCGTGGTGTTGGTATTTCCACAATACAAGCCAGAGAAGGAAAAGGAGAATGGATCTAAGAGCACAGTGACAAGTGGATGTTGCCCTGAGCTTGGGTGCAGCACCCGGTTGCCTCTGGGACTTCTCCAGGTCAGAATCTGCAGTACAACCAAGTTTTTCTTCTCAAGTTTCTTTCTCTTTCTCTTTGCCTTTTAGCTTCCAGTCTCCTCCTATCCTTCTCTAACCATGACTTCCTGACGTTCCTTTAGCTCTCTCTTCTCTCTCGGTGGCTCTCATTTTCTTCTTTGTGTTCCCATCTATCTCCTCTTGACATCTCTTTCCTCCACTGAGTCATTTCTCACCTCTCTCATATCCCTCCCTGGGCAGAATTCAGCCTTCTTCAGCATGAAAGAGGTGCCTGGGTTTTTTAATAGGCAATGCAATTGGGAACTACCACGTCATTGCTCTCCCAGACACTGTTATATATTTTACATACATTATCTCATTTAATCTTCATCTCCTACCTATTAGCTGGGCATGGTTGAAGACAATTTGTGGCTTTTCTATTGCCTGTCACAGAGAAGGCTTTGTGCCGGGCGTGGTGGCTCATGCTTGTAATCCCAGCATTTAGGGAGGCTGAGACAGGAGAATGGCGAGTTCAAAGCCAGCCTCAGCAATGGCGAGGCGCTAAGCAACTCAGTGAGACCCTGTCTCTACATAAAACACAAAATAGGGCTGGGAATGTGGCTCAGTGGTCGAGTGCCCCTGAGTTCAATCTCCAGTATCCCCAAAAAACAAACAAACAAACAAAAAATCAGAGAAGGCTTTGTGCAGGTCACCCACAACATTGCTGACAGTTCTGTTATGGTTCATGTTTGTGTTTCCCTCCACCCTTTCTTCTTAGCCTATATCTTTTCCCTTCACTAGCACAGATACTTCCCCCAAATCTCAACCGACAGTCTAACCCATTCCCACTCAAAATCACCAAAGATTGAGAATGGCTACTGGGAGGAGGTAGCATTTCAGCTGACTTTTGAAGAAAGGATAGGATTTGGAAAGGTATCTATTAAGGAAGGGTATTCTTGGTGGGATGGAAAATGATATGGTCCAACTTGACTGAAATCCAAAGGAAGGCTATGGATAATTAGATCATATTCCAGAAATTTGTCTTTAGATCTCAGTTCTCTGAGACAGCCTACTCAGAAACACAGATTAACTATAAATATAGTAAATACAGGTATAATTCATATAATTAGAACCATGTTTAATGTCATAAAGAAATCTCAACATTATCTAGCCTAACATGTCCCTTTATTATTATAATACATATGATAGTGCTCTTTATTTCTTTTATTACTTATTTATTTTGGGGGTCCAATCTAGGACCTTGCCTATGTGAAATATGCACTCTATCACTGAGCTACACTCCCAGCCTGAAGAAGTGTTTATCTATTTATTTATTTCCTTCCTTTTTTTTTCAGTACTGGGGATTGAACCTAGGGATGATTTACCACAATGCTACATCCCAAGCCATTTTTATTTTGAGATAGGGTCTTGTTCAGTTGCTGAGGCTGGTCTCAAACTTATAATCCTCTTGCCTAGGTGTTCTGAGTCCCTGGAATGACAGACATATGCTACTGTGCTCCAACATGTCTGCTTTTAAGTGAGGAATCTGAGCCCTAACAGACTTGGGTACTTGGAAATCAAGGTGATTAAAAATGGACATTAGAGTTTGACTACTCCTATTCAAATTTCTACTTTGAAAAATGTTAGGTTATAGGATCTTGAACTTATCTCTGATTAAGTTTCCTCATCTATATAGTAGAGGAAATTGTATAACTTGCTTCAGTGGGTTGTCATAAGAATTAACTGATGTTATATGTGAAAATATTGCTTTAATCAGTTTGAATTGCTATGACAGATTATGATTGCTATGACTGAGTGGCTTAAGCAACATACATTTACTTCTACAATTCTGGAAATTGGAAGTCTGACATCAGTGTGCATGTCAAAATTCTGGTAAGAGCACTCTGGTCAGCATGGTCAGAATTCTGGTAAGAGCACTCTTTCTTTTCCAGAGTGCAGACTGCCAACTTCTTGTATCCTCACAGTGGAAAGATAGTGAGAGAACTTTCTGGGATCCCTTTTATAAAGGGCACTAATCCCATTCATGAGGATCCAACCCTCATGACATAATCACCTCTGAAAGGCCCCAATTCCTAAAACCATCAGGATTTCAACACATAAAATTTAGGGGTTCATGGACATTCATTCTATTATAAACATGAAGCACAATGCCTGGTATATAGTCAGTACTCAATAAGGACAAGCAAATGTTATTATGATTTCCCATGGTATCCAGCCAGTAGATACCAGAGCCAAAACTGGTTCCCCCAATTTTTAAGCCCTAATTGAATATTTTCTGCATTGCATGACATTATATCTTACAGTGCTTGTTTAATGCCACCTGTGAAAATATGGTGCCCCTGTAGTTCACTGTTGAAAGAAGTTCTTATTTACCTTTGTAGTTCTAATTCCTTTACATTTCCTGCTTCTTGTTTTTGCCAGCCCTGGTTCTCCCGTCAGTCTCAGCAATCTTGCCATACTGTAAAGTTCCAAGGGACTGGGACTCATGAAAATTAGCCATGGACTTGTATTTCACAGTCAACCATATAGTTTATAAGATCTGATATAAAATCTTACTAATTTAAATTTCAAAGGACCAAAAACTCCTCCAATTAAAGGGATTTGGATGATCTGTTATTCCTCAGCCCACAGAGTATCAAACCTACCAGCCTAAATTTTAGTAGGTTCTTACAAGGACAGAGAAAAAGGCTTTCCTTAAATTTAGGGTATCCAATTACTCAACAAATAGTGATGGATGAGAACAATTTTCTTTTTCCCTCTGCCTTTCCTTTTTAGACGCTGGGCCCACTTTTCAACACTCTCTCTGTCCCATGATCTTTATGCAGCCCACTCTCTTTGGACTGTAAGCATCTTGAGGCAATGAACCACACTTGACCTTTTGTCTCTAGAACCGCACTCCATGTCTGGAGTGAGACAGGTGGCCACACGTGTTGAACTGACTTGAGCAATACCACACATACCAAAGGAATCCCTTTCTCCTGCCCTTCCAGATCTTGGTCTCTGTAGCAAGTTGTCATCCTGCTATACTAATTCACCGGAAAGCATGACAACAGCTGAATGTGAAATAAATGTGCATTTTACAACATAAAGTGCATTTGAAGAGGTTTATTTTAATGGTGTAAATCTAAGCAGTATTTTAAGAAGGCCAGGAAGACAATTTTTGAGCAGCTGGACTTTTCCAACACCTTCATGTCACACTACACAAACTGAAGCTTATCTCCTACAAATAAAGGTTATTTGATTTTCAGTGTTACACATTTTACTTTAGATTTCTTAATTTATAGACGGCTGAATTAATATCCTAAGTAATTTCTTAAGAGGTATGATTTTCCTTAATCTTAAAAAAGTCAAGAGTTTCCTCATTTTTCTCTTTTACATCAAAGCCAGGATTTTAATTCAATGTTTTGATCACTCCATGTTTGTTTGTTTGTTTGTTTGTTTCCAGTACTGGGGAATTGAGCTCAGGGCTATCACTGAGCTATATCCTCATCCCACTCAATGCTCTTCAATCCCTGAAATTTGCCTTCTACATTTACTACTTCCTTCACATGCCCTTTGTAGGAAGTTGAAAGGATTAATTTTAGATCAGCATTTTTTTTTTTTTGTAGTGCTGGGGATTGAACTCAGGACCTTGTGCATACAAGGCAAACACTCTACCAACTGAGCTATATCCCCAGACTCTTAGATCAACTCTTCATTTTGTAAAAGAAGAACCTGAGGCACAGAAATGTTAGTGGCAGACTCTTGAGTTCCCAAAGTGCCCATTCCATGCTTCATCTACCTACCATGTATCTTCAAAACGTGCCTGGTGGTGAACGCATCATTGGCTGACTTCCCTATTTCTGCCTGCCACCATCATTCCATTGGGCCCTTTTGGACTAAAACAAATGATCCTTGATTCTTCCTTATCTTTAGACCTCCACTTCCACTTTGGTTTGTCTCTCATCTTTTTAGTCTGAACTGGCCCATAATTGAGGGCATTTTCACTTAACAACTCTGTTGTTACAATAAGTTGCTAAGGGTTACACTGTTTCCAACTTTTTTTCTTAGATTAAGAGGAAGACCTAGAACCATTTGGTGGGGGGGTACTGAGGATTGAACTCAGGGGCATTCAACCACTAAGCCACATCCTCTGCCCTATTTTGTATTTTATTTAGAGACAGGGTCTCACTGAGTTGCTTAGCACCTTGCTGTTGCTGAGGCTAACTTTGAACTTGTGATCCTGTTGTCTTAGCCTCTCAAGCCATCCAGAACCATCTTGATGTAACTCAAATTTTAGTTATAACAAAATAGTGCCATTTTCCCATATACAAACAAATTCAACATACATTTAGACTATCAATAAAATATGAGTATTATTGTTTAGTCATTCCAATTCTGGAAAATATACTGTATGATCTTGGGTTCATTTAACTTCCATGATCTACAACATTCTCAGTCTGTTAACTTGTGATATCATTACTATATGGTACTAACTCATAGTTATTTTAGGATTAAATAGGATAATAAATGTAAAGCACTTGATAATAATAATAGTAGTTGTGACAGCTGATAGTATTTGTTGAGTCCTACCATGACCATTATTTTGAGTTCTTTAAATGAATTCTCTCACATCAACTCTATAACAGATACCATTATTATTCTTAGATGAGAAAACTCAGGCCCAGAGGAATTAAGAAACTTTCCCAAGGTTAACCAGCTAAGTGGCTGAACCAGGACTCAAAACTGGACAAAGCAATTCACCACGGTCTGATACCCAGAACTTTATATGTGACAGTTATTTATTGTTGTTATATATTATGATTCTTACTTCATTCAATAGAGGAAAAAAACCTTTCCTCTGCTTTCATTTCAGATTTTTTTCTGAAATTGAGTCTTAGCACCACTTCAGAAAGAGATGGATCATTTTTTATAACCCAATGAGCTAGATGTCACTTATTTCTGGTTCCCAAAGAGAGACAGGAAGGATGGTTAGGGGTTCTTGTACTGCCTGAGCCCTGTAATCACCCTGGTCCTCCTCACCACCACTCTGCCTTCCATAATATTCTCAATAAAATGGAAATCACACAGGAAATCTCTTACCCAGGCATAGTTCATAGTGACAAACCAAAAATTTGTTCTCTGATTATCCCTTACAGTTCCTCTAGGGCTTTCTCATGTAGAGGACCAGAAAATTCTCTGTTTAGCTCTGTTTATTCTTCTATCTCAAACATTTCTGCCTCAGAAGACAATTTAGGAAAGGGAATCTCCCCAGTGGTTCCCTGCAAATAATTCTTTTGGTTTCTACTGTAGTATTTCATTTCCTTCCCTTAGGGCATATTTTGTACCATGATCATCAAATGGTCTGGTTTAACTGTCTTAAGTCCTTTGATGATGCTAAAAATAAAACAAAATGATCTATTGCTGGTTTAGAACTCACTTTCCAGGTGTTCCATGAATTCTTCTTTGGCCCATTATATTTCTGCAACTTATGTGATACACCATGCCTTGTCTGCTCTCTTGCTTCCCTCAAGCATGTGTGTGTGTTTCCCCCTGAGCATCTGGTTGTTTATGTTTGAACATCTGGTCTTTTTGATTCATGCAAAAATTGACCTTGGCCTTCTAATAATGAGATTTTATAGATTCTAGAATCATAAAACGTTAAAGCCGGAAGGACTTTTGTAGATAACAGAGGCTAACAGATTCCTTTTATAGTGAGGAACCAAGACCCAGAGAAACCAAGTGTCAAGAGCAAAGCTACACAGCCCATGGCGGGAGGAAGCTATAACCAGCCCCAAGACTTCTGCTTCATTTGTTTCTTATGAGTTGAATTTGGATATCTGGAAATAATAAATGAGGAATTCACAAGTATTGTCTCCCAAAATGTTTAAGTCTTTATATTTGTGGTTCTCTTAATACATTTCCAAGGGACACAGAAGAATTGAATTTCTGTGATTGAAAAAACTCAAGCATAACAAGACAAGAGTTACAGAGCTGGGACTGTATCCTTAGTGGATCACCTTTCTTCACCTGTGGTATTTTATACAGTGCTTGTACAGTAAATTCTCAACATTGATGACAAAGATGGTTAATGATGACCCAGTCCCATATTTCTCTGGTCTCAGTTCTTTCCCAATATTTTGTTCTCCAGTCCTTGCTATTTCTGGATTTCAAGCCTTCTGGATTCCTGGCTCATCCACTTAGTTTAGAGTTCTTTATGAGAGCATTGGCTGCATATTCAGCATCTGCCTTCTATAGTAATGATGATGATGACGACTTCAGATGGTTGAGGATCTATCCCTAAGTATACACACATACTTTGAAATCTTTCTAAACTTGAGGAAGTATGTTCCTAAAGTTTTACCAGTTACTATACAAAAAAAGCATTTTCTGGTCAAATAGTTTGGGAAAATACTGGATGAAACAAAACTAAACAGTTGAGAGTTAATTTGTTTTGTTCTTAAGGAATTCTCAGGTCTTTAAAACACTAATGTAAATTCTGAATTTCTAAGGAGAGTGTTATGGTTCAGATGTGAGGTGTCCCCTCCAAAAACTCATGGTAGACAATTCAGGAATGTTCAAAGGTAAAATGATTAGATTATGAGAACAGAAACCTAATCAATGGATCGACCCATTTGATGGAATAATAATTTGATTGAATGGATTAACTGGGTGATAACTGTAGGCAGGTGGAGCATAAGTAGAGGAAATAGATCATGAAGGACATTTTGTTCCTATTGCCTGACTATCTTCTCTGCATTCTGGCTACCATGAGCCCAGCAACTTGTCCGCTATGATTTTCTGCCTCACCTTGGGCACAGAGTAATAGAATTGGTGGACCACAGACTGAATCTTTGAAAATTTTAGCCCAAAATAAGTTTTTCCTTCTCTAGGTTGTTCTTTTTTTTTAAATCTTTTTTTTAACAACCTTTATTTTATTTATTTATGTATGTATTTTGTATGTGGTGCTGAGGATCGAACCCAGTGCCTCACGCATGCAAGGCAAGCGCTCTACCACTGAGCCATGACCCCAGCCCCTCTAGGTTGTTCTTGTCAGGTATTTTGGTCATGGCAACCAAAAGCTGACTAACACTTTTTTGGAGGATGATAAAATATATAGAACTCCTGAAACATATTTGATCATAAAATAATTTTTTGACTGAAACTCTTTCTTTCTTTCTTTTTTAGTTGTTGATAGACCTTTATTTTTTTATACATTTATTATTCATATGTGGTGCTGAGGATTGAACCCAGTGCCTCACGCATGCTAGGCAAGCGCTCTACCATTGAGCTACAACCTCAGCCCCTGAAACTCTTTCTAATGGGACTAGTGTAACATGGAACAAACTTGGGAAATGTTAAATATTCTTTGAGTTTCAATTAGATACATAGTAGGTATTCTATTCAATTTGTTCTAAAACAGTTTTAAGTGATAATATGTCTAGGGTTTGTTTCCTTCTGTGTAATGTGCCTCTTCCTCTTATTTGTTATTTCAGGACTTAGGTGCTGTTATTTCTCAGCCTGAATTTCTGCAGAAAGAAATCATAGGTTGTTTAAGTCTGACCTCATATGTGAGCTGCTCAATTCCCCTAATCATTTTGGCTGTTCTGTTCTAATCACACAGTTTTCAAAGTGCAGAGTTAAAAACTTAATTAACTATTAGCAATGAAACCAGCATTTATCGAGTGAATCCTGTGGACCATACATCATGCTAACAGCTTTACATGTAACATACTATATTCCATCACAATTTTATGAAGTAGGTATTATTAATATTCTCGTTGTGCACAAAAAGAAACTGAAGAGAGTTTTAAGTAACTTTGTTTAAGTAGGTCTCATTTTAAGGGGAGGATTGGGAATGGGCTTAGAATTTGTGTATTACTCTTAGCTATTATCTGGAATTGCCTTTCCAGAGTTGGTTTTATGTTTAAATAAATGTAGTGCTACCTCCTGACCCAGAATCCTTTAAGAGCAAAGACCTCTCAGTCCAGCCTTGAGTGCTTACACAGGACCTGCCATGCTGTAGCCAATACTCACTTGGAAACAACAATTAAGCAAGTTGCTCAAACCAAGTAGTGAAATATTGACCCAAGTTTTGAAACTTTCTGCATCATACACATGAATTTTTCATCCAGATCATGCTCAGTATACCACTTGAGTTCTCCCTCTCCTTGAAGGTCATCTTTACTAGGCTTTTGAGTACCCCAAATAGACGATTTTGTCCACCCTAGCCCCCACATTCATTCTGCCCTCCCCCCAAAACACAACAATCTTAAACCTAAATTTACCCACAAATGGCTAATGCCTTGGAAAGCAAGAAAGCATTTGTGTTACTTTAAAATTTTTTTGTTAGCTAATTTTATTTGTGGTGTTAGGACAAGGCTCTCAACCCAGCCATTTCCCTCTTGGGAACCCTTTCAGATGTCCAGATTTCTCAGTTTAAACTAAAAACGCCACAATAGCCACTAGGTGGGGGCACAGAGCTGGGGGCACCTCCAACTCTTCCGCAGTAACGTTAGCCCCACGCGCTGTCCCAGTCCTTGGCGGTTGGAAGCCCTAGCTGATTTTTTTAGGAAAGCAGAGCTATCGGAGGACATTTATGGGATAAACGTTGCTACGTCCCCCGGTTTGGGGCCTTCGGATCTGCAGGGAGAGGCTGCATCCTGGACGCAGAGTGGCCAAAATTCCTGTGGATCCCTGAGTCGCGGATGGCTGGACGCCACTTAGCAAAGACTTTAGCGACTGTATCTCTCTCCGTGACCTTGCCCTCTGTGGCAGTCAGACCCAGCAGCTACCCCAACATCCAAGCCAGTGGGAGCCCATTTTCCTCCTGTGGGTTTCCTCTAAACTTGGTCATGTCGGGTTTGAACTTTACTGAGGAGAACCTGCACAAAAAGTCCAGGACATCTCCATACCCTGGCTCTAATGTGGAGCGAAGCAAGGTCCCCGATGAGAAAGTCCGCTGGTTGATTGAGTGGCCAGAGTACAGCCCTGTGGAGTACACTTCTGTTTCTGTTTTGGCTCAGCCGGTATGGGCAGACCCTCAGGTGGGTGAAAAGAACTTCTCTCCTAAATTCAATGAAAAGGATGGACATGTAGAGAGAAAGAGCCAGAGTGGCTTATATGAAGTTGAAAATGGTAGACCCAGAAATCCTGCAGGTAGGACAGGGCTGGCTGGCAGAGGGCTTTTGGGGCGTTGGGGCCCCAATCATGCTGCAGATCCCATCTTAACTAGGTGGAAAAAGGATAGCGAGGGAAATAGAGTTGTTCATCCTCTTTCTGGGAAAAATGTGCTGCAATTTGTAGCCATCAAAAGGAAGGATTGTGGTGAATGGGCAATCCCAGGGGGGATGGTGGATCCAGGAGAGAAGATTAGCACTACTCTGAAGAGAGAATTTGGCGAGGAAGCCATGAACTCCTTACAGAAATCTAGAGCAGAAAGGCAGGAGCTGGAGAAAGACTTGCATAGACTATTCAGCCAGGAACATTTTGTGGTCTATAAAGGCTATGTGGATGATCCTCGGAACACAGATAATGCATGGATGGAGACAGAGGCTGTGAACTACCATGATGAAACAGGTGAAATAATGGACCATCTTCCCCTGAAAGCTGGTGATGATGCCAAGGAAGTGAAGTGGGTAGACATTAATGATAAGCTCAAGCTTTATGCCAGCCACTCCCAACTGATTCAACTTGTGGCTGAGAAGAGAGGTGCCCACTGGAGCGAGGAGCTGTGACCTGACTGTCATGGATGTACAAAGGTGGATAAGAAACAAACAGCATGGAATTCCCACTAAACAGGGCAAGGTAGATCACCTCTGTGGTAATTGGTTACCAATTTTGCTTAGTGTGAAACTTAATTATCAGGGAAGAATATTAGATAACTATGGAAGAATGGGATCATAACCTCTTGGCTTACCAGTTAGAAAAGGAGGAATTGAGTCCCATGTTGTATGTTGTACATATGTTTTAAAACAAATTATACAATTAATGTCCTTTGAAGAATTGTAGGTAAAATAAAGATATCTTCCTTACCAACCATAGCTTCTACTTAAGCCAGTTTGCATTGGTCAGTTCTTCTTTTCTCCTAATGTGTTGGAATGTGGCCTCATCAAATGAATAATCTGATTTTTGTGGGAACATTCGTTTTCCAATTTGATCTCATGTGATCTTATATTCATTGCTTGTGAATATGAAACCTTTGTGATTATGCTCATTTTTAGAGCCTTTGATTTAGGATCAAGTATTTGAACAGGTGAGAGAGAGAAAAAGAGAGAGAAACAACAAAACGAGCTTAAGAGTCAACCCTCTATCATATTTTTTTTTCCTGTCTGAATGGAATGGACTGAGCTAAGGACATTGATTTCCTCAAATTTCAGAAGAGGACCCTACAAATGCAGATTCCTGTCATGAACAAGGCTTTATTAGGAGATATATGTAATTTAAGCCTAATGTAATCTAAGCCTACCTTTTCTCAATTAAAAAAAAATCAAACCCCAATATCCAAATAGAGAATATGCTTTGATTGGGTTTCAAACATGGAGATAGCCCCCTGACACCAAGAATGAGGGGATTCCAATAGCAACAAACAGGCCAAAAATAACTTTGTCTTATCATATAAAATAAGTCAATTTTATTTTACAACATAGAGAAATTAACTCGAAACACTACAATGACCCTTTATGACTGCGGAAAAAATAAAGACTTACAGGAGTTGGTAACCCTCAGGGAGATCAATACTTGCAGCCAACACGTTTCCCTTACTATGTGCAAACACTGTCTTAAGTACTTTTCTTCATGGTGATTTGTTTATTCGTAAGGATCACCCTATGAAGAGTGTACTTATGTTTCAGGTTGGGTTCCTTGGGAAACAGAGTCCAAGAGGGAGTTTAGCATGCAGGATGTTTATTAGTCAGTGGTCTTGGGATCAACACATAGGGAAAGAAGGAGACGAAAGCAGGATTGGGCAGAGAGCCTGAGCTGGAACGTAGCCCCAGTGAAGGCCTCAGCCAGCTCCCTGTGGAGCTGTGCAGCTGGAGAGGCCCTGCTAGCTGCCCTGCATTGGAGCGACACAGGCAGGACTTCCTTCTTGCATCCTGTTGATCACTCAGTTGACTGTCCCTGGAATAAGATGTGGTCTTAGGAGAGATGATTTCCTTAGCTAAGGCAGTCCCCTCCAAAGGGCTGATAGCTGAGAAGGGGAATCGGAAAAGGAGGGTTGTGGGGCACATCCCTTTTTTATGTAGCATATAACTAAGTCGTGGAACTTGAACAAAGTAATACAAGTAGGTAAGTGGTAGAGGTGAGATTAGAGCACAGACCATTGGTTTGGCTCCAGATCCACACCCTTGACCAGTATACTCCAGTCTTTCTAATAATTGCCCTCCTATTCCCTCTGCATTATTCCTTTAAAGAAGATACCGCTATGTCCCTTCCTACATGCACATTTGGTCAAAATCCCCTTTCTAAACTTAAAGGACAGCTGCATGATTTGTTTTTCTCCCCCCACAAAAAAACCATTGTGTTTTTATGGGCTATGACAATTGTGAAAAGGTTCACTCATGGATGCCCATCATTGTTCATGCTCAGGAATAAATTTAATACATCACTTGTGAATTCTACAACTGCTGTTTTCAAGATGGAGGCCTCTGTCCTATTAGTCTCATCTCAATAACTTTTCCAGGTGAGACAGGCCCCTGTCTTTATTTGAATAATTAAAGTACCTAGTTGGTTTAACATTTTTTGAATGTTCCAAAACTTACTTCATTATGTTTTTAAAAATGTTAAGCACAAAAAACCCCACTCTGCATTTACATTTTTATTACATAACCATTGCAAAAAGATGAACTAATGAAAATCTAAAAAATGCTTCACATATAAAATGCTCAGAATTTTTGGTCATCTCCCCCACCAAAAAAAAAAAAAAAAAAAAAAAAACCTGTTCCTTTATAATGCTTCCCTGATAAATAGCACCCAAATCCACCCAAGTTGGACAGGAAAACAAGAAATTATCTAGATTCCTTGCTTTTCCTCACAACCATAGCCAATCCATCTGCAAAATTTAGTCAGCTCTACCTCCAACAAACTATTATCTAGAATCATTCACTGCTTTCAAACTTCACTGACTACCCTAATTAAGCCACCATCCCTCCTGAAGACTACTGCAAAATCCTCCCAACAGGCCTCTCTTCTGCCACTCTTGTCCTCCTGCCAGTAATTTTTCACCAAAAATGAAATGACATTTTAAAGAAAACCAGTTGCATCATAGCCCACCCCTTTTAAGACCATCTAATTGCTTCCTTTTGTACATAAAATACAAATTTCTTATGCCATCCTTCCTTTTTTGGACAATGTCTATTGCTCTAGGCTGACTTGGTAACATTCCACCCTGGCACACTTTATCCTTCCTTCTGCTCCAGGGTCGTTGCTTTGCTCTTCCTTGCCTAAAAGTCTTACATCTTCACAAAGTTGACTCATGTTTCATTCAAATAACACTCCCTCAAAGATGGTTTTCCTGACCACCTAATCTGAAGAAACTCACCCCTTCTGTTCCTACTCCCTTATTCTGTTGTATTTTTCTACCACCTGAAATTATCCTGTATGTTCTCTATCTACTTTATATGAGAAATTGAATCCATAAGAGCAAGGAGTTTGCTTTCTTGTTGACTGCTGTGGTCCTCGTACCAAAACAGTGTCTAGCATGTCAACAAATTCTTTTGGAAAATAACTGCTCTTAACAATTTCTGTATATCCTTCTTTTAAAAAAATTATAAACATGAGCTGGGCACAGTGGTATACACTAAAATCCCAGAAACTGGGGAAGCTGAGGCAGGAGGATTGCAAGTTAGAGGCTAGCCTAGACAACTTAGCAAGACCTTGTCTCAAAATAAAAATAAAAGGGAAGGAGGCTGGGGGTATTGCTCAGTAGTAGAATTCCCTGGGTTAAATCTCCAGTGTATGTCTGTGTGTGTGTGTGTGTGTGTGTGTGTGTCCTTCTCTCTCTCACACACACATACACACTTATAAATATGATTATACACTTAATCTAACTTGTTTTTAGAACTTCTCATTTTGAAATAATTTCAGATTTATAAAAACACCACACAGGATTCCCATTTAACCCTTTGCCCAGCTTCCCCAAATGTTAATAAGCTGATTTATTGATTAGGCAATTACTGAAACCAGAAAATTAACACTGATTTAATGCTTTCCACTATTAACTAGTTTAAAGATCTTGTTCAAAATTTTTCAATCTTTTCAACAATGTTGTTTTATGATTCCAAAACCCAAAGATTCCACATTCATTTAATTGTGTTTTCTGGGTTTCCTCCAATCTGGGAATTTTCCTCAATCTTTCTCTTTCATAATCTTGACATTTTTGAGGGTACTGGTCAGTTTTCTAGCAGAATGTCTTAGAATTTGACATTTTCTCATGAATAGATTGAGATTATATATTTCTGGCAAGAATTCCACAAACATGATGCTGCTTGGTCAAACTTTTTATTAAAGAAAATTAAGGTAAAATTTTCAGTGTAATCACTTCTAGATAACAAATAGTATAAGCTATATTTTTGAAACTTCACTATGGAATTCCCAACACATTATACTATTTTTACCAACATTATACATTTATGCATGCATGCACAATTGAATATATGTATATCTAACTCTGCTACTCTTTCTCTGTAAGGGACTTAGTGGCCAGAGTTTCCAAATCTCATTGCCTATTATCTGCATCCTTTTGCTTCAAGTTTCTGCTAAGATGACAGTTGAATGCTGTGTTATCCTGCCATATAAATTGCCTGTATTCTCTCTCTCTGTCTCTCTCTCTCTCTCACACACACACACACATATACACACAATGCTGCATATAATCCCCCTAGTAACTTAAAACAACAAACATCTAATTAGTTCATGAGTTTGAAGGTTGACAATTAGGATTGGATTTGAATGGACAGTTTTTCTGGTCATAACTGGGTTTATTCCCATGTCTGAGAATTTGGCTGGTTGTTGACTTCTCTGGGATGACCTCAGATGTAATGAATGACAAGAATCTTCTCTGTGTCACATATCTCTCATTCTCTATCAGGCTAATCCAGGCAGGTTCTCATGGCAATGGCAGAGGAGCAAAGGTCAAATGAAAATATGCATGGCCTCTTCAGTCCCAGACTCCAGTCACCAAGGCCCCAAGCCCTGAGCTCAAGTTCCAGGTGTTAAGTCATTTCCCTGCATCCCCCAGACAAAGCAAGTCACAAGATCAATCCAGATTCAATGGATTAGGGAATGACTCTCTTTATGAGCGGAAATGGAAAGTCACATGGCAAAGGGCGTAGGTACAGAGAGGAGTGAAGAATCTGAGCAATTCACACCCTCATGATTCCTACGTCCATTGCGCTTTTTTTTCCCCCCACTTCTTTGTAGAGATACAATTCACATACTGTAACATTCACCTGCTTAAAGTGTATAGTTCAATGATTTTTACTCCATTCACAGGACTGTGCAACAAACACCAGGATCACTGTTAGAATATTTTCATCACCCTCAAAAGAAGCCTTATATCCATTAATGGTTCTCCGCATTTCCCTTCCAAATCTCTACCCTGAGGCAGTCACCAATCTGCTTTCTGTCTTATGGTTTCACCTCTTCTGGACATTTAATGTAACTTGAAATCATATAATATATGGTCCTTTGTGCCTGGCTTCTTTCACTTAGCAAGTTTTCAAGATTCATCCTTGTTGTCATATGTACCAGTATTTCATTTTTTTAAAAAAAATTGCAAATACTCTTTCATTGTAGTGATATGACACATTTTAATAATCCACTCACTAGTTGATGGATATTTGGGTTGTTTTCACTTTCTGGCTATTATGAATAATGCTGCTATGAATGTTCATGTACAAGTTTTTGTGTGGACATATGTTTTCATTTCTCTTGAGTACATGCTTACAAGTAGAATTGCTGGCTCATACAGTAACTCTATGTTTAATGTTGAGGAATTTCCAAATTGTTTTCCCAAAATTACTGTACTATTTTAGATTCTCACCAGTACTATATGAAGATTCCAATTTCTCAACATCATTTTTAATACTTGTTCTTGTCTCTCTTCTGGATTATAACTATGCTAGTGATTGCAAAGTGGCAGGACATTGAAGTTTTGATTTACATTCCCTGATGGCTAATGATGTTCAGCATCTAATCATATGCTTATTGGCCATTTCATATATTCTGTGGAATATATACCATTTTAATTTGTTTTTTAATTATTGAGTTGTAAGAGTTTCTTAATATATTCTAGAGATAAGCCTTTTACTAAATAAATAATTTGCAAAAATTTTCTCCCATTCTATGAGCTGTCTTTTCAATTTCTTAATGAAGTATCTAAAGAAGCATAGTGGTTTTTAATTTTGATGAAATCCAATTTAAAAATAAGTTTTTAGTATTATAACTAATAAGGCTTTGTCTAGAGTATCAAATAATTTACTCCTTTATATCCTTCTGAGTTACTTTTTCTCTTGCATTTTAGGTCTTTGATCCATTGCAAGTTGATTTGGGTATATATAGCAGTCTAATTCATTCTTGATCATGTGATTATCTGGTGATCAGCACCATTGAAAAGATTGTTCTTTCTCCCATCAATATCTTGGGCACCTTTATCAAGAGTCAATTTGACTCTAAATGGAAAGACCTATTTCTTGACTCTTAATTCTGTCCCACTGATCTATATGTCTATCCTTATGCCTGGTCCATACTGTATCAATTATAGTATTAAGTTCTGAAATTGGGAAGCATCTGCTGTGATTTTTGTATTTGATTGTCTCTTATTTTTTCCTGATTATTTTCATTCTTCAAAACTCACTCAACTCAGACATCTCTAAGGAGCCTTTTCTAGTTCCCATGTTAGAGTTAGTCTTTTACTTCTCTATATAGCCTTATATATTTTGGGCTTGCATATTTTTCTATTATAAGACTCTATTATGTTTTATCTTTATTGAAAACAAAGGTTATATCTTATTCATTTTGACATTCCCAGTGCCTAGAAGTGTCTGATCCATAGTAGGTGCTCAAGAAATGACTGCCATAAATAATTGTATGGACATTAGGTTTTGCTTGCTTAACACTGAGGTTTACCTATTAACATTTATTAGTCTTCCAGCATAAGTGCAAAAGTTTGTTTTGTTTTTTTTTTGTGATATCAGTGTGACTTTCTGCCACTTTCCACAGCTGGCAGTGGCTGGGCAATTGTTCACTTTGACCAATCATTCCCAGTTACTCCCAGTATGATGCTAAACACGCTCTTTTTTGTTTATCAGGGTTTTTATCACCTAGGATGACAAAATGATGAAAATGTGGTTTGCTCCATCACTTGATTAAAGATTGGTACACACTGTTCCTGCAGGCCTCTCTTTTCCTTTCTGTCTAGTAATTAAAACAACAGACACATTTACTCTTGCCAGGCATTATGCATGTGTTATCATGAAAACTTTCTTATCAAGACTAAATGAAACACTTTCAGGCAGCCTTTTGTTAAGCTGAGACAGATCTATCCATGCCTCTTCAAACAAGCAGCTTTGTGAATCCAAAGGCTGTGTGCTCTTTCTTTTTCAGCACCTGCTATAGCTGCATTATGTATCTAACAACAACTTGAATGAAACAGAAGAGCTAAGAAAACATTTTGTCCTTTATCATTAAATAATTTAGAGTGAATTAAGGAGTTAAATACAAGCCAAAGCTATTTGACTCAGCTCTGATGAGCTTCATAATCCTGAAATTTACATATGGCAGTAGACCTTCACAGTTAAAAAAAATTTTTTGGCCTTTTAGGAGTTCTTAAAAGTTTTGATAGTACCCACTGTAAAGATAGAAGATCGCCAGGCATGGTGGCGCATACCTGTAATCCCAATGGCTCAGAAGGCTGAGACAGGAGGAGCACCAAGTTCAAAGCCAGCCTCAGCAACTTAGTGAGGCCCTAAACAACTCAGTGAGACTCTGTTTCAAAAAAAAAGGTTTGGGGATATTGCTCAGTGCTTAAATGCCCCTGAGTTCAATCCTCAGTATTAAAAAAAACAAAAACAAAAAACTGTAGAAGATTGTAGAGATTTTCCTCATGGTTATGTGTCATACACATGTTAAAATCATATTTCAGTGTGGTCAATTTTGCTTCTTGTCACTAACTAGCTGTAGGAACTTAAGCAAGTTGCTTCACCCATTCAGATTTCCTTGTAATTTATAGTTCTATATAGGTGTTAAATTTATAGCTATATGCATCTATTTCATATATTTGTTATTGGAGAAAGTATGGAGCCTTACACTTTTTTCAATACCTTTATTTTGTTTATTTAGTCTGCACACATTTTTTAGAGTTAAGCAAGTTGAAAATGTTTGTTTTTATACCAAGTATTATATGTTCCACATGTTCTATACAGTTTGCCCTTTAGTTAAATTTCATTTATCTAAACTTATCAGTCACTAATATAATCAGCCTAAAAAAATATCAATGTATTGATTTTTCTGTTTAAGGTATCATTTGTTTTTTTAAATTAATTAATTTATTCTAATTAGGTATATATGACAGTAGAATGCATTTTGATTCATTGTACACAAATGCAGCACAACTTTTCAGTTCTCTGGAACGATGTAGCATGGCACCGTATGTGCAGTCATACAGGGTAATAATGTCCATCTCATTCCACCATCTTCACTGCCCCCATGCTCCCTTCCCCCCCCCTCACTCTCCTTTGCCCAAAGTTCCTGCATTCTTCCCATGCCCCCACTCCCCATTATGGATCAGCATCCACTTATCAGAGAGAACATTTGGCCTTTTGTTTTTGGGGATTAGCTTACTTCGCTTAGCATGATATTTTCCAACTTCATCCATTTACTTGCAAATGCCATAATTTTATTCTCTTTTAATGCCAAGTAATATTCTATTGTGTATATATACCACAGTTTCTTTATCCATTCATCTATTGAAGGGCATCTAGGTTGCTTCCATGGTTTAGCTAATGTGAATTGAGCTGCTATAAACAGAGATGTGGCTGCATGACTATAGTATGCTGTTTTGGGTATTGGTGCCAAAACAGACATGTAGACCAATGGTACAGAATAGAAGACACAGAGACAAACCCACATAAATACAGTTATCTCGTACTAGACAATAGCAAAATGGGCTACAGTGTTGTGTAATGCAATCATGGACATGTTTTCCTTTATCTTCTGGCACATTTGCTATATGCAGAGAAACAAGTCCCAGGTCTGATCCCTACTCAAGGGGAGGAAATCCTACAAGACACAAGTACCAGGAAGTTGGAATCAGAGGGGCTGCCCTAGAGTCTCTCTGCCACAATTAGAAAACTACAAAATGTATGTGAGTGGTGGAATGGGGTGAAATTCTAGGAGGCATGCCAACCCCCAAACACATACACACATAAACTTATATAATAGAGTGAGCATCTTGCTTCTCCATTGTTCTCCATTTCAACAAATGCTTCCATCCATAGCTCTGTCATCAAACCTAGGAGATGTCTTGACTTCTCTTTGTTCTCTCTAGCCATGTCACCCTCAATGCAAGCCACCAACAGGATAACAGAGAGGACCCTTCTCTCTCTTTCCACTGTTTTCCCACCATTCCCAGTCATTACTGACTGTCCCCCTGATGTTGCTGGACTGCATCTCCTGGATATCACTCTTGCCTTCCTTTATGGTCCACTTTCCACACAGCAGCAAGAGTGCTTTTCTTCAAATGTGAATCAAATTATGTTGTTCCCCTGCGTCAAGTCTTTCATTGGTTCCCAATCAAATGTAATTACGGTCATGACTCGTTTTATCTGATCCATAGGACCCTACATAAATGGACGCTTGTGCATTTTTCTAACCTCACTTATTGTATTTAAAAAGTTCTTTAAATACAAAACTAAATTTTTGACTTATTATAAAGATTTTTATAAAGGATTAACTCATTTAACAAAGAATACAGTGGTGCCAATTTCACTTCAAAATGTAAATTTTAATGAAGTCAAGCATTTGAAGCAAAAATTTTTTTAGTTGTAGATGGACACAATATCTTTATTTTATTTATTTTTATGTGATGCTGAGGATCGAACCCAGTGCCTTACACATATGCAAGACAAGTGCTCTACCACTAAGCTACAATCCCAGCCCCACAAAAATTTTTTTAATGTAAAAAAAATTGTTTAGCAATTGTGGCTTTGTGGATGGTCTGTGGTATCTTCCATCAGATAAGTTGATCCAAAATGAGATACCCTAAATTAGATGAAGTTTTGAAATAATATAAAGTCCAAGTAAAACTACTAATACCTGTTGAAGCAGAAATAAAAGAACAAATTTATCTATAGAGTGGTGAGTTTAGCTATTTTTTGCAGGGGAACAAGGAAAAAGTTATGTGTGACTTATTAGTTGACCTTACTTAGAGTTGAAGATATCAATCACCTCTCAAATTAGAAGTACACTTTTACACAGTTTTCTTTTATTTCTTATGAGCAAACACCAAAAACAGTCACTTTCAGTGACGTAGGTCCAAATTCTTAATTTATTATAGATTACCAAATCACCTGAGCATGTAAACCCACATGAGCTGTATTAGCAGGGCACAGCCTCCAATTTGGACCAACTGGAATTGAATCTAAACTCCACAGTTTGGTAGCTGGATGACCTTGTTTAATACAATGAAACTGATCAAGCCTCACTTTCTTCGCAAATAAACAGAGGTAACAGTAACCAACTCTCAGAATTCTTTTAAAGATTGAGACAGCTTGCTTAATGGTTTATTGTGACTGCTCAGTGTATGTTATTTTTCTCCTTTTCAGGCACTACTTAGCTAATCAATTCAAAAAGCACCCTAAATGCATCTGCTTTCTGTTTTTATTTTCATTGTATTGGACATAGGACAGCTTAGGTAGAGTCAAAGGATTAGAAAAAAATATCATAGAGGAATACATTTTAAGACTTGTGTAACAGAAGAGGAATAAGACAGAAGCCATACATGAAATAAAGATTCCAGGAGGAAGTGGTAAGTCACATAGAAATGCTGTAAAGATATAGGAAAGACCAAAGTGCTTTTCCTACTCATACAAACCATTTATTTTGGTGGCAGAAGCAATCAATAGGAGGTAAAACCAGAGTATTCTTTCTTGCTCTATTGTAGTCATTCATATAATACTTCACACAGAGCACTTCTGTGACCAGGTGTGTGGGGATTTCCCCCCATGCACCAAACCATTCTGCACCAAACAATTCAATTCTGATATTATCTACCTGAATATAACATCAGATCCCATAAGTTGAGGGCTCATTCCCACAAGACTGCCCCCCACCCTCATCAGATGCCAATTGCAAATCCCAGGTTGCAACCCAGGCATTTGACTAACCACCCTTAAGTTTGAGTTCCTATGACCCTCTCCTTGGGTTTCAGTCAGTTTGCTAGAGTGACTCACAGAACTCAGGGCAACACTTTATGTTTACCCATTTATTATGAAGACTACTATGAAGGCTACAGATGAACAGCCATATGGAAAAGATGATTAGGGCATAGGATGGTGTACAGAACTTTCATGTTATCTCCAGGTGAGCCATCCTCTAGGAGTCTCCATTTGCTCGGCTACCCAGAATCTCATCCAAACTGTCCTTTGTCCTTTGAATGTTCATGGAGGCTTTAGTACATACATGTGATTGATTCAATTATTAGCTATTGAGGATCAACTTAAACTTCAGTGTCTTTTTCTTCCTTAGAGTTTGGAAGGTGGGTCTGACTGTTCTAACCCTCTAACCCTGCCTAGGTCTTTCTGATGACCAGCTCCTTTCCTGAAGCTCTCTAAGAGTCCTCAGCCATCAGTTATCTTATGAGCATACAAAAAATGCTCTTATGCTCTTATCACTGCAGAGATGCCAAATGTTTTAGAAGCTGAATGTCAAGAAATAGGAATGAAGCCTAAATATATATATTTCACAGTGTCACAAATGCAGAAGGAATCTGCTTATTTGTGAGTAGGTAAATCATGGAAAGTGACAGGATACTTTTTGGTAAATGATGTTGTCTCGATCTGTTTCTGCTGCTATAATACAATGTTACATATTGAGCAATTTATACACAATAGAAATTTATTTGTCACAACTCTGGGGATAGAGAAGTCCAAGATCAAGGTACCAGCAGATTCAGTATCTGGTGAAGGCTCACTCTTGGCCTCTAAGATGGCGCCTGGCTGCTGTCTTCACATGAGAGAAGGAATGAACACTGTATCCTCATATGGTGAAAGAGAAAGAAGGGCCATACAGTTTGCTGAAGCCTGTTTCATAAAAGCTTTAAGCCTGTTCATGAGAGTAGGATTAATCCTTCCTGGCGTAATCACTTCCTAAAGACTTTACTCCCCAATACCATCACTTGGGGTCTAGATCCCAACACATGAATTTTGGAGGGACACATATATTCACACCACAGCAGATATTTATTTATTGAACAGTCTGTGCCACTCTTCCCCTTCTCAACATTTTGAATGTAATGAATATTATTTTGAAATAGAAATCTGTGCTGCTTGGGGACTTTTAGAAAAATTAATTTTCAAGTCTTAAATGTAGTGCAAATTAATTACTTATATTTCTCATCAGAAGTAGTTGTTTCATCAGATGAGTATTCTTTCACTATTATTCTTAAAGCAACAGGACTTTTTTATTTTTTTCAGGTTACTTTTGGGAGAAGAGATATTGCAGTTATTTGCAATTTAATAAAGAAAATTCTTTAATGGCTTCTCACTTTGGGATGCTGTTAGATTGTGTTAGGAAGAATGTAGGCAGAATCTTGTGCTTATAAATTTTACACAATCTTGGTAGTTTTTATGTTATCATAGATC
>CM053404.1:32128035-32146132 GCA_028644305.1 Xerus rutilus
CTGGAGTTGTAATTCACTTGTTAATTCGGGAGATGGTCATTTCTGAGATCTCTGGCATTATCTCCAAAGTCTGGATTAGTTTCTTCCTATGGTGGGTGTGTACTCAGGGACAGGTAACTGGCTATTATGGGGAAGAAAGGTAATCCTGTTTCTCCTGAGATTAGGGAGGGGGAGAAATTAGGGAGGGGAAGGGAGAGAAAGAGAAAGAAACATGTCCATTTTAAAAATAAATTGCAGTGGCAGAGCAACAAGGGTTATATTCAAAGCATAAAGCGGACTACTGTTACAGTTCCCCAATTCTAGCTGACTACAGTCTTCTGCTCCCTCCACCTGAACAGTGGGGCTGGGTGGCCTCCTTGCTCCATTGCCTGATTCCATTCACAAACTCTATTAGTGTCTTCTTTGACCCATTCATGGCTCAATTTGGAACTAAGGCCTTTTCTAGGAAGCTGTAGCTTTCAGGGCATGTTGGGAAATGAGTGGGGCTACCAGATGCCTTTTTGTGTGAGAATCTCTAGCCTGATAGAAAGGAATATCCCAGCTGGGCATGGTGGTGCACACCTGTAATCTCAGCACTGTGGGAGGCTGAGACAGGAGAACTCTCAAGTTCAAAGCCAGCCTCAGCAATGGCAAGGTGCTAAGCGACTCAGTGAAACTCAGTGAAACCCTGGCTCTACATAAAAAAAAAAAAAAAATAGGGCTGGGGATGTGGCTCAGTAGTCTATACCCCTGAGTTCAATCCCTGATACCAAAAAAAAAAAAAAAAAAAAAAAATTCCCCCCTCACCCCACTAGGAAGGGAGTTGAAATGTGCAAACATGGTTCAAGGACAAGGGATTGAAGTCAGAGAAGTGGGATAGTTTTGAATATAATCAGAGGCATACTAAGGAAACTTAATTTGGCAAGTATAAAAAGATGAGCCATTGGAGAGAAGATTTTTTCCCCCGATATATATAACAAAGAAAATACTGTGGTATTCAAGAATCCTTAAGACTAGATAAAAGGCAGCTGAGCATGGTGGTACAGGCCTGTAATCCCAGACTTGGGAGGGTGAAGCAGGAAGGTTGTAAATTTGAGGCCAGCCTCAGCAATTTAGTGAGACACTGTCTCAAAAAAAAAAAAAAAAAAAAAAAAAGGGCTGGGGATGTAGCTCAGTGGTAAAGTGCCCCTGGGTTTCAATCCCCAGTATCAACAGAAAAATAAAAATAAATAAATAAATAAATAAATAAAGGGCAACTCAATAGAATTGGGCAAAAGATATTAACAGGTGAATCACAGAATAATAAACAGATACACAGGAATGATCAATAAGCCTATGGAAACCTTTTCAATCCCAATATTGAGTGAAAAGTCCAATAAAACCATAATGGGATACTAATTAATGTCATTAAATTGGAGAAAAAAAAAAAGAGAACTTTGAAAAGGCACATGTGGGCCTAGATGTGGAGTAAATCAGAGCTTTCACATGATCCTGGAAAGGGGGTAGGCTGCGGAGGAGTTTGGTATGACCTAGCAAAGCAACATTGTGTACACCACACCTCAGGGTGTACTTTTAGGACTTCCTCCATACCCTAGATGATCACTTGTATATGCATACTGAAGGGAAGATATAAAGAATGCTCATAGCAGCATCACCCATATTTTTTTTAATGGAAAAACCTAAAGTTCAATAACAGTAAAATGTATACATAAATCAATGTATGTTTACACAATGGCAAACTCTATAAAAGTGAAAATGAAAAAACTACAGCTATTTAACATCAACATGGATGAATTTCAAAAGCAATACTGAGTGCTAAAATTAAATCACAATGATTTATTTTATGTGAAATTCAACAAGCAAAACTAAGCAATATATAGTTTAGGCATACTGACCTCTGTGATAAAACTGTAGAGAACAGAAGGGAATAATTAGTATGAAAGGTGGTGGTTACCACTGAGGCGAGTAGGGGAGGGGGGACAGATTGTAAAGAAGCATTTGAGGAATGTATTCAAAGGTATTGAGAACGTTATTTTTAAAAAATGGGTTAGTTTAATTTTTAATTATTCTTTTATTATAATGTTATATTTATTCTTGTGTAATATAGCTTGTTACAAAAATAGTAGTTTGGAAAAATAATCTGATTGAAAAATCAAGGATACCTTTGTTGTTTTTAAAGGTTTATCAAGAAAATTGGAGAGACAGTTTATCTCCCTCTTCTCTGGTAGATTGTTTTGGAAAATGGCACAATCTCTTCCATGTTGCTTGTCTTTTTACAATGTGACCTTATCACTCCTCCCATCAAGAGCAGAAATCAATTTCCCATCCTCTGTGCTCTGGGTTGACTCTATGACTTGCTTTGGGCCTCAGGAGAATGTACAGTTTCTGTTCTTACCTTCCTGGAATCCGGAGACCACCATGCGATGAAGACATCCAGAAGAAAGACAATGTGGAAGAGAGGCCCTGTCACCTCTGTGTCTCATCTGAGATGGCCAATTGCTAACGCAGCTTCTGCATACAGCTATATGAACTAGCCCAGAGAAGTCCAGCAGAAGAGATAGCCAGCCAGCCTCCAACCTGACGAGTTATAATAAATCATTGTCCTAAGCTATTAAGTTTGGGGTGGTTTGTTAAACAGCAACAGATAATGGATACAGTCCTGGTAGTAGAATATGTGATTGGTGGAGAAGTTCCCTGTAAGTGGATATGAAAGCAGCCCATCCAGAGAAGCGCCCAGTGTCGAACAATGAATTGGCACTGGACGGAAATCCATATACTGCCCACATCTTCCAGGTGTCACATGAGACTAAGGGTTTCTATATGATTTTGCTAAATGGTGATGATAGCCAATTACCCAGACACCTCTAGCCTCTAGATGTGCAGACTTAAATTCAGATTTTATTTAATTTAGAAAAGGTAAGGAAGGAACCTTACCTTGTATATGTGATTGTCACAAGCAATTTGTAAATCAGACGCCAGAATGTGCGGCTGTTCTCTGGTTCCTCTCTGACTTCCTAACACTCCCCCACTTCCTTTTAGGATCTGGGCCAGAACCTTAGCAGAGGCAGTGATAAGCAGAGGTATAGCAATGTTTGAAGTAAACGGAGACATGAGAAAATAGGAACACAAGACAGACCTGCTTATGATCTAGACACCTGAGAGGCTGAGGGTGTTTTCCCTCAAATTAGGGATCTAAAGGTTGAAGGTTGAAGGCTGAAGGTTGAATTTGGGGATTAAAAATAAAAATGGACAATGCATTGGGAAAATGCAATGGAAAGGAGAAAGAGACAGGGGTGGTATATCTGGAGTATCCCACAGTCTGGGCTGGGAGCCTTCATTGGGGTAGCATTTAGAGACAGGAGGATTGCTTTTATGAACTATGATAGGCCTCATTCTCCAGACGTCCTGATCTCAGAGGCAGAGATCTGAGGTGCAAGTAAGTCTGGCAAGGCCCAGGGAATCTGAGGAGCCCACTCTGCTTGTGGGGAGAATGCCATGTGAGTGATCCCAGGAAGGTATAAAGACTGAATGTAAACAGGGATGAGGGTGATAGACCCAGGATGTGTAGAGCAATGTGAGTCCAATGTGCGTTCTGTCTTCTACTCTGCAGGAAATACAGCTGCTCAAGTCAGGTCATGAAAGACAATGTAATAAATAGTTGATTTTGGGGCTGGGATTGTAGCTCAGTGGTGGAGCGCTTGCCTCGCATGCATGAGGCACTGGGTTCGATCCTCAGCACCACCTAAAAATAAATAAAGATATTGTGTCCATCTACAACTAAAAATATATATATATAAAATAAAAATAAATAAATAAATAGTTGATTTTAATGGTGTGGATACAACTTAGGGAATTTTACAAGGAACAGGGCAACCCCCTTGAACAGTGATAGCAGGGAGCTTTTATCACCACCAGGTCTGAAGGGGCAGGGGTAAAAACCAGCTACTAGGATTTAAGGAGAGAGAAGAGCAGAAAGGGCTCCCTGACATCAGCATCTCACTGATGCTGAAGGGCAAAGAAGCCCATTTAAAGCAGACCTCTACAGATCTGTCCATACGGTCACCAGCCTTAGAGTGAAGAGAAGAGAGTGGATCTGTAGAAGCATCAGCACAGACTACATTTCATGGCTGATTAAAATGGTTTTGCATCCTCCAGCAGTGGGGGTCCACCTTGCACAAGTAAGAGCAGAGCAAAGAGGGTGGAGGTGGGGACTCAGGGATGGGGCCTGGAGGGTCCTTATTATTATTATTTTGATAAAAGAATACTAATACTTGTATCTTTAAAAAATCCCTTTACTGTTTATCATTATAAAAGAAATACATGCTCATTTATGGAGGGAGCCCATCTACAAAATACAGAGAAATATAAAGAAGGAAGCAGAGCACAATAGTAATCTTATCATCCAGAGATAATAGCTATTTGCATTTTGGTGTACCTCCTTCTAATGCCTTTTTTCTCTATATGTGTATATGCTTGTTCAAAAACGTATACATGTTTGTGTTATGTATCTACATGTTAATTAAAAATAATTGAACCAATTGCTGTGAAACTTCTATTTGTGGGTCTATGTAAAAAAAAAAACCTGTGTGTGTACCACTTTTTCTTCATTGCCTTAAGGAAATGAAGGAATGAATCCTGGCTGTCACTTTAACGGTCTGCAGTGATATGCTAGGATGAATTAGACAGTGGGCGCAGTGTGGCATGAGAGGCACATATGACACATTATACAAGTAGAGAAATAACACTGGAAGTTTCTTTACAAATGGATTTTGAATCACATATAAGCTAGTTACTGAATAATTCATTTTTGCAAAGGACTACTTCTTTTTGAATTACCTTGTATTTTTGAAATTAAGATCTATAATAGGGACAGGTTATATCTGGCTTTTTCAACTGTCCTTATACTGTGACTGTTTTCCTAGCTTATTAAATTTTGTGTGAGATATTGTCTCCCTACCCATTATTCTTGCAAGGGACCAAGAGTTTACCACAAGACCCTCCAAATCTTTTCAGTCATATCTGTTTGGATAAGGGGTAGGACACAGGTAGAAAAAAAATCACAGGTCCAACTATGCTAATCAGTTAGTCTTTCTTGAGCTTTTTAGGCTGAGGGACACAGGCTGTGATGAACATCTTGCTCAAAAAATTTTTTGTATATGTATGATTATGTCCTCAGGGCATATTCTTAAAAGGCCATTTACCTAGTCAGAAGGATTGGAAGTATTAAAAATCTTGATATGTATTGCCAAGTTGCTCTCCAGGAAAGTTGTAGAATGCACGTCTTCATGCATTATAAAGTTCCTGGCTGACATTTCAGATTGCATTAGATGGCAATGTTCATTTATTTCAGAGGTCATCCATTAATACAGTTCTGATAAAAAGGTGGCAATGACAGCTCACAAAGGGGGCTTAGCCAGGCTGTATGTTTTCCTATTTTTATCACTACAATTTTCTAACTTTAATGGAGCCCATGTTGCTTGCAAGATCTGCTTCCAGTTGTTGCCATGGGACCTAGGTTGGGAGGGTATCTTGTGGCACAGGGATAAAAAGTGATGGAGTATGAAGATGTTTTAATAGGCAGGCAGATAGGTTTGGATGAGTAGAGTGGGAGGGTAAAAGAGATGATGGTAAGGAGGTTGTGGCCATCAGATTTCCATGAATTCACTCTTTGCCTCTACCAAGGTTGGAAGTACCAAAAACTCTGTCTACTTCCCTTGAAAGATTTAGCACAGTGGGGACACGTTTTCATTTTGTAGTTGAAGATAGAAAATGATGAGATATTAGAGAGGGAAGTGTATTCTTCTGGGGACAAGAGCTGATGACCTGAGAACCTTGCTTATGGCTAATGTGGAGTGGAGGCAAAGGTTTTCTGAATGCTGGCCCAAGGGTCAACAAACCACGGTGCACAGACTGAGAGCTAAGAATGGTTTTTGTATTTTTAAATAGTTGAAAAAGATAAAAGAAAAAGAATACTTTGGATATGTGAAAGTTTTATAACATTCAAATTTCAGTGTCTATAAATAAAGTAATTGGGCAGTTGAGTAGTTGTGGTAGGGACTCAATGGCCAAGAAGAATTAAAATATTTATACTCTGATCCTTGACAGAAAAAAGTTCACCTAATTCTGTGATAGAAAATCTTTCATTTCTTGGGCACTTACTTAGGGCTGGGGATGTAGCTGAGTGGTGGAGCACTTGCCTAGCATGAGTAAGGCCCTGGGTTCAATCTTGGTATGGCAAAAAATTAAAAAATAAAGAAAAAGGTACTGTAGTAATCACTTTACATTTCATTTTCATAATACTTCCTATGAAATAGTGGGTATGTCATTTATCCACATTTTACATCTAGGAAAACTGAAGAAATTAAATTTTCTGTATCTGGTGAAATGGTGGAACTGAGCTTCAAAGCCAGGTATCTTATTAGAGAATCTGAAAGTTTAATTGTGTGAAGAGAGGTTAGTAGATACCTTTAGGCTTCCCTGTCTTCTCTGATTCTGCCACTGTACTGAATCTATGCCTGGTGTGGAACAGGATGGAGAATTGAAAATAGCTGGTGGGGCTCCAGTCACTGATCAGGGATTCTACAAACATTAGCTAATATTAATTCTGAAGATATAAAATTAATAAAGTGTCCAGATGACTTATTTTGTCCAAGACCTGACAGCCCATACTTAGCTGACATGATTTTTGGTCAAATTATCATTGCTTACTTGTCACATGTAGATACACACACGGATATATATGTGTGTGCGTGAACACATATGTGTGTATAAATCTCTATATATACATATAGATGTATATATACATACATATCTCTCTCTATATATATATACAGCTAAACACACGTTATCATTATTACCTACTTCTCACATATAGATATACACATGAATATATGTATATCCATGTGTGTATATATACATCTCTCTATATATACATCTCTCTATATATACATCTATATATACATCTCTCTATATATACATCTAAACACACCCTTGTATTTTCAAGGGCTATAGTCTTTATTATTTTTAACTTAATTTTGATGTGGTGCTGAGGATTGAACCCAGTGCCTCACATGTGCTAGGCAAGTGCTCTAGCACTGAGCCATAACCCCAGCCCAACAGCTGTAGTCTTTTTTTAAAAATATTTTTTAAGTTGTTGTTGGACCTTTATTTTTTTCATTTATTTATATGTGGTGCTGAGAATCAATCCTAGTGCCTCACACATGCTAGGCAAGTGCTCTACCACTGAGCCACAACCCCAGCCCACAGCTGTAGTCTTTAGGTAATGCATTTCCCCTTCTTAAGGTACAGAATGGTAATGTTTTCTCTCTCGGTTCAAGGTAGCTCTTCCTTTTGATTTGATTGGGGTTCTAATTTCTTCTAGCTGTTGTTGCAACTCCTTTCTTCTCTCTTTCCTCCACCTCAGTTCCCTGATCCATCTTCATTTATAATCTCTTTGTAGAACGCAAAAGGCTTTCTGTTCCTGGTAAAAGGAAGACTTCTAGCATCAGGAGGAGGTTTGACATACCCATGCACCAGTACCTAGAGCAACCAAACGATATCATTAATTTTTTGACTGATTCCTTTTATGAGCCATCTAGCTTTGCAAACTTTGTTTTTTGTAATCAGAGATTCTCAAAGGTAGATGAGATTTTTATAAGTCATTTAAGGCAACCTCACAAGTATTGTTAGAAACTCTTTTAGTACATTTATGATAGATGAGTATCCAGGTTTGCTTGGATACTTCCAATGATTAAGGACTCATTCTCTTCAAGGTTGTCTATTCCCTTGTAAAGAAAGCCAATTATTAGAAAGTTCTTTCTTATGCTGAATTGAGTTTGCTACTCTGTTGCATCTACCTAGTAGTCTCATGAGTCAAGTAGAAGAAGTCTTCTTCCTCCATGGGACAGTCATTCACACATTTGTGGGTCGTCATCGTGTTTCTCTGTCTTCCCTTCCTTCCGTCCTTCCACTTGGATGATGGTTTCTATTCCTCTTTGCAGTCTAGATGGCTATCCTTGGAAGATGTTCATAGAGTTGTCCTGATCTCTTTTAAAGCACCTGGAGTAGCCATAAACAGAAGGCACTTGACACGGTCTGCCCAGCACTAAATACCATGGGTTTGGACTATCAGTAGAATGGTCTTACAGGTTGGGGTAAAAAGTAAAGCCAAACCTTGAGTGATACCAAAAGTTTAACATATATCCTAATACTAATTTCAAGAGAGGCATGATCTTAAAGCAATACAAATACACAAAAAATTGAAACATTTCATCAAGTACAAAATGAAAATTACACTTAGTATCTCAAGAGCCAAGGAAATGTAAAATCTAGTCAAGTTGTTGATTTGGGTAAGAATTAAAGACATCTGTGAGAAGAATAAAAAGTAGGTAATGTATAAAACTTGAGACCAGGAAAATGGGTAACTTGTCCTCCCTTCTCCTCACTGTTCCTCCCAATAAAACTCTGAAGTTATATAGTCATTACAATAAAAGCTAATTTGGTTCAAAGCATTCCATCAACCTTTCCAAAGGAAAATATTCAGTCAGCCACCAATGAAATCCCTGACCACTTTGTAATTTCATTCTGAGAAGGTCGTTCCCACATTATATGAGAAGGTAATTCCTCCAATTGTGCAGGATACTAAAATATTTAACTTAAAGGTTAAATCCTTTCCAACCTTAGAAGATTTAGAATTATGTGAGTATGTTCTTAAAAAATCAAACCAAGAATATTAATATTTTTATGTCAAGGAACTCCCATATATTTAGTATTTTGTGTATTTTAAATAATTAGTAAAGTTTAAGGGTCATTTGTATTATCCAAATTTAAATAATTGAGAACTCACATTTACGATTTTAAGTGAAATTCTTACTCAGTGCATATGCAATATTGGAGCATTTAGTAGAAATTGAGTCATGTTTACATTATTTTTATAATAATTATGTAAGTGCTTGGGAAATTTTGTCTTCTAAGTCAGACATTAAACAGACTTTCAAAAAATGTAAGACCATATCAAATATATATGTACATAAATACATATTTCAAATCCTTAAGTTTATAATTCCAAGTATTATTTCAAAATCCTATTAAAAACATTTGTTAAATTTACTAGTATTGGATGGGACTTTGTAATCTTAACTTAAAAGTTTAAAAATTAAAATTTTAAAATATATACCCTAAAGCATTATATATTAAATTTTAAAATAAGCAAACAAAAGTCCCATAAATAGGAAGTGATGTATTAAAATTAAAAATCAAAAACAAAAATCCACAAAATGACAACAACAAAACCAAAGCCAAGCCAAAATCCCTCATCTTGAATAATGATCTCCCCAATTCTGTCAGTAGCTTGCTATTCTGGAGTAAAGAATTTTAGCTCAGAATGAAAAACTTTTGCTCATCCAAGCTTGCAATTGATTGATACCTAATTTACTTCTTTGTGGATTTTTTTCCCCACAGGAAATATTGTCAGCTTAGGGGTTACCCACTCCTGACCTTGTGCAGTTGACATTTGGGACATGAGAACAGGTCTTTTCATTTATTCTCATCAATTGTCACCTCCTTGATCTTTTACACCAGCTCTTCTTCCTCCCCTGAAGCTCTGGCTGTAGATAAAATATAAAAGCTTGCTTGTATTCAGCCTCTTCCACATTGATCCAAAGCAAGTCCACTTTTAGAGCATAGTGCGATTCTCTAGCCCTCAGCCCTTGCTCCTCTCCCCTTTTCTGACATCCTGTAGCAAATATGGTCTACCAGTTGTCCCTTAATTGCATGTTAGCATGCACTGATTTAACTTTCCCTTCTAAGCTGTTTGCTCAGGGAGGGTAAGGCCTTTGACTCGTTTGTTCTTTAACTGCTAGCACAGAGACAATGGGTGATTAATAGGCATTTGTTCAATAAAAGAATTTCCTTAGAAGCATCATTGCACATGGTTTCTTTACCACCTGTGTGCAGGTAACTTTTCAACTATGTGGGAATGACTAACTTCTGAAACCAGGGCATCTCTCTGGTTACATGAGTGGTAGTAGTAGGAGCAGTAGCAGTAGTGACAGATATTTATTAAAAACTTCATGTATATGCCAGAAATTGTTCTAAGTGCTTGACCTGCTTTAGCTCATTGACTCCTCATGATATCTTATAAGAGAGGTACTACAAGTTTAGTATCTCTAATCTGAATGTCCCAAATTTGAAACACTCCAAAGTCTGAAGAGTTTTGAATACTGCCATGACATCACAAGTGGAAAATTCCACACCTGACCTCCTGTGATGAGTTGAAGTAAAAATACAGGTATAGTAAAAATATTGTATAAAGTTATCTTAAGGCGATATGCATAAATTACATGTAGGAAACAAATTTTATCTTTTGACTTGGGCTCATCCCCAAGACATCTCAATATGTATAAGTAAATATTCTAAAACCTCTAAACGTCTAAAGTCCAAAACATTTTTGGTGCCAAGTATTATGGATGAAGGATACTCAATCTATATTGTCAAGGAATGGATGAGTAACGTTCCCAAGGTTACTTAGCTGGTAATTGGTAGAATACACTGGACTCTGAATGCAGATGAATTAGCTCTAGAATCTAGAAGAATTCTAGTAGAGTACGCTAGACTCTGAATGCAGAATTCTGGTAGAATACACTAGACTCTGCAGATTGACTAGCTCTAGAATCTCAGAAGGCCCAGATAGTAACTTAAATATGAATCATTTTTAATTGCTATGACTAAAAATACAACTTAGAGAAGGAAAAGTTCATTTGGGGCTCACAGTTTAAGAGGTCTCAGTCCATAGACAACTGACTCCATTGCTCTGGGTGCAAGATGAGGCACCATATCAGCGGGGAAGAGCCCAGTGAATGAAAGCTGTTTAGCTCACAGTAAGGTCAGGAAAACAGAGTAAGGGGATGGTCAAAGGGTTTCAGGAAAATTGCACCCTTTTAGGGCATATCCCCAGTGATCCTCCTCCTCCTCCATTGACACCCCACCTGCCTATAGTTACCACTCTTGTCAGTCCATTCAAGCTGAGACAAAGTGATTAGGTTACAGCTCTCACAATCCAATCATTTTATTCTGACTATTCCTGCACTAATAGGAGCTTTTGGGGGTCACTTCATATCCAAACCATAACATATAGAATCTTAAATTGGAAAGAACTTCAAGTGTCTTCTAGTCCAGTGACCTTTAAGTGGGTGCATTTCTAGGAGAATGGGAAGTTTTTCTAAGTGATACCTGAGCATGGATAGTTGAAGAGAATGCATTTCCAGATCTTTGATCTCTATATTATTACCACTTAATTAGATTTTTTAATTAAATTTGATATGGCTAATAAGTGGTTCATATTCACAGTAGTCATTTTCCTACTTTATAAAAGAAAGACATGTTCCTCACTCACCTAAAATCTTACTTTGGTGCTCCAAGTTGTAAATATTTATGGATATCAGCAAAAGAGTAATTTTAGTTGACCATGAATCCCAGAACACTGGATATTGTGGGAAGCATTTCTGTGTAAAAATTTCTGGGCTGGGCATAGTGGTGCATAGCTGTAATCCCAACAACTCCAGAGGCTGAGGCAGGAGGATTATAAGTTTGACATCAGCCTCAGCAACTTAGTAAAACTCTGTATTAAAATAAAAAATAAAGGGTTGAGGATGTAGCTCAGTAATAGAGCACTCCTGAGTTTAATCCCAGTAACAACAACAAAAACAACTTTCTGATAAATTGCCAGAAAAGATGAAAATTAAAGGGCATATTCATGATCCCCAACTAGTTAATAATACATCTGAGAGAGCAGCTATCTCTCAAGTCACAGGAATTACATTTCAAAGTAGGAATTTGTAGGAAGAGGGTAAGTTTTGACAGATAGGAGTGGAGAAGGAATTTTAGTTGCGAGCATAGTACTAAATAAAATTTAGGATGGAAAGGGTAAGCCCTGTATTAGTGAACTATAAATTTTTCTAGGATAAGTCTGGTCTTTGGATGAATGAGAAAATGAGCTATTTCAATGACAGTGAAGGGATATCACTTATCTCCTTAAGTACTATAAAGCTTCAGTAAATTCCTAAACAAAAAAATCCCCAGTGCTTTTTGCAGGAGAACCGGATGGGAAAGAGATCTTAAAGAAAAGGTGTTCAAGAGGTTGTAGCAATAATTTAGGGGTGGTATACATATGTCTTGACTTGCTAGAAGCTACAGAATTGGGGGGAAAGAAGAGCAGGACTGAAACAAGTTGCTAAGAAAAAAAAATCAACAGACCATGCATAGGTGATGAAGGAAGATCAACCATGGCACCTGAGCTCTGGGTGACTTATAGCATGATGGCGCACAGGCTGATTTTGATAAGGAATTGGTGGGAAGGCATTGCTTCACTTTTTTTTTTTTAAAATATTTTGTTTAGCTGTAGCTGAACACAATATCTTTATTTATTGTATGTGGTGCTGAGGATCGAACCCAGTGCCCCACGCATGCGAGGCAAGCGCTCAACCGCTGAGCCATAACCCCAGCCCCTTGCTTCACTTTTTAAGTCCATTTGACAAGTATTTATTGGGTGAACACCGACTGCCAATCACTACGCTACATGGTGACTATACAGTAGGGAATAAAAAAGATTTTGTTGCCATCCTCATGGAACTTGATACAGGAAGGAAGAAAAAATAAGCAATACAAATACCCACAAGCTAGATAAGTGCTGTCAAGAAAACAAATAGCATGCAGGTATAGAGAATAACAGAGGGAAGTATTTGTTTTTTAGAGCCAGTGATCAGGTAAGACCTATTTAGGTAATGTTTTAGATAACATTTGAAGGTTGAGTCTAATCTCTCATTTTCTAGCTAGAGAGATAAAAAAGAGGGAAGCAATATTTGTTGAACACCCAAGAATACCAAGAGATTGGTGCCATATTACTACATTCCTACTTTACAAATGAGAAAATCTTCATAGCAACCTGACCAAAATCTCACAGGATTTAATCCTAGGAGCCCAGAGCATGTGCTCATACATGTCTATATCTTACAAGTGCTTTTAAGGAAAATGAGTCATTAAAGAGAAAAATCTTCAGAGAAGAACTTAAATGTGACATTGGAAGGATTATAACAATCATAAAGCATCATATGATTCCAGATCTCTGGATTGAGATAAATCCTATGTACTGAAGGAGACTAGGGTTCTAATGCAGAGGCACTATCAGGAACCTCTGAGAAAGCACTGCAAACACATTAGAGATGAGCAAATGTACTCTCATTTAAAATATAAATGGAGGTGCTAACTTATTAAAAAAAAGTACAGCAACAAAATTGGCATTGATCTCCCTGCAAAATTCTGGACTTGCATGCCAGCAGAGAGGTTAAGAGGCCAAGCTTCAGAGTCAGGCAGACTTTAAAGTAGCAAATTTTAGTTCTTCTACTTCCTAATTGTGAGCTGTGACCTTGAACGCATCACTTAACCTCTCTGAGCCTCAGGTTCTTCATCTGCAAACAGATGATAATAATCACTTTATAGGGCTGTGGCAAAGGTACAATGAACTCATGTATATAAAGCACTTAGTACAGTGTACAATAGATGGAAAGCATTCAATGAAATATAATTATTAGTTAAAATTTTTCAAATATATTATTAATCAGATGACTGGTGAGCACTTAAAAAGGAAGTGGTAATAGTTGACAAGTCTTTCATTCCACATGTATTTATTAGACACCTACTAAGGGTCTTTCCTAGGGAGAGAAAAGAAGATGCAAAAGAGAATTGTGATTTATATTCTGTCTGAAAAAGAAAGATTCAGCTTATTCATTAACTATCTCGAGTTTTCATTACTGGTTACACAGTACACAGTACTTTCTGCTTCATCTGGCAGGGAGGTTGTAATTCTGCATTTTTTGTGTGTGGCATTGCAATCTATCTGTTGCCATGGAGAGATAAAGTGAAAAGAAGGCAAACCCTGGCTTCAATACAAACAGTGTCAAAGAACAAATATAGAAAAAAAGTATGTAATGAAAACAAATGGAAAAAGCAAAATGGCTTTCTGCTTGAATGTATATATGACAGCGTGAAATCTCTTCTAGCATTGGATAAAACAGGAAATAGGATCAACACTCTGTCTTTTAAATATTGGTTTGAATTCATATTTTTAAATGCATAAAACTACCCATGAAGACATCATAAACAGAATGCAGAATATATTAATTGTAAATCACTCCTGCACTTTATTTTTCTAGATGGTTAGAGCTAATTTTACAGCCATTTTTTTACACTGGTTACCTAACATCTGGGTTGTTTGAATTGCAAAAATGATAGAAGGATTCCTTTTTTCATTTTGACTTGCAAAAAACAATTTAGGAAATGTTAATTATATCATTTTATAAATGTTCCAAACACATACCTTCCTGTAGAAAGGCATTGCTCAAGGGATGGCACGAGGCAACTTGTGTTCATTAATTTAGATGAGACATGAGGCAATTTTTATTCATTAAGCACCTACTATGGTCTATACATTTGCATATACATTATTTCACTTGATGCACACAACAAAACCAAGAAGTCTCCAGGATACTCTCCATATTTAGAGAAAGGAACTAAGATTCAAAGAAGCTTTTGGACTTGCCCAAATCCCACTTCTGATAAAATGCCGATGAGGAATTTTTAACTAAAATCTTCTCACTCTAATCTCAGGGCTTTGACTACTTCATGAAATTACCACCTATCAGATAAAATGGTTTAGGGCCAAAACACAAACTGAGAAACAGGAGACCCAGGTGGCTCAGCTATGGGGTTGGGAAAATTACTTCCACTGCGTCATTTTGATTCATAAGAGAAAAAAAACAAACATGGAGGTTGGAGTAGCTGGGCTTACCCTCCAATTCCACCCAAAGTCCCATGATCCATGGTGTGAGGTGGATTTACTGTCAAGCTAATAAAGTTTGAGTTCCAGAGATTTCTACTTGCACAATGCCTGTGATTTCAGTTGTTTCAGGGAGCTGTGGAATGTTCTGGGTGGGAAGGAAAAACCAGGAAAACATTTCTATGTACTGATTTCTGGTAAATTGCTAAAGATATCTCAGATCTCATTCTTCAGAGATCTCAGAGGAATAGCCCCAAGTTTCTAAGATTCCAGGAATTTGGAGTTTACATAAATACTCATTTTTATACTTAATTCATATTCATAATTTTAAAACTCTTTTCCTAATGGAAACCTTAAAAACTGTATAAACATCAGAGATTATCTCTGTTTCTTGAGGGGGGAAAAAAGGTCCAGGTATGGTGATGCACACCTGTAATCCCAGCTGAGTTAGGAAGATTGCAAGTTTGAGGTCAGCCTCAGCAATTTAGAGAGGCCCTAAATAACTTAGTGAGAACCCATCTTGAAATAAAATATAAAAATAGCTGAGAATGTGGCTCAGTGGTTGAGTGCCCTCAGGTTCAATCCCCAGTACCAAAAAGAAAAAAAGTAGGAAAAAGAACAAGAGATGGAGGGAAACTGAGGCAGGAGACTTTAGAAGCCTCCTTTAGCTTTTAGGCTTAAGCTTTCAGATATTTTTCTCTTCAAAATGTCCTAATAACTGCCCCCAGTTTCCATTTCACTTGAAAAGGCAAGAGATAACCTCAGATTTCCTTTCTCAGTTTAATTGTAAGAGGCAGAATGGCTGAGTTAGAATGACCCATTTTGAGGGCCTCTGCCTTGTTCCTTGGCAGACCTGTCTTGATCTTAAGTTGACTAAAACTGGCAGAATTAACACACAGGGCCTGTGTTTGTCCCAATTCTCTGAGGGCTGTTTCTCTTATAACTGAGGCCTAGCGGCTCAGGAAGTACTGAAGTGAGGTGCTCTGATTAGACATATTATGTTCTGTGTTTCAGTCAGCTTTGCGTAACTACAACAAAGTACCCGAAACAGGCTACTTAAGAAACAGGAGTTGATTTTGGCTCATGGTTCTGGAGGTTTAAGTCCAAGATTGCGTGGCTCTATAGGTTTAGGTCTTTGGTTAGGGCAGGGAAACACTTCATGGTGGAAGCCTGTGTCAGAGGGAGTGGTCACTTCCTGATCCAGGGACAGAGAGTGATGGGGGGAAAGGAGGGGTGCAGACTGAGAGAGAGGAAAATGGGTGGATCCCACAATCCCTTTTGAGAGCATGCTTTCAGTGACTTAAGGACCTCCCATTGGTCCCACTCCCCAAAGGTTCCTCCACTAAATAGCTGGGGACCAAGCCTTTAACTTTGAGGGACATTACCCATATTCATACCATACTGTTCCTCTCTCTAGAGATTGGCTCTGTCCGACACAGCTTCCTGCTGTGTTGGAAATGCTCCACATTTGTGTTGTCCAATGTAGTAACCAGCAGTCATGCGGAGTTACTGAGCCCTTGAGATATAGCTAGAGTGGCTGAGAAACTGAATTTTAATTTTATTTAATTTAAATTTAGTAAGTCACTAGCTCACGTGGCAGCAGTTCTTGGTCTCGGATTGCATATGCTCCAACCTGTGGATCAATCTATGTTACTGGTTTTTGGAAACAGAGTCATCAGGAAGGTTAATTAACACACTGTGAATCAGAAGGAATCAGAAGGAATTGGTGGTATTAGCCTTTCCATAAATATCCAAATGGGTTGCTTTGCCCTTGTTCTATAATTGATATAAAGAAGAGATGAAAACTTATATTATTGAGTGCCCACCAGGTGCCATACATCATAAATATATTACGTGTACATATGTGCATTTATGAGAAAAAATCATTTTGCCACCTTCTGCTTCCCCAGTCCTCCACAACCTCTGTTAGGCTGATAGGAGCAAAGATTCAGAGCGCGGGACTGAGGAGAAAAGGCAGGCAGAGACTGGGTACAGCACATTACATATGAAAGAGCTTGAGCTTATGGGGATGGGGGAATATGAAGAAAATATCTGGAAGGCAGACAGAGGGCATTAATCGAAGAAATAGGAATGTTAGGAAGAGACGAGACTGGGGCAACTGCCACTCAGTGTAAGACTTTGGGAACTTGATCATGTTAAAGATATTAAGGGTGCTTTGTTCTGTGCTGTGTACTGCAATAATAATTATCATGGCAAATACTTCTCAGCACTATGTTCCAGACACTGTTCTTTAAGTCTATTGATATATCTAATCCTATTCCTCTAGGCCTTGACCAGAGGAGAAGCTGGGCCCCCAGAGATTCAGGACCATTGGAACTTATGTTAGGGCAGAAGTGAGGGTAGAAGTCAGGGTGGTAGGAAGGCGAATGGGGACAGGCACAGGTGTTGCATCTAAGTTCTGCAAGCTCCAGTCTACCCACAGTCAAGACAGGTTTCTATGATGCAAGGCAGCAGGCCTCAAAAACATTCTGCCTCCACTGCTTCACCTCTTATACTTCCGGTCCTATGAGATAGATATTATTATTATATCCATTTTACAGAAGAAGAGACTGAGGTACAGAGATGACCTCGATGGCCTGCTCAAGATACACAACCAATAAACAGGGGAGCCAGGAATTGAACTTAGGCAGTTGGCTCTCATGTCCATGGCTTAATGCACTGTCATTTCTTTTCTTTTTTTTTTTTTTCGCAATTTTTTTTCATATTTTATTTATTTGTTCTATTTAGGCTTACATGTTAACAGAGAGCAATTTGATTCATTGTACATAGATAGAGAATAACATATCAATTCTCTAGTTGTAAGTTCTATAGAATCACAACATATATGCAGTCATACATAAAGTTAGGGCTATGATGACCATCATATCCCACCACCTTTACTGTCCCCATGCCCCCTCCCCCTTACACTCCTGTGAACAGAGATCCACCATTGTTCCCATGTCCTTCCCCACATTATGGATCAGCATCCAGTTATCAACAAGCATATTTGGCATTTGGTTTTTTGGGATTGGCTTACTTCACTTAGCATGATATTCTCCAACTCCATCCATTTACCTGCAAATGCCATAATTTTATTCTCTCTTATTGCTGAGTAATATTCCATTATGTATATATACCACAGTTTCTTTATCCAGTCATCTATCGAAGGGCATCTTGGTTGGTTCCACAGTTTAGCTATTGTGAATTGAGCTGCTATAAACATTGAAGTGGCTGCAGCACTGTAGTTTGCTGTTTTTAAGTCTTCTGGTTATAGACCAAGGAGTGGGA
>CM053404.1:32146632-32186344 GCA_028644305.1 Xerus rutilus
ACACACACACACACACACATTTTTTTTTTCTAAGTATTTTGACATTTCTTTTTCCTTTGAGTATGACATTCCAACAACTGAAAGAGATATCTGTGATGATTTCTATTTCACAGGTTCTGGGAGGTTGAATGACTAAAAGGCTCTTGGACTTTCCATGTTCTTTCAAATATACCAATGTCTTCTGTCTCCAAAGTTACTTTCTCAGACTTCTCTTAGGGGGGGAAAAGTCACTGATTTTTTTTTTTAACCTAGATGTTGAATGAGTGAGAAGATACTGAGGAAGTTTGACAGGAAGGAAGCAAGCAGCACATTCTATCATTCTATCTCCTGGAGCTGGCCATCTCTGACAGGGCTACTCCACATTAATTATGAGGGATGGATCCCAAAGGGATTTACAGCAAAATGAAGATGGCTTTTAGAAATGAGATTTATGAGCAGAGGCCAAAGAAATTGGATTCATAGATTGTAAGCAGAGTTCTTAACTCTTTCTATGTGAAAATAATTTGGAAAGCTTTAAAAATATAGGTGTCCAGAGCATAAGACAAAGATTGAACCAGTAGACATGAGAGCTTGCCCCTGAGTCCTGCTCTAGAGACAAGGAAGAAAGAAGGGACAGGTGTACATGTGACTGTGGAGCTGGACATATTTCCACAGCAGCTCATCAGCAAAGACACGTTTGGGCACTATAGGCTGAAGGCCTGAGTTCAAATTCTGGTTTTGATCTTTACAAGCTGTATGACTTTAGTCATACTCCAAACTCTAATTTTGTTATCTGAAAAATGAGGAGATTTTTCTACTCTGCGACTGCCTGTTGTGTGGAATGGTGTTTGAAAATTATTTAAAACAATGATTGCCAAGTTAACCTGGCACGCAGCAGGTGTTTAATGATTTTGACCAATTTAATTTAAGGATAAATGAAGAAGAACATTTGGAGTGAAATGCTTGTCAGACAGAGGGATGTATCACCAGGAGAAATAATGAATTTCACTCTGGAGATTTCAAATAATTTGTGGTTTTCCTGACATCATCTGAGCACTTCCCTATACTTTAAAGTTTCCTTATAATTAAACAAATTGACCACAGCATTACTTCCTGATAAAAAATCAATTATGAGATATACCTTTCATTTTTAAAGGAATTTTCATCAATAGTACACTTTTATCAATGAATAATTATATTTTTAATTGCATAAATGTCCATTAAACAGGATCCTTTTCAAATGCTACAAAGCACTGGACATTTCCTGAAAAGTCTGTTATCTTTTAAATGACTGCCATGGAAATTCTTTTAAAGGCCAAGTAAAAACCAGGCCTGCATTAAAGTGCTTTAGAAGTATCAACAGAAGAGTTAATTAATTCTCTTCAAAGACATTAAAATAGTTTTGAGTTATGACTGAAGCGCTGAAGGAAATGAATGACTGTTGTACTAGCAAATAACCATTTCCCTTTCAAGCCAAGGGCAAAGTTATAGAGTGCTAATCCTCCAACTTGTATAGCAGGAATACTGAAACCTGTAAGCAGGCACATGCATTTCTTGGGTTTCAGTTCCAGAAGAAAAAAGTATTCCTAATATGGAGCAGTTATTTGTCCTGCTCTTTCAGAATGTGGTCAGCCAGTATCCATGAGTGACCACAGGGAGATTTGTCTGTTTTATCCTGAGGTTTTACAAGACACAGAAGGGACCCTTTTCCAAAGGAGAAGTTGAATTTAATAGGCCCTGGACGTGTTTGCCTGGGATTCCCAGGAACAGAATGTAGGGCTGGTATTGTTGCTAATAAGCTTCAGTCAGTCTAGCCGTGGTTAAATATCTGCCTGCTTTTCTATTTATCCAGAAAACAAAGATAGTCTGCCTTTTAAGGAGTCTGCTTAGCTGCATCAGTTTCCCTAATTTCCTTCATGTAAGAAGCATATCATTGCAGGTTTGGTAGCATATCATGCTACAAAGCTTTTTTTTTTTTTAAATATTTTTTTAGTTGTAGATGGACACAATGTCTTTATCTATTGCTTTGTATGTGGTGCTGAGGATCGAACCCAGGGCCTTACGCATGCAAGGCAAGCGCTCTCCCGCTGAGCTACAGTCCCAGCCCCAACTACAAAGCTTATTATTGGTAGAGACTGTGATTGACATTCTATAGGGTCCTTCATCAGAGACAGTCACGCCAAGTGCTAGACATCAGCTCCATGATAGTGGACATGTTCTTTTACCATCTAAATCACATCATTGGTACAGTTACATATTTCTTTTTTTTTTAATAGCTTTATTTTATTTTTATGTGGTGCTGAGGATCGAACCCAGTGCCTCCCGTGTGCTAGGCGAGCATGCTACCACTGCGCCATAACCCCAGCCCCAGTTACATATTTCTTCTGCCTGTTCCAAGTCAATTCTACTTCCCTAAAAGATCAGCAACTTGAAAAGAGCTATACTTTGATGTTAGAATTTAGAGGATCTGCTGCTTTTCATCTTTGTGACCTTGGATGAGTTTCCTTATCTATACAATGAAAGTGATAAAATCAACTTAATGTAAGGTTTGAATGAGATGATGCATGTATAGCTTCTAGCACATAATAGGCCAAACTTAAGTCAGAAATATAATTTAAAAAAATTGATTCTTTTGCTTGTAGACCACCCATAGTCACTTGTTTGGTAAATAATGTACTAAATTACAGAAAGTTAAGAAAGTGTATATAGGGAACTCTGTACTTCTAAAAAATTATTGAACTGTGTCAAAGCCATTATAATCAGTTCTTTAGGAAAATGGGTTATAAAACTATATATACTTCTCATGATTGTTACAAAAACACATGCATCCATCCATATTAATGGGAAGTGTCTTGGATAATATGCAATATGATGTTATCATTGAGTCCCCATATGTGTGGTGAGAATTTTATCTTTTTCTATTTTTCTTCAACAAGTATGCATTACATATGAAATCAGAATCCACTTCTAAAACTACTTTGTAGCACCTAAAAGGCATTAATTTAAATATACCTTTATTCCATTTCTTTCTTTGGTATTAGAACAACAGCCTGCCTGCCTTCCCTGCATGGTGGCACAGGAGGACAAGGTGCTTAGGCCTGTGTTCTAATGTCCTGGGTCTGAGAGAAGAGAGAGACAACCTGGTGAAGGACCAAGGAAGATGCCTCTTTATTCTTCAAAGTTGGGGATTTTTACTGACTGTTCAAGGTTCAAAGGAATTGTTTCCAAAGAACATCAGGCAGGAAAGGGAAATGTTAATGCAGGGAATAGTTTTCCAGTCAGGAAATCTACATGGAAGAAATGTTTATAAAGTATACAAGGGCAGTCAGTCAAGATCTGTCACCCCTAGATTTTCTCCCTGTCTCTACTTTCTTACTCTGTCCCACAGGACTTTGCCATCCCACGCACCTCCACACCCTGCCAACCCTCTAGCCTCCTACATGCACGCAACACATTCATACACAGGCATGCACAGAAGCACATACAAAAACACACTTGAATTTCCCTGTTGTTCAGCTCCTGCTCACAAGAAAAGGGGCAAACTTACCAAGATCCAAGGACCTACTGTGGATTAGGTGGAGGATCTTCCTTGGGAAAGTGAGTGGCCCCACAAAAGAAAAGGAATTTCAGTATGGTTGACCAGAAAAGCCCAGGTACCCCAATGCTCTGTCCTAAGGGAGAACCAAAGCTAAAACAGAAGCTATAGATCTCAGGCCAGAAGCCGGGAAGACTGGGAAACAGACCAGGAAGAACAAAGTGGATGTGCAGATCAGTCAAGCACAAGTATTTGAAATCAGATGAACTTGCATTTCTCTGGGTTTTACCATTTCCTACGCTGACTTTGGGGAAGTCTTTATTTTTTTTTAATTTTTATTTTTTTGTAGTTGTAGATGGACAGAATGCCTTTATTTTATTCATTTATTTTTATATGGTGCTAAGGATTAAACCCAGTGCCTCACACATTCTAGGCAAGTGCTCTACCACTGAGCTACAGTCCCAGCCCCTGGGGAAGTCTTTTCACCTCCCTAAGTCTCAGTTCTTCATGTGGAAAGTGAACTTGATTATATAACCTTCCAGGGTTTTGAGGGTGGGGGTTGGGCCAGACATGCAAGTTAGTGAGGCCTGGTTTAATAATAAAGGCTGGCCATGGAGACGGTGGAGGGCTGCAGCGGACAGTAGGGAGACTCAAGGCACCTCAAAGGGGGTGGGCAATGGCTATGGATGCCCTGGGTGCAGACAATAAAGAAATGCCTTTTCTGTAAGAATTTAAAAGTAATAATAACATGGAGGAAACATTGTGGCAAATACTGAATTGATGGACATTGAGTTATGCTTGTGATTCTAACAATGTCATTGATACACTTTCCCCTTATAGTGGTCATCTGTTCTACTGCCACCGCTTCTCTTACCCACCACCACACCCTGTAGCTCACTGTCTAGACTATAGAATTAGCAAAAGAAACTGCCACTACAGGATTCTTACCTCTCCTACAATGGGCTGCTTCTTCTGAGTGGAGAGAGGAAATGTACCTCCCCTCCCAACTACCAGGCTGGCACTGTGGAGCTAGTTCCTCAGGTTGATCTTCATTCACCAATGATTTTGAAGAAGAAAGAAGAATATTCATGAGTGAACTCAAATTCTATTTCTTGGTGCCCTCAACAGTGAGGCATGGCATCAACTGGGTATGTGGGTGTATAAACCAGTTAGAGGAGAGGAAGAAAGAGGTGCTTGGAATGAAATCATACAATAGCCTTTTTTTTTTTTTTTTTATACAATAGCCTTTTTGATCAGAGCCTTTCTGCTGAAGTTCTTTCTGCAGCTCTCCCTAGTTTCCCAGAAATGGTCCCCCTGGTGGTCCCTGCTGCTGTGGTTCCAGTCTAGGGTAAAACTTAGCTGCTCAAAACCAAGGCCTGGAGGGAGGCTTAGTTTGGGAGAATGACAAGAAATGCCACAGGCAGAGGAGACAAACTGTACTAGGACAGCTGAGGGACCGAGGCCTTGTAACATTTAAGACAAGGGTTCCAAACTCAGACATGTAAATTCATCGAATGAGGATGGCTGGTGTCAGAAGTGAAATATGATAGTGTGTTCCCATTGTGTAGAAATTCTGATCCTTTCGATGTAACACTCATTTTCCCACTTTTGGTGGGAATGTGGATACAGATAAATATTTCTTAAGCCTTTGTTAGAAAAACAAGGTACTTGGTTTCTGTGATGAGGAGAATTCAGTAGGATGGTACACTGTGTAGATGGGAGATGGCTTGTCCCATGTGAAGGGATGGCTACCGCCGGGCTCTGATCCCTGCAGGAAGGAGAGTGAATCGACAAGAGACCCTGGCAGTCTGAACTGTCATGGGAACTCCTCTAATATTTGAATATTGGTTCAATTAAATACAACAACAGCTCTGGAGGACCAAAGAAAATACACCAGATGTGCCCCTAAGGCCACTCTGTTTTGAAGTCTGCATCAAACAACGCTTCCCCTTTGTTCCCAAAGGGAGGTAAGATAACAATTTCCTGTGTCAACCGGGCCTTCTTAGAGTGCAGCGGGGCTGCCATCTCTTCCTGGTTACATCCTACAGCTGCTCCTGAAGAGATAACAACCCCATCCAGTCCCTGGGCTTTCCCTGCAGAATAATGCAAGGTTGTAGATGGTTGTTCCATTTTTCTGTTCCTCCCTAGATTGAAAAATCTTCCTTGTCCTGAAGTCCATGGTCAAAGGCAGCCCCAGAATCTGTATTTAGAAGGGATTTCAGGTTGATGGTCTAGTTAGGTGGAAGGTGAGACTTGAAGCTGTTTTTGCATCACACTTAAATACAGTTGAGAAAAGACTGTAAATAATCCTCATCAAACTATGAAGAGAAAGCTGCCTGAAGCCATCATAATGTCTCCATCTCCCCAGCAGAAACATTGGTGGAATGGGATGGGATGCAGCTGTTCACACAAAGCCATCAATTATTGAGAAGTTTTTATAGTGATATCTTTCTCAGGAACAGTGATATCCTCACAATTCTCTTAAGCTGAATGAATTCGTCTTTCTTAGCAAAGTGCTGGTCAGGGCTCCTGCTGTTTAAAATCCTTTTCAGATTAAATACAAAGACCTAAGATCACTTACAAAGCCCAGTTGGATCTGGCCTCACTCCTCTCTCCGCCCTTACCTCCCACAACTACTTCTTTCCCTCATCCTGAGTAGTTTTAGTTCCTTGACTATGATATGCTCTCTCTGTAGTATCTCTTGGTTTGGATGGCTCCCACCATCCTTTGGGCTGCTTGATGCCTCTTCCTCTGGATTGTCCTTCTGGCTCTCCCACTGGCCCCTCCCCCAGCCTGGGACCTGGCTGGGTGCCCTTCGTATGTGCTTCTGTTCTACCATATTACACTCTTGCACGTTGCATTACTTCAAGAAGCAGCTGCAGAGATGGAGGAGGGACATCTGTGAAGGTGAATATGTCAGTTCCTGGGACAGTCACAATAAATCACCACAAACTTGGTAGCTCCAAACAGCAGAAATGTGTTCTGTCATAGTTTGGGGGCTATAAGTCCACAATCATGGTTTGGGCAGGGTTGCACTCTCTCTGAAAGCTCCAGTGGACTCTGATCCTTGCCCTTCAGCTTCTGGGGACTTCAGGCATTCCATGGCTTGTTGCTGTGTCGCTCTGCCTCTGCCTCTGTGGTCACATGACTTCTTCCTTTTCTCTATGTCTCTGTCCACTGCCTGTCTCTTAAGAACACATGTGATTACAGTTAGAACCAAGTCCGATAATCTAGGATGATCCCCTCATCTCGGATCCATAACTTAGATCTGCAAATATGATAATGTAAACCAATTTTTTTCCAAATATGATAATGTAAACCGATTCCAGAAAGTAGGAGATGTGGATGTATCTTTTTTTTTTTTTTGTGGGGGAAGTTGGCACACCATTCAGCGGAGTAGAAGGAAGCCAGGAAGGGTTGTCGACCATGATGCACATCTGACCGTCTCTGCCAGCCAGCAGGGACCTTTTGGATTACATGACCCACTAGAACAATTCTGTGTTAATTGGGAATGGCCAGGACCTTTTGGATTACATGACCCGCTAGAACAATTCTGTGTTAACTGGGAATGGCCAGCCCTTTTCACTCTGTTCTGGGCCAAGGGCTGTTCTGAGAAGAGAATGACCTTGACTTGGAGGCTGAGGTCAACATTAAAGGAGGTAACAAGGGCTGGGGCTGTAGCTCAGTGGTATAGTGCTTGCCTAGCACGTGTGAGGCACTGGGTTTGATCTTCAGCACCACATAATAAATAAATAAATAAAGTGTGTTTTTGTTAAGGAGGTAACAATCTGAGTTTGCAGTGAATTACGATCCTTAAAGCCTGGCGATGCTTTTTTTTTTTCTTGAAGCGGGATCTGAGTAGCACAATTCTATGTGACATAGTCTACCACTTAGACTATGCAAGAAGCCTCTTTCCAAGGCTCTGGTGGGCCTTTATTCCTGAGGGGAAACTTAGAAGAGGAAGGTTAGTGGGAAAAACTAAAACCCCCTACTGGTTTGCTATAGGTCTTGGAGCTACAACTGATACTCATAATCCCCTCTTCCATTTTCCATTCTAAATTCTCCTTGTTCTCAACTATCACATTTGCTACTCTTAGTAGTCTATACAGTGCTGAGACCCAAACTCTGAGCCCATAGTAACTAGACCTTTCTCAGGTCAGGGTTGCCATATTTTCCATCCATCATCACAATTGGTCAAAGGAGTACTGAGGTCCCCAGGTCAGTTGAGTTATGCACATATTCTTCTCTGCCCTTGTTGTATAAAAACAGTCCTTCTTCCTGATGATCTGGGTCAATTATCTTTGACAAGATGGTGGCTCCTCTTCTTGCCTGTGGATCTCTAAAAATAAGGAGCCTTCAGTTCCCATGTGGCAGTTATAGCTTATAGTTCAACATGACACTTTCTGTGTCCCTGGTAAGTGTATACATTGGGGAACCATGATTTCTAACCCAGTAGAGCCTGGAGTTGCAGGAATGGGAAGTAGGAAGACCCTGGAGGGTCAGTGGGAGTGATGATAGGTGAGGTCTCCCACTATTGTCCTTAGGCTTATTGATCCATGTGTTCTTCCCATTGGGAACATAGTGATATCAAAGAGCTCTGCTTTCAAGTGTCTATAGTAGCATTCTGGAGGATGCTATTGCCCCGAATAGGTACTTTAGTGTCCTCCAGCAGGACACTCCAATGCCTATAGAACAGAACTTTTGGGTGGTGTGGTGTATGATACAACCAGTGAATCCCATGTTCAAAGGCTCTCTCATGGAATAGAACAATATTTTGAAGTATGGAATGTTTTGTCCCAGACCCTGTGAAAGTCTTTTGGCTTTGTGCTTTCTTGTTTTCAGTAGGGATGGTAGATATAGCAATTTGTCTTTTACTGTAGACAGAATGTCTAGCATAGTCTGAACCTAGGACCCCTAAAAGCTTTACTGAAGTGGCAAGATCCTGAATCTTTTAGGATTTACTGTCATTCTCCATGAAGCCCATATATCTTATTAAGATTTCCAGTGTGGTAGTTGCCTCTTGCTCATCATGTCATCAATTTAATGGGTCAATGTGATATTCTGCATATTTACAGATAGTCCAGGTCTCTTAATAATGCATTGTGGCAGAAAGTATGAGAGTTAACATAGCCTTGGAGCAGAACTGTTAAATGTATAATATTGCCCATTCTATTTGAATGTGAACAGCTTCTAATGTCCTTTACTATTTGGAATTGGGAAAAGCTTTCATTACTAATCCAAGGTTGCATACCACATACCCAAGTCCATATTAATCAGCTCCAGCAATGGTTGTATGCCTGGCACAGCGTATACAATCAAGGGTACTACTTGTTTGTACTTTTAGTAGTCTGTAGTCTCCAAGATTCATGCAGTGTTCATAGGGTCCAGGCTAGGGAGTTAAATGGAAATATGATAGAGACCATCATCCCTGTATCTTTAACCTCCACTGCTCCCCCAAGAATGCAATAGTGTTTTTGATTTGCTTCTTGTAGACAGAAGTTTCTGAGACTTCTGCTTGACTTTCTATACTATGACAGTTCTTATCTAGAGGTCAAGTCCAGTGTGATAATACCATCAAATTAATAGTACTAATTGCACAGTTTCAAACAGGAAAAATGACTACTCTGTGGCCCATGGATCAGCAGACTCACCTTACAAGCCTTACTTTGGCCAGGAGTCCATTTGTTGCCTGATACTTATGTTCTCTGTTTATTACACAGGCCCATGATGATGTTTCATTTCTTTGTGTATCAATTATAATTCAGACTCTATGTCCAATGGACATTGGAGGGTCTGGCTATTTCTCTTTCCTCACTGTACAATCAACCACATAAATGGTATTAGGTCTCTTTGGGGAAGGACTTTATGAATCATGGGGTATAAATCTGCCATGATGTTGTAGGGTCTTTTACCTTGTGAACTGCTTCAGTCAACAGGATTTCAATCTGAAAATGGGTCAGGATGTCATGACACTGTATTGGGCCAATTGCTTTCAGACTCTTGCTCATCCATGCTTCCTTTCTTTTGATTATATTATATACATATGAAATAGCACCCTTTTTGGCCATCTTCTAATTTGTTCCTAAAAGTGCTGAGTTTTATTCACCATCTCCATGAGGATGTGTGAGTTAGACCCTCTTGACTGTCACTCTGTTCTTACTTGTTGTAATTGCAACTACTTATCTTCTAAGAAGTTGAGTCTGAGTACTACACCTGGCCTCAGTTGCTTCAGGGGAGCCCAGCATTATCATTATCATCAGTGAGCCAAGTAATATGACAGATTCTTGTATTGTTAGCTTTGGCCCCAGAGGAGACGCACCATTTAGTGCTGGTGAGAGGCACATCTGAACCATTTAGTGATTCAGATGTGCCTCTCACCAGCACATTCCTGATTGCCTGGGTAAATGGTGTGTCCTCTGAATGGCCTTTGGTCTCACATGATACTCCACTTCCATGAGCCTTTTAATTTCTTCCTTGTGTCTTCCATGGCAAATAAGCAATTCAGCCTCTCAGCTGGGGTCATTGCTTTCTCTTGGATTCTAAATGCCACCCTTGAAGAAAGTTCACATCATTTTGAGGGGTGTTGAATTCTCAACAGAGTCCCCCCCCAAAAAAATACTTCTGCAATGCAAATTTAACTAGACACTTAAGTTCTTGCCTTCTTTATATATATATATAAAGAATATATATTTTTTTAGTTGTATATATATATAAATAATATATTTTTTTAGATGGACACAATATCTTTATTTATTTACTTTTATTTGGTGCTGAGGATCGAACCCAGTGCCTCACATGTGCGAGGCAAGCGCTCTGCCACTGAGCTACAACCTCAACCCAAGTTCTTGCCTTCTTGATGGTGCAATCTTGATCTCTGCTGGCACACCCTGATGCCATCTTGTAGCTCTTTTGAGTTATGGTCACTCTCTCTCCTAACCAGGCCCAGATTATTGTTGACTGTATGGTTTTAGGCTTGACATACAGGAGATGAGGAGGGAGCAACCAAATGCTTTTTGGAGGAAAGTCCCTTGTACCACCTTCCTGCACAGGAATGTGCTAGCTCTTAACTGAGAGGGGTGAGTCACGTCACAGGCTCTGTAGATTCAGAGGAGACTAAGGAACATCCATCCAAACACTCCAAGTGTCATGGTCCCAAGTTTTTCCAAGTAGGACCCTGATTTTGGCATTACAGCCGTGCTTTGGTCGAAAACCCAATTGTCTTAAAGTTCAGTAACTTCATTAAATCATGTGTTTCATTTTCAACTTTTTCTGCTTACCCTCAGTGAGAAAGATTAATTATAGACACCTTTCATACTTAGTTTCCATTACGTGTAGTTGCTCTCAGCTTTTCATTAATTATCCTCCTTTTAATACAGTTTAGTAATAATCAACAAATTCCATTATTCTCATACTTACAAGTACCCCAATACATTTCAAATTCTTGAATCAGTATATTTCTCTCTGCCACGTGTCATCCCAGTCCACCATTGATGGGAGTTTTAACAACCGAACCTCTATCTTATGCTAAGGGTTTTCTGTACAACACTAGGAATAAGATCCTCACCACCAGCTGAGTGGTGCCTGAGCCAGACTCCAAACCTCTTCTTACTACCTGCTTTCTCAGACCATTCTTGCTATCAAATGTTACAAGTTGAGTTTTTCAGAAAGCAGATGCTGAGATGGAGTTAGAAGTACAAAAGGTTTGGGGTGTGTCAAACCCATTAATGGAAAAGGAAACAAATCAGGACTGTGTAAAGAGACCTCAGACCAGTGAGAAGAGGTGACAGAGACTGCCAACCCATCAAGAGTTCCAGAGCAAAGACTGCGTATTGGTAGTGTCAAAGGTTGAATTGGGGAGACCTCTGACCTACTGCTTTGCTCAGCTATTGCTGGGAAGTAAGGCTGCTGGATAAAATAGAGGGTGATTCATTAAATTTTCATTTCAGACAATGACTTCTTTAGTATAAGTTATGTCCCAGGAATACTGGAATATACTAAAACAAAACAAAACTTCCTTCTTTATCTGCAATGCAAATTTAACTGGGTGTCTGGCATCTTAATTTGCTAAATCTGACAAATCCAGCTGGGGTCACTGCAAGATGTAAACACCCTCAGCTATTGCTGCTTTCTTCAGCCATTGTCTGGGAAGTCACCTTGGAAACAGTGAGACTTTGGCTTGAAAGTCAAGGTAGACTCAAAAGTGCTACATAGTTCTGAAGGCTGCCAGCTAACTATGCTCTTGATAGCTGGGAAGCAAGTCCTTTCTTGAAGGCAGAACCAAGCAGAGGGTTCCTGCATCTGTTTACTTTCAGTTTAACCTTTGTCTCCCTTTGCTAGGTGTAAACCAGGTGAGGATGGGAATTTTCTTGTCTATTGCTGTATCCCCAGTGCCTCACAATGCCTGGCTCATGGTGCATGCTCGGTTGTTACTTGTTAAATTGAATTGCATTTAAGGCATAAGGGATCTGGGGAGAACAGAAAGAAGTCCTCATTTATTTTGTCCTCAGAATCACACTGAGTTCTCCTGATCTTCAGTGGCTTTCCATGCTAGTTGTGCAATAGGCACAGGTAACAACTGGAAGATCAGCTTTAAGTTGCAAAGTCCAGGTTCACAGCAACTGAGTTCTCCATCAGAGCTAATTGTTATGGAATTAGTTAAATGTTTTTCAAGTAAACAAAGTAGGTTCTAATTGATGAATTTCAAGTGAGACCTTGTATGTGAAAGTGGTTGTCTAGTGCTAATATGTCCACATGTGTGTACCACCTGGATATGTTCCACAGAGGTCTCCAACCTAATGGACCCCAAACAGAATTTCCTATCTTTTATTTCAGTACTGACTCTGCTACCATCTTCCTTCTATTAATAAGCCCCAAATCCCTGCCCCAGCCAGCTGCAGTATGTAGTTTCCAAATTGGAATTGCTCTGCAGATTCTGCCTCATTTTCTTTGACAGCCATCTTTTCCTCTTCATCCTGCTGCTACGTTTAGAGTTTGAATCTGTATCATCTCTTACCAGGATATGAATATGCCAGTTGGCCTCCCTGACTTTGGTATTGCCCTCTCTCCAATCCATCTTCCACAGTGTTGTCAGGCAGTTAGCTTCAAAACTTTGAAAGAAATTGCATTAAATCAAATCAATCAACTCAGGTTATTCTCTTTCCTTATACCTCCCCTTCTTTTGGGCTCATGTCCAAATTTCATCTATTACTGTGCTTGCCAGAAAAGTTCTTACTCCACTTTTAAATGTGCAATCTGATCATATCACAACCTTACTTTACCTGCTCCTCATTACTGATAGGATAAAGTCCAGCTCTCTCTGCATGGATTGCAAGGCCCTCTGTGGTCTGGACTTGCTTAAATTCATGCCATATCCTCCTTCACACTCTCTGCTATGACCTACAGTCTCATAAACACACCATGCTCTATCATGTCTGCCAGACTTTATTTAAACTGGTCCCTCTGCCTGAATTTGCTCTTCCTTTACCCTTCCTAAAACCTACCCTTTATTGGGGTACCAATCACCTGAACGCTCTGATTCAGATGTTGATTCATTGGGTCTGGAGTGGGGCTCCAAGTTGTGTATTTCTAACAGGTGATACTGATGTTGCTGGTCCATGGACAACACTTTGAGTAGCAATGCTCTAGATAAAAACCTGTCTTTCAAATGTCAGCAAGGTACTCTCATCTCTCTGAAACCTTTCTCAAACCTTTTAGGAAGAATTGACTGCTTTTTCATTCCTCCACCTACAGTTCACTATGGCCTTCATCAAAGCATTGGTCACATTTTATTGCAATTTCACCCTGTTTCTCGCTTTCTCTACTAGACTGGAGGCTTCTTTAGGGAAGTGACCATATTCATTTATCCTTGGACTTTAAGTCTGCAGCACCATGTAGTATGTATGTATATATAGTATATGTATATATATGTGTATGTATATGTAGTATGTATTTGTAGTAGATATTCAATGAAAGCTTATTGAATGAATGAGTGTAAAGTCATCCTCAGAAAGTTGGAAATTGTATTTATATGTGGGATTCTGTTTCTCTTCAACTTTCTGATGAGAGACTTGAATATACTGAATTAGAACTCCTTTGATTGCAAACATGAATGACAAAATCAAATTAACTCTCTCAAGTTGATTTAGATAGCTGAGAGACATCATGAGAAGTTCACAGAATTGAACAAAGAGATGAACAAAGAGTTTTTGGGGAGGCAGCATCCAGAGATACAACCATCTCAGGAACAAGAATAATGGTCTTTACCTTAGGAGGTCCCATTGGTTGACTCTGCCTGAGTTACCTTTCATGAAGCCATGGTTTCTGCTGGTCTCTGTTCCTTTTGGTGTTGACCTTTTAATTTACTGCAGACTGGCCTATTCCAAATTGTTGGGCTTTGGAATCTCAGAAGACCGGATTTAGCATCATCGCAAAGAAAAACTGTCCAGGGTGAGTGGTGAGGAGTGTTGTGTGTGTATGCACGTGTGTGTGCATGCACGCACCTTTGTGGGGAGGATGCAGAGAAGCAAGATTTGTGAGATGGAAATTTTACTGGTTTGAAACGAATAGCCCCTCTACTCAACTAAATTCTTCAGTTTAAAAAAATTGTCATCAACATAGAGTGGAAAAAAAGGGAGGGAGACAGATGGGCTCAAAGCAGGATAAATGCAGGGAAGCTAAATTCATCTTCTCCCTTCTACTCCCACTAGTGGCGAGTGCTGGTGCAGTCTGGAGTATCTGTGAACCACATTTCCATGCATGTCAGTTACCTCTCGGTGAGGGCTATGCAAGCCATGTGAGGTGTTTACTAGTGGCACTATGGAAACCTTACAGAGTAGCCAGGCATGACTTTTGAATCATTCACCAGCTTTGGTTTTCTCATCTATAAAATATGACTAATAAGCACACCCACCCCACAGAGGTGTTGTGAGGCTTCAACAGAAGGATGCATGTAAAATACTAACATTTACTGAGCTAAACGCCAGCACTGCAAAGTAGAGTCACAGTTCCTATTGAGAGGTTGCAGGGGCTTAGCTTGTCCTAGGTCACACAACTTGCAGATTACAGAATAGGGTTTGAAACTCTGTCTGATTTCTAGGTCTGTGCTCTTCTCATCGAATCTGTAAAGATAAGTCCTATTCAAAAGGTGGTTTGAGGTAGAAAGGAACAATTTCTCCTTATTTGTCACAGCCTGTTGTGACACAAGAGCACAGTTTGACCGCAACTCTTGTGAGAGTTGCAGGGAGGGTGGGAAGGGCTAACAGCGAAAGATTTTGCCAAGGACTATGTATAATGTCATCAGCATTAAGTCTTTGGAGCTTACAAATGGGGGAAAACGCCTGGGAATACATTTTTCTTTTTTAAAAACGAACAATGGTTTACCTAAAAGAAATGCTTCTCCGTGAAGAGAAAATGATCCAGCAGTGTTCCACTTTATAAACTGAATTTCCTCCTGATCTGTTTTTAGTTTATTGGTCTTGCAGTTGTTCCGTTGCCACATTTAACAGTGAATCAACTCCTTCCTCCATGTCGTTATCTTACCTCAATCTCTCGGCTGTTTCAGGAAATGCAAACTAACTTAAATATTAGTCTAAGCAAGAACATAGCAGGATTAACTGGCTGCTAAACAGAAATCCTATGACACATACTTAAATGAATGAGGAAAAACCTGGGGGGTTCTCCACCTGTCTATATTAGCCCCCTCCAGGGCTCTCTTCAGGTACACATCATCTGCACAGAAGCAACATGCCATATTTACTGGTCTCTATGTCTCTCCAGGATCTTGAGACAAGAATAACAACATGGCTTGTCCACTTTGGCTAATAAGTCCTTCATACTGTCATTCTTGTGATTAACTTTGAGGCAAAAGCAAACAAAACAAACCCACAAACAAAGCCCCAAAACAACTAGATAAAGGAAAAAAAATACCAATATTCTTTTTCTCTCAAATCTCGTTCTATGGTTATTTTATGCATTTACATATTTTGCAATTTTGTCTTATCTCACTATCAGTAGCCATCAAGAAAAATATTGAAAATGAACACATTTTCATCCTGTTCTCTGTAGCTACTCTGAGATTTTCTTCGGAAAAACCTGAGCGGTTTGTCAGTATGATTGCTAAGTGAAAAAAAAAAATTCCTAACACCTGGAGGAGTAAACAGATGAGATGCTGCAGACTTGGCACTTGCTGGTGCCAAGGCAGAAGCCAGGAGCTTTTTATCCTTTTGTTCATTTGATCCTAGCTGCAACACTATGAAGTAGGGTTTTTCATTATGCCCATATTACAGATGAGGAAATCCAGACTTAGGTTATCTTGCCTAAGATCATCTGGTAAACGGGAAACTGTGATTCTGAGCCACACAACCAAACTAAAAACAATCACTAACATTTATGAAGCATTTGTCACCTTCCAGGAGTTCTTCTGCAGGCTTTGCATGCACTATCTAATTGAAGCTCCTCAGAAGCTCTGAGAGGGAGGACTAACACATGAGGACACTGAGGTTCAGAGAGATGTCCCTCACATGCACAGCTCAAAAGTCTCTGCTCTAGGTAGGGACTGGAGCATCTTCATCCCCTGTGCTATGCTGCTGCTTGGTGTGTTCACCTCCTGGTGACTGCCATCGTGCCCTCCCCAACCCCCACCCAGGTTCTGAAGGAGGTAGGATTCACAGGGTTGGTTGTATAAACTCTATTGTGACCTCTTCAGGCTATTAGATTAGCAAACAATTACATTTAACTACACTAGTCAGGGCATTTTTCTAGAAAAAAGAAAAAAGACTGTACTCAATATTTTCTTCTTAAACTTTAACCTCAGCTCCTCTTCCTGACAGTTACACTGTTGAGAGAAAAATGACTGAGGTTGCACCGTCCTCAAGGGCTTCAGGATGTTGCTGATTTTGCTGGGGCAATCTTCTGTCCAGAGAGATAGAAGAGGTCATGACCCATGCAGGGGGTCAGGCCAAAGAATCTCCAAGGTCATCTCCAAGTGCAAAAGTCAGTAGTCAGGAGGACTAGGGGTGTAAGGGTCCAAGAAGTCCAATCAAGATGGGCCAGTGTAAGCATTTCTCTGGCTGTTACAGGATGTCATTGACCCCTGTTGATGTTAAAGGCCATGCATATCAGTGGTGGTTATATTTACACAGTGGGCTAAAATTAGCTGGTATGCTCTCCTGGCAACAGTGAGGATATAAGTCTCCTAATTTATCTAGCAATGCTAATTTTGGCAAAACCAAAAATGGTTCTTCTGCTGCTCTCAGTGGATAGGCATTCAACTACAACAACATCATTTTCCTTCTTCTTTCTGTGTCTACATTTTAGGAAATTTCAAATATAAATCCAGGCTGACTCTGGTTTAGAACAAATAGCTACAAACATGGAAACCTAATGGGAGTCCTGTATGCAGGAGAGATTAGGGACTCCTCTGAGTTAGAAGCAGATAAAAGAAAAATGCTACTCACTGTTGTCCTCTAATATTGGAATAGGGTAAACTTGGAAAGGCACTGGTTGGAACACTGACATTTTGTAGCTGGAACATTCAGGGGATGAGGTGAACAAAAGCTTTGAGTGCCATGATAAATGCTACCCATAGTGGAAGCAGACCTAGATCCACCCTGGGCTGAAACTGTGAACGTCTCCACCTCTTTAAAGTGCCTGAAGTCTTTCCTGAAGGAGAGTGAAGCTTTACCTGAAAGGGTGATGTGATCAATTATTGATGTCTATTAGGGAGTAATATCAGGACATCTGGCAGGTATTGGTGATACGTTTAACAGATCCACTGATTGGAAGAGAGTGTGGACTAATGAGATGAACCCTAGGCTTAGGCGTTAAACTCACCTGGGTTCAAGTTACATGGTATCCCTGGGTAGCAGGTAAGTTGACCTGAATTTGCTGATCAACCTTGGACTTGACCTTAAAGGGTTATCAGGGAAGTCAGCAATGATGAGACTTAAATGGAGTGTCTTGTGTCCTAATGGCTAGACAAATAAACAGAGAAGATTTAGAAGAAACATCATTTGAAAAAAAATCAATGAAGTTTCAATAAAAATGTAACAACAGTTATATTAAAGGTGTCAGAGAGGTAGACTTGAAAATGAAAGAAAATCATCTTCACTAGGGGATTTAAAAATATATATCTAAGAAACACAATTTTTCCCATTTTTAAATTATTGACCTTTGGTAAATTTGTACTTACTATTGTTAAATTAAGGCTGTTAAACTTTATCTAAATATGGGTTTCTTTTTCTTCCACTTTGCCACTTATATGTGACTTTATGTTAGTATTTCTTGACATATAAATAGACAAATATGTGCACACATGCATATTTTTAAAATTTTTTTAAATTGTAGATGGACACAAATATCTTTATTTTATTTATTTTTATGTAATGCTGGGGATCGAACCCAGGGCCTCCTGCATGCAAGGCAAGTGCGCTACCACTGAGCACAATCCCAGCCCACACATGCATATTTTTAAAGAGTTAATTTATCAACTTATTGTTTCCTGTTTGAGTTTTGCATCGTACTTATAAAGGTCTTTTTTCCAGTACTTTTTGAATTTTATATTTTAATATTAAATTTTCTCATTTAAATCTTTAATTTATTTGGAACTAATTTTGGTATATGCTATGAAGTCTATAATTCAACTTTTTTTTTTTACCAGATGGTCATTCATTTGTTTGAACATTTGAAGAATAATACTATTTTTTCTACTAATTTGAAGTGTACCTTCCACAATTTACTAAATTTCTCAATATTTTTGGATTTGCATATTGATTTCTATTTTAATTCACTTATTTATTTATTAATCAATGTACCACAGTGCTTAAATTATTAGTTTCATAATATTAGTGATATCTACTCATTAAGTATATTTTTAGAATGCTTTGAGCTATTTTAAATTTCTTCCCATATAAACTTTAAATTAGTTTGTACCCTCCTCCTTCTCATCCTCCTTCTCTTTTTTCTGTGCTGAGAATTGAACCCAGGACCCCATGTACACTAGACATGCACTTTACCACTGAGCTACATCCCCAGGCCTCAGAATGCTTTTTACTTTTTTTGATACTGAGGATTGAACCCAGGGGTGCTTTATCACTGACCTATATCTGCAACATTTTTTATTTTTTTGATTTTGAAATAGGGTCTCCCTAAGTTGCTAAGGCTCCCTAAGTTGCTAAGGCTGGCCTGAAACTTGGAACCTTCCTGCCTTAGCCTCCTGAGTTGCTAGGATTACAGGTATGTGCCATCTAACTCAGCTCAAAAATGTTTCTTATAAGCAATATATAGTCAGATCTTTCTCTGAGGACTTATCTGATAGTCTTTTAATAGATGATTTTAGCTCATTTGAAGTTATTGATATGACTTAAATGTTTGAAATCAGATCCATCATTCTGTTTTATATTATATGTGGTAAGCATATATTCTGTTCTGTTCTTCAAGCTTAAATAAAATTGTATGATCTCTGTTTTTTCTGATTTACTTCATTTGTCTTTCTTTGTGATAATGTCATGCTGTTTTTTAAAAATTTTTCTTTAGCTGTTGATGAATCTTTATTTTATTCATTTATTATTTATATGTAGTGCTGAGGATTGAACTCAGTGCCTCACGCATGCTAGGCAAGCGCTCTACCACTGAGCTACAGCCCAAGCCCTCATGCTGTTTTGATTGGTACCTAATGAGTAAGTTTTGATGTCTGGAAATGTAAATACTCTTAATTTGCTGTATTATCCTACTTTCTATTATATAGGCAGCCAATTGCACCTTAGTTTAAGTTGTAGACACATACCTGCATGCCATGCATGTATACATGCATAAATGGTGTTTGGAGTCCTTTTCACAAGATTTTTGTAATGGTTCTGTGAGTTCTTGTAGAATAGAACATCTGGTGGGAACTTTATCTACATTAACTTATCTCACTTCCTTGCTCCTGATTAAAATAACCTACAATCAAAGACAAAACAGGGATTCTTCCTTACCCAAGGACTAGACTCCTCATTAGTTGGAGAGACAGAATAGCAGAAGGGATAGGAGAACTCTCCTAACTGTTAAAGGAAATAAGTCTCCCAGAAATTCCCCAGTCAGGTGCCATCTGAAGAGGAGTCAAAGTTATCCAAGACTGTGGTCACTGCCATTTGTCAGCTGCTTTGGTGTATTGAAATTATTTGCAATCAGAAAGGCTGGGCTTAAATCCCAGCTCTTCTACTTATTATATGATCTTGGGTCAATCATTTGGCTTCACTCTACTTTGTTATAATTTTGTAAATGGTGATGTTATTTCACTTTTTATGCCATAGGAGCGTTAATATAGTTACATATGAGAGGGACAAGGAAGAGGACCATGGCTATGGAGAGAAAGTGTATGATAGAGGTAAGTTTCAGAACTATAACCAAAATTACCAATGATCAAGACAAAGACAGGCTCATAGCAGGAAACCAAGGAGCAAAACTGGGTCAGCATGACAGGGATTAAAATGTGGGTTAGCTCAAGGGTCATATGATGGGACACAGAAAACAGGACCATTAGACCACATATCTAGGCCACAAGGAATGTGCTGTAGTGGGGAAGGGGTGATGTTGCAAAAGACGAAGCCAAGTCTTGGGTAAGATAAGAAGAAAAAGAGGGGCTGGGATTGTAGCTCAGCGGTAGAGCACTTGCCTCGCATGCGTGAGGCCCTGGGTTCGATCCTCAGCACCACATACAAACCAATAAAATAAAGACATTGTGTCCATCAACAACTAAAAAATATTTAAAAAAAAAGAAGAAGAAAAAGAGGGTGGATGCATATTCTTTCGTTTGCATCAGGAGATAGGAAGTGGCAGTAGAATCAGTAGTTGGTTAGAATTGCTCATGGGTAGTTCAGAGAGTGCTCACATAATGTTTGCTATTTTTCTCAATGTCCTATGAGGAAAAGTCATGAACTGAATGTAGTAGTTGAGGAATATTGAGAAGTGAGGAATAATAGTGACTAGCTAGTTTTATTGTATAACCCAAAGGTGGGTTAAAGGGCAAGCCTTTACTATTTTAAAAGGTTAAAGTGTTGAACATATCTCAAGTAAATCCCTCCTTCCTGACCTTCTGACCCTCCAAAGTCCGTCCCTCTCTTCCTTAAATTGTTTTTGGGGAGAGCGATACTGGGGATTTAACCCGAGTGCTTAACCACTGAGCTACATGCCTCTTTTTATTTTATTTATTTATTTTTTGAAACAGAGTCTCACTAGGTTGCTTAGGGTCTCACTAAATTGCTCACTAAATTGAACTTGTGATTTTCCTGCCTCAGCCTCCCAAGTCTCTGGGATTACAGGTTGGGTACCACAGTGTCCAACATTACTTCTCTCTTTCTATACTCTCCCATCTTATTTGAGCATCCACTCTCCATTCTCAGTTACACTCTTTCTCATAGACCTCCATCCCTCTGCTACATCCTAGGTCCTGCAAATTACTACCTAACTTTCTGCAAGATTTGTTTTTTAGTACCTTTGACAACAAGTTATAATTTGGGGATTATCTGAATTTTTATTAATTTTTATTTTATCTTCTTCTTAGTCATAACTATTTTACTTTAGTGATTGCCTTAGTAGTTAATAATTTAACATATCATAGTCTATATCTAAGAGATATTATAATAATACTTTATGGATAGTATAAAAACTTTGCAAGAATATACTTCCATTTCTTCACTCTCAGATTTCATGATATAATTGTTATACATTTTGTACACTTTTACACAGACATATAAATACCATACTCATTGTTATATTTTTTTTGTTTAAACAATTATCTTTTAAAGAGTTTTAAATAATAAGAAGTGTTATGCATTTACCCATGTGGTTTCCATTTCTAAAGCTCTTCATTCCTTTCTTTCTATTCATATTTCCATCTGGTATAATCTTCCCTAACATTTCTTATAATGTAGCTATTACTGGTGATAGAATCTATTAAATGTTCTGTTTCTTAAAAAAGCCTTTGTTTTACCTTTGCTTTTGAAAGATAGTTTCTCTGAGTATACAAATCTAGTTTGAATTATTTTTTCAATAATTTAAAGGTGTTGCTCCACTGTCTTCTCACTTGCATCATTTCCAGTGAGAAATCCGCTGTTATCCTATTCTGTTGTTGTTTCTCTCATTTTCTCTGTACCATTGATTTTGGGCTATTTGATTTTGAGGACTCCTGGTGTCCATTCCCCGCACCACCCTGCATTTCTTGTACTTGTGGTCTATTGACCTTTTTGGATCTATAGGTTTAGTTTTCACCAAACTGGGAATATGTTTCTGCCTCTCTCCTTTTTATTAAGTCATTTGAAATGCTCCACAGCTCAGTGATGCTCTGTTTTTTTTTTCAAAAAAATTTCTGCTTTCATTCAGTGTTTCATTTTGAATAATTTCTTTAAATTCATTGATCTTTTCTTCTGCAATGTCCAATCAGCCATCGATCCCATCCAAGGTATTTTTTTATCTTATACATTGTAGTTTTCATCTTTAGAAGTTGAACTAAAGCCTTTGTCTTAATCTTCTGTGTCTATATCTAATTTTTTAAATATAAAGAATATAGTTATAATAGCTATCTTAGTGTCCTTTGTTAATTATAACACCTGGGTGAATTCTGGGTTGCTTAAATTGATTGTTTTTTCTTTTCATTCGAAGTTGTATTTTCCTGCTTCTTTGTATGCTTGGAAAGTTTTGATGGGATGCCAGATACTCTGAATTTTACTTTGTTAAATGCTGGACATTTTTGTATTTTTACAAATATTCTTGAGCTTTTGGGGGGGAAGGGGATGCGGTTATCTGGAAATACTTTGATCCTTTTGGATCTTGCTTTTAAGGCTTGCTTAGCGGGACTGGAGCAGTGCTCCGTGGAGGGCTAATTTTTCACTAGAACTAAGTAAGTCTCTTTTGTGACTTTACTAATGCTCCATGAATCATGAGGTTTTCCATTCTGGATGGTGGAAGGAGATGCTACTCCTAATCATATGTGATTGCTGGGCACTTTCTTGTTACCTCAAATCCTTTTGGTTGGTTCTTTCTTTAGCCTCATGTAGTTCCTTCACATACATGCACTGATTGAGTTTTCCTCAAGCTAAATACTTGAGGAAAACTCTTGAGATTTTCAGAGTGCTCTCTGAGCACTGCTCTCTCCTCCTAAGAATTCTGTCCTAAAAATTCTAGCTGCCTTGATCTCTTAGCCCTATCCCTCAACTCAGGGACCGCCCCCTGCACCCAACCTGTATTTCCCCTCCTTGAATTGCAATCTGTGAAGTCTCTCCAGTCAGGAAGCTTGGATAATCACAGTGTTCATCTTCTTGTTTTTAAGCTCCCAGGGATCCCTTATTGCCTGGTATTCAGTGTTCTTAAAGCTGTTATTTATACATTTTGTCCATTTTCTTTTAATCTGGGAAAGTATAACCCTATTACTCCATCTTGGCTAGAATCTAAAGGACCAATCTAATTTAAAAATATTTCCAAGAGGGAATCATTGTGGAGTCTTAATGGGTATGGATTGTCTCAGATAAAGGTCTAAAGGAGCCCTTGGCAGTATCCTTTGGGAGAGACAACTAATGATGGTTCCAAACCTTTCTCCCAAAGGACTTGGCTTTCCATAAGCCACCTCTCTGTTTTACTCATTCTGAGCTGGGCTTGGATGAAGGTGATGCCCAGCTGAGTTGCTATTTTATTTATAAGTGGCAAATTACTGTAGATTTATAGAGACACTCCCTGCTACGCCCCTTGGGGATTTAAAGGGAATGATAAGATCCAAACACCATCAGCCGACTTTAATCAGCAAAGCTTCAAGTCATTTCTGATGTATTGAACTATAAGGGTTAGAGTTCATAGGTTTCTGCACCAAAATGAGATTCACATTCAGTGTAAATAAGAATTACTCTGCTTTTCTGCTGTTTTGTTTCCCGACCCGGCACCTCTTGCAAAAATAGAAATGTCAGTGCCTGGTGGTGGTGGAGCATGCCAACTGATATTGTGACCCAAAGGACCAAGGAGCCTCTGGCTCCACAGCCAGCTGGCAGGCTGCCACTGCCAATGGGAAAATTATTCCTGTGTGATAAGACAGCAACAAATGCTTTGCCTGTGGCTGTGATTAAAGTGGGCTCTGCATTATGACAACAGTGCTTCAAGCTTCGCATAGCAGTCATTTTTGCTAAATATTCATATGCTTATTTATACTCCCCAGGACCCTGTCTGAAATCAGGGAGTTTAGAATTTCAGGCACAAACTATTTCCCTTTTTGGGAAGAAAAATTAGTGGACACAGGCAGAGAGGAGTTTAGGGGTTGAGAAAGGGATGGAGCATTAAGAAAGATAGATGATTCTGTATTCAGTCTTTCGAAGAGCTGTGTATTTCTCTGCATGCTTTGTAGAAGGAAGTCATTAATTGGATACGGCATGTATCAGTTTAAACTCCATTCCCAGGAGGCTGTATTTTTTTCTAACTCAAAAACTCATAAATGTGTATTGAAGGAATAAATAAATGAATGAATAATCAATAAAAATGGTGCAATGTCCTCTAGGGCAGAGACTAAAAGTTGTCTTTATAACCGTAACATCTGAGCAGGGTTTCTGGCACATAGGGGGAACTCAAAGCTATGTTTTGGATTGGTTGATGAGTGATAAAAGGAAGAGAGGAAAGAAGAGAAGAGAAGGAGGAAGAGAGGAGGGAGGAAGAGAGGGAGGGTTTGAGAGCAGACAGCTGGGCTGGCCACTTCACGTCCCTGGACCAGTGCACCTGGCTGCCAAGAAGCAGCTTTGTTTGCATTCTCCAGCTGTTTGTTACACCTGCTTTTGAGCCATAAAAATCTCAGGCCCTTATGGTGAGCCTCTCTGCAATTTGTTAGCACCTTGTAATTTACAAATACCTCAAAGGTTTCCTGGTGTTACTAGCCACTAAGAAAATTTAGGATTTTCGTTTTGGGGCAGGCAGATTCCCATGCTCTGGGCTGTTTCTGATCTTTCTTTACCCCTCCCGTAGCTGGGGATGGTGTGTATGTGTGGAAAGAGGGAGGGAGAAAGGAAAAGAGGGAAAAGGTTAAAGGAAGAAGGGAGAAGAAAGAGGGAGAAAGAATGAGAGATGCTCATTCTTTTTTTTTTTGGTACTGGGGATTGAACTCAGGGGTACTTGACCACTGAGCCACATCCCCAGCCCTATTTTGTGTTTTATGTAGAGACAGGGTCTCACTGAGTTGCTTAGCACCTCGTCATTGCTGAGGCTGGCTTTGAACTCACGATTCTCCTGTCTCAGCCTCCCTAAGTGCTGGGATTACAGGCATGCGCCACCGCACCCCAGCGGAGATACTCATTCTTTAGTAGTCCTCTGAAAGCCCACCTGTCAACATCCTTGATTTCTACATCCCCTTCTACACTCAAGTGGAGTTCTTTTCCTGCTTATGTCAATATACAAGCTTATGGATTTAGGTGTTCAGGAGTTGAAATGAATACTGGCAATTTATAGCACCTTGGCATAAAGGTGTGGAAGAGAAATCTGGACGTTTCATCTCCCTTTAAATTGCCTCTAGTAGAACCAATGGACAAAATCCTTTCTAGGATTTTCCTGTGTGTAACAAACTAGGAACTGGCATAAGAATCAAGAGCACTAGTTCCTGTCTCATCTCTGCCTCCAATTGCCTCTGAAAATGTTGTCTCTTGGGGTTTTGTGGTTTGCTCATCTGGGTAATGGAAAGATTGTGCTGTAGAGTCTCAAAAGTCCTTTCTGGCTGTGACTCTTCTGTAATTCTAAGGAAGCTTTGACCATCCCCACTCTGCTGAAGAGGCTGACAACTTAGAACTTGCTGCTCTAAGAAGGACTTGAGAGGCTGGGGCTGGGGCTCAGTGGTAGAGTGTTTGCCTGGCATATGTGAGCTACTGGGTTCAATCCGTAGCACCACATAAAAATAAATAAATAAAATAAAAGTATTGTGTCCATCTACAACTAAAAAATAAATAAATTTTAAAAAGAAGGGCTTGAGATGGAGGGCATGCAGAGTAACCATAGTCCCTAAACTGCCCCTATTTGATTTGGCAAGCCCAGCACATTAGATTGAGAGAAAGATAAGTTGGTAGACATCAGAAGCACAAGAACTAAGGAAAAAAATACCCAGTCCTAGAGCCCCAGTCCTTTGAAAATAGGAGAATGACTCCCGCCTTGTCTCCCCTGGTCCTCATTCCTGTTGGTACCCCCACTTTATTCTGCAGCCTAGCTTTACCTAACCCCTGAGGCCAGGGCAGGGATTACCCTGGTGTAGACCACAAATCTGATATGACTGATAATAATAATAAAAAAACGATTTATTCAATTGAATCTACACCCACAAATTTTGAAGTGCCAGAAATATGACATTGCTGTATTTTTTAAAAAAAAAAACAAATTTCTTGAAGTCTCTCCTAGATTTAGATATCTAAACTTGCTTCAAGGCCTTTAGAAGAAAAACTTAGATGCAAGGAAAGAACATGTGTTTTAGTTAAGGTAAACACTAAATGACTGTGACAAGAGACTCAGAAGTACAATGACATGACCAGCAGCCTGGAAAGGAGCCACTAAGCTGGCTGCAGCTTGTCTCCACATGGCTGTACAGGATGTGGGTTCCTTCTACCTTCTCATCCTACCCATCCCTAGGGTGTTGTCCTTGTCTGCATGGCCAAAGCTCAGTCACCTCCACATCTGTGAACAGCCTTCAGAAAGGGAAGAGAGAGTAAGCCTAGGAACAGTAACTTGTGTTTAAGGAGACAATCTAGAAGCTATCATGTCACTTCTCTTTCTAACCATTGATGGAACTAATTCACAAAGCCATACATAGTTCAAAAGAAATACAGTCCTGCAGGGAATTCTGGTTCCTTTGAAAACAGGAGGATGACTCCTGCCCTGTCTCCCCTGGTCCTCATCCTTGTAGACACACCCACAGAAGGTACACCTACAAAAGGGGGGGAGGGCACTGAATTAGGGCTGATTAAAATAAAAGGGAATATTTAAGGAGAAGAAATCATAGAATAACATTTTAATAAATTATCCTGTTATTTTCTTCCACAGCATTATCAGTCCCCTGTCCTTGTGGAGGGTTAGTTTTGTATTCATCTCCGTCAGATTTATATACATTATCTCTCGCCCTTTACGATAATTCTGCAAGGAAATTATAGCACTTGTGTTATTTGGGGCCCGTGAACATTTCAAAAAGCAAAATTACTTCTCTGTATGATTTGGGATTAGGCATGGCCACAAAAGAACTCTGGATGAGATTTGGAAGACAGGAGTAGCCACCATTTCTATGTGAGGCCTGGCAACAGCGGGTGCACATTGTCCCTGGTCTGCTGGCTTCCTTTGCTGCATGGAGAAGCATCCAGGCTCCTAGCTCCTCCCTCTCCCATTGGAGTTTCCCCTTCAATTCCTGAGGTCTGGGCCAGGTATGCACGCAGCTCCGCGGGGAAGAGCACTGGCTTCTCCCACAGGTCACTCTGGTCGTGAAGATTGGAAGTAGCTTTTCCTATATGTTCCAGTTTGTCCCATGAGCTCCATTCTTCTTCCTGGGTCATAGTTTGTCCTTACTCTCCCCCAGCCTTCCTTCCTTCCTGCCAGCATGACTGATCTACAGTGGCTCAGGTCCAAAATCAGACACAAAAGCAATAGCCTTCCATAGATTTCTCCACACATCCCACCGTTGTTTAAGATGGAAATCCTATAATAAATTCCTTGTCCTGCAGCATTCATAGTAGCTCTGCCTTTCTAATCAAATCCTGACTGAGAGACATATGCTGGTTGCATATTGCCCATGTGCAGAAAGGGTAATTTATTTTAAGGATGGGGGAGTGTCTAATGGTACCCAAGTGTGGGAACACAGTTGGGTCACAGGGAGGGAAAGATCTTCCATATTAAAACCAACAACACATAAATCCTTCCCTTTCCCATATCCCATTTTTTATCCTTTACTCTGCTTTTGGGCTCCCCTTCAAATGCAAGAGTTGTTGGTATATCCTCCTGCATTTATTTTATTTTATTTTTAATATTTTTTCAGTTATAGATGGACACAATATCTTTATTTTATTTATTTATTTTTATGTGGTGCTGAGGATCAAACCCAGTGCCTCACACATGCGAGGCAAGTGCTCTACCACTGAGCCACAATCCAGCCCCCTCCTGCATTTATTTTTAAAGTTTTTTTATTTGGTCTTTTTAGTTACACGTGACAGTGGAATGTATTTTGACATATTATACATATATGGAGTATAACTTCCCAATCTTGTGGTTGTATGATGTGGAGTTACATTGGCTGTGTATTCATACATAAACATAGGAAAGTCATGTCTGATTCATTCAACTGTATTCCCTATTCTCATCCTCTCTTTCTTCCCTTTATTCCCCTCTGTCTAATACAAAGTACTTCTATTCTTCTCTCCCTGTCCCCTTATTTTATGTTAGCATCCACATCACAGAGAACATTGGGCCTTTGGTTTTTTGAGATTGACTTATTTCACTTAGCATGGTAGTATCCAGTTCTATCCATTTATCAGCAAATGCCATAATTTCATTCTCTTTAAGGCTGAGTAATATTCCATTGTGTATACATACCACATTTTCTTTATCCATTCATCTGTTGAAGGACATCTAGGTCAGTTCCATAGCTTAGCTATTGTGAATTGAGCTGCTATAAACATTGATGTGGCTGTGTCACTGTCACTGTAGTATGCAGATTTGAGTATAAACCTAGGGATATAAACCTTTGAGTATAAACCTAGGGATGGGATAGCTGGGTCAAATGGTGATTCCATTCCAAGTTTTCTGAGGAATCTCCACACCACTTTCTATAGTGGTTGCACCAATTTGCAGTCCCACCAACAATGTATGAGTGTAACTTTTTCTCCACATCCTCATCAACATTTATTGTTACTTGTATTCTTAATTGCCATTCTGACTCGAGTGAGATAGAATCTCAGTGTAGTTTAGTTTACATTTCTCTAATTGCTGAAGATGTTGAACATTCTTTTCATACATTTTTGGACCATTTGTATTTCTTCTGTGAAATGCCTGTTTAGTTCCTTTGCCCATTTATTGATTGGGTTATTTGGGTTTTCTTTCTTATTTTTCTTTTTGGTGTTAAGTTTCTTGAGTTCTTTATATATCCTGAAGATGAATGCGTTATCTGAGGTTCAGGTGGCAAAGATTTTCTCCCATTTTGTAGGCTCATTCTATTCACGTTTTTGTTTCCTTTGGGATGAGGAAGCTTTTTAGTTTGATACCATCCCATTTATTGATTTCTGATTTTACTTCTTGTGCTTTAGGAGTCTTGTTGAAGAATTTGGTTTCTAAGCCAACATGATGGAAATGTGGGCCTAATTTTTCTTCTAGTAGGCACAGTCCTTCTGCATTTCTATCATTAATTCTTCAACCCTCTGAAAACCCTGTTCTAGTCAATAACATCACCATCATCAAAAGCAAGGTATATCTTCACAACTTGGGCTTACCTGAACCTTCAGTGCTGCTGATGGTGGGCTCTCTGGACGATTCTGTGATGCCCCACCACATTCCCCTTTGGCCCCTGTTAATAGGAGTAATGAGAACAGCTTCTCTTTCTGTCCATTCCTTTCTCTTTTCATTCCATTCCATGGTGTCAACTCTAAAGAGCCCCTTGGTAAGGATCCCGAAAACCAAAATTTGTCTCAGCATCTGCTTCCTGAGGAAGCTAACCTTGGATACCTTCCTCTTCAAATGCTCCTCCTTTTACTTCACTTGTGAGTCTACTTTACTGCTTTATCTTGGTCCTTCTACTTCTCTGACCAGCTCATATCTGTTTCTTTGTAGGTTTTCAGTCTCTTCTCTGTCTTTCCTAAGGAGTTTTGGCTTGGGGATATAGCTCAGTGGTAGAGTGTTTGCCTAGCATGTGCAAGGCCCTGGGTTCAATCCCTGGCACCACAAAATATAATAATAATATATGAAAGTTGAAAAAAGAGCTTTCCATTTCTCCTCCCAGGAGAATTTATCCATTGCTATGTTTTCAAATTTCATCTAATTGTTGCTGACCACATCCTCAACTTATTTGACCAGCCAGACTACTTTAGGATTCTAGTCTCTTATGGCCAATATCCAATTTCCTTCTTCACAACTGCTCTTAGATGACTATTTATAGGCACTTCAACTTTGACATTTCCAAAATTAGACTATTTTCTTGCCTCAGAAGCCTGTTTCTCTACCAGAGTTTTCCAGCTCAATAGACTGCATCCACTACATGATTCAAGTCAGACACCTGGCTTCATCAATGACTCTCTCTTTGGTCCCTGCAATCATTCAGCAAGTGCTGTCTTTTGTGTCTTGCTCTAACCATGCAGATGGTACAAAGACTCCAGAATTTCTCTAGACTTCTGCTCCCTGGTTCTACTCTAGGAACATCATAGGAAGATCTGTCTGGGAGCAGCCAGGTATTGAACAATGAGTCATGCATACAGCCTGGAGGTGCTCTTTATGAGCTGGTCTCTAACAGAAGCACAGAGAAATACAACAGGTCTGAGGCTCCTCAATGCGTTATTATCATTTTGGTAATAAAACTATATTCTCTAATCCAGAGCTAGGAATTGCTGCCATTGGTCATTCTTATTAACCAGGTATATCCGTATGCATATGTACTTTTTTATTAATACAAACAGTGTACATTTCTGTTTGTTTTGTCCATGGTCCTTGTTCCCCAGGAATCAAGAAGAGGAAAACTTTAGATTTACAGCATGAAAGCAAGCAAACAGAAGTATGGTGTGAACCTCCTCTACAAACAATGTGATCTATCAAATATTTACTGAACACTCACTTCATACCAGGTACTCTACTCCGTGCTGTGAGGGAGCTCACTGGCGAATAAAACATCATCTTCGTGCATCCACAAAATAGTTAAGAAAACAAAATACAACAAGTGAACTGGTAGTAGGAGAGAATTCTTTTGTGACTTTGCTTATAAAAATTAATACAGAGAAATTATATGTTAGGATTGCTTCTACGCAATGCTCTGCAAGTAATTAGAAGCACAGCAAGGACTGAGCAATAGGAAAAGATCCTGCAATTGCTTTCAGCCCAATGGAGTATATATCTCTGTAAACATCAGCACCTCAGCTGTTTGTTTCCATGGCAACTGAAAAGTCTAGGGGAATAATAACATTGATACTTATCAGAATGATTAGAATAATAATAGCATATGCTGAGGCTAACCATATTTTAGGCATAGGTGATATACCTTGATACTATTATCTCATTTAAACTTCACAACAACTCTGTGAGGTAGAGGGTATTACTGAGGCTCAGAGACAGAATAGATGGTCTCACATCCTGGAAGTGGTAAAAGCAGGGACTTACACCAATGCATTTGGCTACAACCCATGCATCCTAACCAAAATCAAGATGTGACCTTGCCTAATCCCTTAGCATCTCCTTTGGAGAGGTAAGAATTCAGAAAGACTTAAGTTGAATTCTATAGGAGAAGAGGTTGGCTGAGGACAGAGGAGCATAAATCCCTTCAGGTACATTCCACCAACAAACATAAGGGGAGAAGGAAAACTTTGTAGGTGTGTGTTATTCACAGATTGCTAGAAAAGTCAACTTTTCCTTCAAAAACACTCCTGAATATAGGGCTAGTATGCATTATACAGAGTGGATAAAGAAAGAAACGCAGAGGGTTGTTCTTCCTGACCCCTGTTGGGAGGATGTATGTAAGGGTGGTCTCATTTTTAAGGATGAACTCACAAATTCAACAAGTAATGCAGAAAGCTGAATTTTAACTTCTAAAAAAAATGAATGGAACTCTCCCGTGAGAATCTGTTATCCTCCTAGCAGAATGCCTTGGGAATCGCTGAGAGCAGGAGAGGGCTGCAGCTGACTTGCACCAGCTTGAAAGAGCTGTTGTTAAATTTTCAGGAATTTCCCAAACAGGTTGACATTATGTTGTTGGTTTGAAATCAGCATGTTGGGGGTATTTACACTTTGGAAATCAATAAACAATATAAATCCCTCAGAGAGCAGCTTGTAAGGTTTTTACCAGCATACCACTGCCTAGAACCATCTGGGTTTAAATTAGCACCCTTCACGTACTTCAGGGACCTTGGTAGAGCTAATGGGAAAACTAGGAGTAGGGTGGTGTAGAAAAGAAAGATGGGTGATATAGAAATAGAGCAAGTGATTCCGGCATCTGGCTGCATGTGAGAAATATGTGTGTGGGGGTGGATTTTAAAAAGACAAATTTCTAGATCTAAAGGAGCACCTGGCACTTGACCCTTGGAGAAGATAAACACCTCCCTCCTGTGTATGACAAAATTATTTTAATAATTACATAATGCTTACTGATTAATTTAGCATTGCTCACTAAGTACTTGTATTATATGGACTATATAAACTGCTATATGTAATATATAATATGCGTTATACATAATAAAATGAAAATGCTATTTTCTTGACTCAGTTGTAGTTTATAAATAATTAGCAATTAAAAGAAAGTTTGATTTTCTATTAAAAATATTACTCAACAAAGTAGATCATGTATAAAGCAAGATTCACCCGTGGCAAAATATAATATTGTATCTCTTGCTTTTTGTTTTGTTGCACTGTTTTTAATCTGAAACACTAAGATAAACCTCCTGATGACTGCATCGAATGACAGAATTGAAGAAACTCAAGTTCTGATTCTTAGTCTTGACTAAGACTATTGCCATGTGTTATTCTTGTTTATTTAAAATCTACTGGTTAAATACAGGGAAGTGTGGTATCACGAGTGTTGAGGACACAAATTAAGCCAAAAGCAAATTTAAACTTGCACTGTTAAAAACTTTCTTCAAATGAACGTTTGCAGGTGAGACTCAGTGCTGGGGCTGAATGTGTTACTGAGAGGTCTCCAAATTTACTTCCATGTGCTTATTCAAAGATAAGTAATAATAATGTGCATTTTGAAGCTTGTATAAATGTTATTTAAATTCAACAGTAACTGCTTAGAACTTAGGCCAGAACAGAGTTTTGAGGGAAAAAGTATTTTATCACTGACATTGTTTAGAACTACAGCATGGTGATAAAAGAAAGCAGACTGACTTTTTGTTGGTTCTATTATTGTTCTTTACATTCTCAAACACACCCACTTGCCGCTTGCACCTGGGGGTACTGCTCCCCCTTCCCTGCCCTTGGCACATCACTGCCTAGACCCCACCTCCAACTAAAGTATTTAGAATGTCTTGGGAGTGGAGGCTTGATGACTATTTTTGTAAAAATCTCTTTTGTGTGATTCTAATGATCAGCCAGGTTTGAGAGCTACTGGTGTGGGAACAACAGGGTCAGAAACACAACTTGAAATCAAAGGAGGAGATTGAAACACCCAAGGAGCTGCTTTGGTATTCCATATTCTGCAAACGCCACCCTTAGCTGATTGACAGATACACCATCATTGAGAACAACCATATTAAAAGAACCTCCAAGGGCAACTATAGAAAGTTCTTCCCTTGTATCATGAGAAAAATACCTAGCACATAGATACTTAACATACTAAAACAAGAAAATATACCACTTTATTTAATGATAAGCTGGAAGACTTTTTAAAAACATTATTTCTAATTTAAAATTTCATATCAACTGGATCTTTATCCCTTTCCTCCCTTGACCATATCAGAAATCTGGTCTCAAAAAAGTCAGAATTTTTTTTCAATTGTCAGGTGTTATTCTTTGTCCATATCCCTATGGATGGGCTTCCTACCGAAAGACCAGACTAAAGCCAAAATCTGGCCATAGCTACACAGCCTCATATCGCGTGTCCTCCCGTTGATCCCACCATTGCCGCCTCTCTGCATGCATCTCACTCATTCCATTTCAACCACAGTGGCCACTTCAGGACCTCTGCACTGGCTGTTCCCTCTGCCTGAAACACTCTGCCCTCAGGAATCTACATGACTCTCTCATCTGCCTCCTTCACATTTGTGTTCAAATCACTCACTGATATGAAAGAGCTTTATACCTTTTATTTGTTTGTTTTCAGTTTCCTCTGCTATATTTTTAAAGGCAGAATTTCTAAGTAATATTTAGTGCTGCATTTCCAGTGCCTTTGTCTTGCCCATAGCTGGCATTTAATAAGCATTTGTTGAAGGTACAAATGAATCAAAATGCAACCAAATCATCATCATCATCATCATCATCATCATCATCTTATAAAAAGCCTCCTTTGCCCTGATCCTTCTTACTCAGTCATACTTCTAGAGGCAAACACTTAGAATTCTTCTAGTTACCCCTAGATCTCTGAATGCTCCTACTTACATTTCTTGATTTATCCAATTTTAGCATCACCTACTGACCCCTGCTGTGACAGAGCTGGATTTGATTTGCTTGCACTTTCTTAATCATCCCAATGTAGTTACTATGGCTCTTTTTAGTTTTTTATTGATTATACTTGTAACTTACTTACACTCTGCCATGTTTATTTGTATTTCTTTGATACAGTATCTATGCATTGTCTACTCTCCTCTTTCTTATCCACTCTTATAGTTTGGATGTGAGGTGTCCCCTAAAAACTCATGTGTGAGACAATGCAAGAACATTCAGAGGTGAAATGATTGGGTGGAGTCCTAATGCAATCAGTGAATTAATCCCCTGATAGGGATTAACTGGGTGGTAATTATAAAAGGCAGGTAGGGTATGATTAGAGGAGGTGGTCCATTTGGGTTGTGCCTTTGGGGTATATATTTTGACCCTGGTGAGAGGAGTCTCTCTCTGCTTTCTGAACATCATGTCCGGAGCTGCTTCCCTCCTCCACACTCTCCTGCCATGATGTTTTGCCTCACCTTGGGCCCAAAGCAATGGAGTCGGCCATTTATAGAACTAGACCTCTGAAACCGTGGTCCCCAAATAAACTTGTCCTCCTCTAAAATTGTTCTTGTTAGGCCTTTTGGTCACAGCAACAACAACAAAAAAAACTGCCTAAAACACTTGACTCCCTGTTTTCATGTCTTTTCTGACTTATTCGTTTTTATCACCACAATGTGACTTGGATTTCAAGTCCAATCACGACAGTCTTCAAAAGAACCTCTAGGAAAGTATGGTTGGTACTGAACAATACTTCACTTTCTTCTGGTCTCTATTTTAAATTGGGAAAGGAGGTAGAACAAGGTTGAGATTTAACCAAGGGGCCAGAGGGCCAGTAACTCCCCTTGGAGGTTCACTGCCGGGATAGCAGTGGTGGTGGGTGCACCAAGCTTTCAAGAGTTTCAGCTGTACATGATGCTTCCTGTGCCCTTAGAGGACATACCTCTTGGGAAAGGACTCAAGTTTTTAGCCAGGTTTCCAAGGCTGATGTGCCACCGCATGCCTTTCCAGTGAGTAACGGAGCTATTATGCCAAAGGAATGGGCATATCGGCTGGATAGATGTACATACTCCCATAGACAGTCTTCTGTGAGGAACCAAATTATAATCGATGGTGAGTAGGTGAGCATAAAGCCAAAACAAGGAGTTAGATGAAATGCAAGTCAAATCTCAAATACAGACAGGTGACCTGATCACCCCTCTCAAAAGGCTTTGCCAATGTCTCCCCAGTTCCTCCAGTTTTGACGTCTGTGACCTCCTCTGCTGGAACTTGTTTCTCCCTTGTTGTGTCTCCATCACCCATCCATCCCTATTTGACCAACATATGTTTTATAATTTTCCACAGTTCTTATTTTAATCAAGTGCAATTGTTCTATGAGCCATTCTCCCTAAGGTTAATTAGTATATGCCCATGTTAAAATAACTGAGAGCTTCTTATTTTCCTCACTCTTAAATTTACAGCCAATCATATGACTGTTACCTTCAGGTAAGAATATAATGTCTACTTTCTATTGATTAAAGACATCCTGAAAATTCAGTGTCTCATAAATAACAGCCAGCTGAGCATCATATTTCTGTAGTAAGCATATTTCTGAAATGGATGGAGGCATTTCTGCTCGAGCCAGAAGACTGGTTGGGTGTCAGACCAGGTTCATGCTGGGCCTCAACATGTTTATAGCTTTGCAACATAATGATTCACCTCTGATGGTCTGTCAGATCTTAAGGGAAACTGAATGAGGAATATTAAAGTTAGCCTACTATACATAAGGTTCCTTTTGTATTGCTTACCATTATATAGAACCACATAATATCTTGGCTTATGATACAGCAAAATGAATGGAAGGGATTGGAAAAATAAACCTGAAATGAAAAATTTAAATACATCCACTTATTTTTTAAAAAATAAAATTAGATGTTGATGGACCTGCTGAGAATTGAACCCAATGCCTCACACATGCTAGGCAAGTGCTCTGCCACTGAGCCACAACTCCAGCCCCTACATCCACTTATTTATGGAATATTTAATTAATATTTATTGAGCGCCTGCTATTTTCTGGGTCTTGCACTAAATCTTTAGTATATAGTACAGTGATGAAGAAGGAAGATTACAATATCTGATTCCATGGAGCCAACAATCTAGCAAGAGTTTGGGAAGAATGTTTCCCATGAGCGAAAACTCAGAGGCAGGCAGCAGCACAGCATAGCATCAAAGAAGGGGACTTAGATGGGAAAGATAAGCTCTGGAAAGCAAATCATAGCATTCCTAGCTGGTAACAATGACAGTCAGGCACCCATAGATATTTCCGTGAATGACAGACTGCAGATACGATGGGGCCCTTTAATATTGTAATGGAGCTAAAAATTTCCTAGTGATATCACAGCCATCTCAGTGTCTAGTGCAACGCACCACTCTCATGGTTGTAGAGACGCTGTGTACCCAAATCTGTGCTGCCAATCATAAAAGTCTATCACGTACAGTTATGCATGGTACACAATACGTGGTAATAATCAACCACGTTACTGGTTCATGTATTTACTGAAGAATACTTTTTGTCATTTTTCTCTAGAGTGTAATTCTACTTGTATTTATTTTTAAAAGTGTACTGTAAGACAGCGTGCCATGTTATGTCAACAGTTGCCGCATGTACTTCATGTTTACTGAGTCTCTTCATTGTATCATTCTCTGTGGTGCTTGCTTTGATCTCATATTTTGTTCATCATGACCGTGTGTGTGTGTGTGTGAGTGTGTGTGTGTGCACGTGTGTGTGTCTGTAACAGGATATACCATCTATGTGTGTATAAGTACACTCTATGATATTCACACAACGACAATTGCCTAACAAAGAATTTCTCAGGGGAGGTTCCAAGATGGCGGCCTAGACAGTCTACTCGGTGCTAGGCTTCCCGGGACCAAGGCTGGAAGTGGTGGAGGTGCCGCTTTCCAGCCAATTTCTTGGCAGCATTCAGCAGCTCACCATCATCCGCAGGAGTTTCACTCGTGTGTGTGGGCGCAGGACCACCAGGAGACAAGGGAAGCGGCAGGCAGCGTGACTCCGGCGCTGACCGGTGGAGCGCAGCTGCGGCCGGGTTCTCGGCCCGGGGCGCAGGCTGTCTGGGCCCAAGGCTGGCAGTAGCAGAGGTGCTGTTTTCCAACCAGCTTCTTGGCAGCATTCAGCAGCTCACCATCACCCGCAGGAGTTTTGGTCACGTGTGTGGGCGCAGGACCACCGGGAGACAAGCGAAGCCGTGGGCAGCGTGACTTTGGCGCCCACCGGCAGAGCACTGTTGCGGCGGGGGCTCTGGCCCAGGGCTCCAGCCTGGAGTTTGTCCCGGGCGTGCTGGGCCTGCTTCCACACAGGGTGCCTGGCCCCAGCGCCCACCCAGCCGCGCGAGACCGCTAGCAGTTGCTACTGTGGACGGACCGTCTCCTGAGCGGACCCCCGGCTGTTGTTCTTTGTGGATGGCCTTCTAACTTGGCAGAACTTCCTACACACCAGGGGGTGCAGGTGAACACCTGGGAGCAAATTTTGGCCACGGGGCAGCACACGGTGGAACAGCGACTCCACCAGCGGCTCAGAGTTTCACCCTGCCGTGGGACCAGCACCCAGGACACCAGCGGGGAAAGTCCAGGAAACAACGGACAATGCCACCTACCGGAGGTAAAAGGAACCATACCTGTTTATTTACACTGAGACTTTTTCCATTTTTTTATGCTTATTTTTAATTCTATATCTTTTTCTCCTAATAGTTCTATTGCTTAATCTTTTTGTTTTATCTCTCTGCTCTCTTCTTCTTTCCCTTCTTTCTTTTTCCTTCCCTCTTTTCTCTCTCGCTCTTCTCCTACCCTCTAATACTCAACAGTTGTGACATGAAATATCTGCTATACAGCAGGTTATGGTAAGTTGGGATTTTGAAACTGTATACTAGAGTGGTATTATATATTCTTATAAATCCCAAGTGCATATGTTTTATCTGTCTTGCCATCATCTCTCCTCACCATATTTTTTTCTTCCTCCATATTGGTCTTCCCCAACTCTATGTTACTCTCTCTAGTAACAGCCAAATCCTCTTTGATTCCTTTCTTATGCTCTCTAAGATTAATAACTATATCCTCACTTCCTACTAACCCAACATTCTGTCCTACACCCCAACCTCAAGTTTCCCTAGCCCATCAAAAGATACTATAGACCCTTGTGCAAATTTATTGGTTACATAATAGATTGTAAAGAAACACATAATTGTTGTATATCATGACTAAACTGTAAATGTATTTGGGAGCAGTTAGGAGATACTTGGTTTGAAACCAAATATTGCTTGTATTGAGCAATCAATATTGATCAATCAATATTGATCAATATTGATCTCCCCTTTAAAGGAGAGGTAAAGAAATCCTGCAGGGAAACCTTACTCATATAGGAATAAAAACTAACAACTCGGATCAGCAGAGCTAGAAGGAGAGACACACAAACATCATGAGAAAGCAAGGCAAGAAAGTGACTCAAACAAACCAAGATACTACAATATTAGAATCCATGGTCTGTACAGCAGGAGGAATGACAGAACAGGAATTCAGAACATACATAATTAAAATGTTCGGTGACTTAAAGAATGATATAAGAGAGCAAGCCCAGTCAGCAAAAGATCATTTCGATAAAGAGATACAAAGAAAAATACAGGAAGTAAAAGATCACTTTGATAAAGAGATACATAGGCAAATACTGGAAGTAAAAGATCACTTCAACAAGGAGATAGAGATTCTGAAAAGGAACCAAACAGAAATCCTTGAAATGAAAGAAACAATGAACCAAATCAAAAACTCAATAGAAAGCATCACCAACAGATTAGACCACTTGGAAGACAGAACCGCAGATACTGAAGACAAAATATTTAACCTGGAGAATACAGTGGACCACACAGTGAAGACAGTAAGAAGCCATGAACAGAACATCTAAGAGCTTTGGGACAATATTAAAAGACCAAACTTGAGAATTATTGGGATAGAAGAAGGCATAGAACTCCAAACCAAAGGAATGAGCAACCTATTCAATGAAATAATATCAGAAAACTTTCCAATGTGAAGGATGAATTGGATAATCAAATTCAAGAGGCTTACAGGACACCAAATTACAAAATTACAACAGACCTACACCAAGGCACATCATAATGAAAATGCCTAACATTCAGAATAAGGAGAGAATCTTAAAAGCCACAAGAGAAAGGAATCAGATTACATATAAGGGGAAGCAAATTAGGATCACTGCAGACTTCTCAACCCAGCCTTGAGAGCAAGAAGATCATGGCAAAGTATATACCAAGTGCTAAAAGACAGTGGATGCCAACCAAGAATCTTATACCCAGCAAAATTAAGTTTAGATTTGAAGATGAAATAAAAACCTTCCAAGATAAACAAAAATTAAAAGAATTCACAGCAAGAAAGCCGGCACTACAGAACATTCTTGGTAAAATATTCCATGAGGAGGAAATCAAAAGCAATAACGAAAACCTGGAGACAGAGGAGCTACATTAAAGGCCAAAGAAGAAACCTAGTCAAGTTAAGAACCAAGAATAAACCAAAATGTCTGGAAATACAAACCATGTCTCCATAATAATATTGAATGTCAATGGCCTAAACTCAGCAATTAAAAGACACAGATTGGCAGATTGGATTAAAAAAAAGACCCAACAATATGCTGCCTCCAAGAAACTCACCTCATAGAAAGAGATACTCACAGACTGAAGGTGAAAGGATGGAAAAAAATTTATCACTCACATGGACTGCATAAACAAGCAGGAGTTTCCATCCTCATTTCAGATAAAGTAGACTTCAAACCAAAATTAGTGAAAAGGGATAACGAAGGTCATTTCATACTGCTCAAGGGAATCATACATCAACAAGACATAACAATCT
>CM053404.1:32186844-32227125 GCA_028644305.1 Xerus rutilus
TCCTTCCTTCCTTCCTTCCTTCCTTCCTTCCTTCCTTCCTTCCTTTCTGGATCTTGCTATGTTGTTCAGGCTGCTCTCATGAGTTCAAGTGATCCTTCCTCCTCAGCTTCCCGAATAGTTGGGACTTCATGTGTGCCCCTGTACTCAACTTATTCTTCCATTTTATAGTAGAGTAAAGAGTTTCAGGGGCTGGGGCTGTAGCTCAGTGGTAGAGCGCTTGCCTAGCATGCGTGAGGCACTGGGTTCGAGCCTCAGCATCACATACAAATAGTAAATGAATAAAAGGTCCAAAAAATTTTTTTTAAAAAAAGAGTTTCAGTGATTAAGTGGATTTTATGAGGGCAAATAGCTCTTAAATAGAAGTCAGAATTTGATTTCAAGTTCAAGTTCTAGTTTTTTTTTTTTTTTTTTTACCTACACTACAGTTTCTTGGTCATGTTGCTAGTGGGATAGAAAGGACTTTGCATTGTGGACTATTTATCCCCAATTGCCTTTATCCTGGGCCCCTTTCAAAAGCTTGTGCAAAGATCTAAATAAATCATGAAGAACTGTATTTCCTTTTTTTGAAATCTTTATTTTGTTCCTCAAAGAACTCTATGAAGCCCAAAAGATGCTCCATGGAAGACTGTGGTCATCCAAACTCAACCTCCATTCCATTCTTGTGATTTTCACAAGACTCAGATATCAAGCAACTATTTACTTCCAGAGATGAGGAAGGTTTTTCCAATGTCTCTTTAAATTTGCTCTGAAAATATGAATCCAGTGGAATAAAGTAGCTAAGCCTGCCCATTGCTAGGATATTTGTCACCTATTTTAAATTCCCCCAAATTGTTTTTGAAGCTATAAAAACATACTCTGTTATTATAAAACATTTAAAAAGCAGAGGTACACAGGTATGAGTAAATATCTTTGGTGACAGGCCCTTTTACTCAGTCCCACCTTGAGAGGGAACCATTAAGTGATACTAAACACTGCAAGATCTTTCACGTCCACCTCCATTTGCAGCTGCCCATGTGTGCGTACACCCACACAATTCCATACCTTGCCTTTTATGCAAAAATGTGAGCAGACTCTATTTCACTCTGCAACTCACAACTTATGCCACACATAGAATTTTATGTCAGGCAGTCATAATTCTGTCATCAATGTGAGTAACATTGCCTCCCCCGCTTACCTTTATAAGGATTATAAAGGATTTCCATGAGGATAAATCATACCTCGAGAGGTGCTCAAGGATGGTTGTACAGAAAGAAAATGAAACTCAAGGTTTTGAGATGGCCGCTGGTACGTTATTTTACGGGACCACGTTATACAGATTATATTGTGATAAGTCCCAAAGAGAGTAAGGCCAAGGAAATAACTTCTCCTTTTCTTATCCTGAATGGGACACTTCGTGATCTTCATATTATAAAAAAACATGAAAGTGAGGTCAGGCTTGGCAGGGAAATTGCTGGCTACAAGCTTTTAGGACAATTAAGGAACAGCAGGATCATTCTGGCACAAGCTTCAACCAGTTGGCAGAAAAATGCCTCTTCTGCTCCTACGGTGACTGGCAATTCTAAGTAAATGGCTAAAATTGCCTTTCATGTCTGCCGACAACTTCTTTCCGCAAGTCTTTGAGTTTTGTTGAATTCTCTTTGATAATGGAGTTATCTTCTCTATTAGGGTAAATTTGATATCTATAGGGATTATTTCAACTCTCACAGGACAAAATATTCACTTGTATCCAGAATTATGAGTCCTTGAAATCTTTCTCAAGTCTGCCTATGAAGTTTTCCCTTAAAAGTTTTCTTCTTTAAGTCTTTATTACTATACACAAAGACTGTTTTATATGATTAGTGACATACCAATAGGCATTTCTGAAATATTGAAAATAGCTCAGAGGGGGCTGGGATTGTAGCTCAGTGGTAGAGCGCTTGCCTTGCATGCGTGAGGCCCTGGGTTCGATCCTCAGCACCACATACAAAGCAATAAAATAAAGACATTGTGTCCATCAACAACTAAAAAAATATTTAAAAAGAAAAAAAGAAAATATCTCAGAGGCCCCTGTTATTATCTTTGGTGAAGTCCAAGAATTTGGAACTCCAGTTAGGTAGGATATTATTAACTTCAAATGTCCCCAATCACTTAAATTATAAGCTGTCAATAAATATTACTTTTCTTCCAGTTTCAATTTACAGTTTCCCCTGAAACTACATTTGCTGACCACTTTCCTGCCACCACCAGTACCTGGCTGGGGTGGCACCAATAATTGCTTGTTGGCTTGCTTTTGAAAGCCAGAACCTGAAAGGTTGGACACTGAGCACCCACAGTAAAGTGTTCTGCATCCATACATTCAACCAGCTGAAGATGGAAAATGTTTTAAAATATTGCATAGTACCCAACATCTACAGACTTTTTTTCTTGTCATTATTCCCTAAACAATATCATATACAACTATTTACATAGTGTTTATATTTTATTAGGTGTTAGAAGTAATGCACTGGTGATTCAGAGTATATGGGAGAATGTGTGTGGGTTATTTGCAAAATATACCATTTTTATAAGGTCCTTGAACATCTGAGAATTTGGATATCTGCAGGGGCTTTTGAAACCAATTCTCCCTGGACACTGAGGGCTACTGCATAGTACAGTGGTTGAGAGTAGTCTTGGCACTACAATGGCTCTGCACATTACATTGGAGCCTCCATAAAATGGACAAGATGTGGTACATGCCTCAGAATGTTGTTTGAGACAATTGGTGATTCCACATAATAAAGCACCTTGAACATTGCATGGATCATAAAGTGTTATTCCTGAATCTTTTCTGCCTAAGTCCATTCTCCTTAACTTCATTATTGGAATGATATCAGTAGCTGTCTATGCTACTCAGAGGGGAAAATCTCCTTATCTTTTTCCTTATGTCTTGATGGAAACAGAGAGGAAGAAGATGGTGCCCATCCAGTCACCTCCCTCTCCCATATTTGGGGGCTGGGAGCCAGGCTGCCTGGCTTGGCACTCACTAGCTTGCACCATGAGCAATTTTCTTAGTGTCTTTGAGCCTCAGTTTCTTTATCTATATACAGGGATGACAGTTGTCCCTGATCATAGGCCTGCTGAGAAGATCAAAGCAGTCTATATAGAGAATTTACACATAGTATGTGCTCAATGCAATTGGCAACTAAGCTTCTTCAAATACAACAGATTCAAGTCAACTTTTGTTGCGTACCTGGCATGTGTCCACTCTGTGTAGGAACTTCATTTAACAATGACCCACAAGGGACACTCATTGTCTTCACTTAATCAATAGCAGAGACTAAAGCTATGAAAGGTTAAATGCCATCCAGCAGTTCTCAGTTTAGAGGTGACAGAGCTGCAATGTGACCCCAGGTCTTTTGATGCACAGGCTGGTGATGTTTCTTTTAAACTCCTGGATGTCTCTCCATGAGCCATAACTATCTGATTAATCCGAGAATTCTCAGGGTCCATCAGGATGTAGGGTAGAGTGTCTGTTAGTCTCTGCCTTATTACTGTCAAATACTTTTTCAGGGGCTGGGGTTGTGGCTCAGTGGTAGAGTGCTCTCCTAGCATGCATGAGGCACTGGGTTCGATCCTCAGCACCACATAAAAATAAAATGAAGATATTCTGTCCACCTACAACTAAATAACAAATATTTTAAAAAAACTTTTTAAATTATTTTAATGACCAATACGTATGTAAACGTACAACATACTTTTAACAGTTCATCAATATAACATAGTTTTTTTCCCCCATAATCATAACTCTTGGATGCTTTCCCTTTTTGGAATATCTAAATGACTATTTTCAACTAGGAACATTTTTTTTTTCTTTTCCTTTCATTCTAAAATAGCAAGTTGACTCCTTTTCTTTCTGGAAGCCTTTCTAAGTCATTACAAATAATATTTTTCTTTATAGTTCTCAAGTGACCTTTAGTGCAAACATCTCTTTCTTCTTCCTCGGGTGGGTGCTGACATCACTCTCTTAGGAACACAAAGGCCTCCACAAGATTGATTTGTCCTGCTGAGACTTTGGAAAGGGTGTCTTCTCTGCCCACATCTTAATTCTCAATTGGGGGTACAGAATATTTAGTAATGTGTTCCTTTTCCTAGTTTTTTTTTTTAAGTTAGTTTTTAAAAGTCAGCTATTTTAACAACTGCTTTGGAAAACTTTATTATCCCCAGTCTGAAGTCTGGTGTTGTATCTTTTAGCCAATTATTTCTTATCTTTGGTTACTTCTGCTCCTTTTTTATTCAAATCAGCCAGCATCTGTTCCCAGGATTCGGTGCCAAGGTGCCACCCAGCTTAGAGAAGCTAATCTTTGATCTTTTTCTTTTGCCTCTTCTTGGTACCAACACGCTAGTTATCATTCCCAATTCCCTCCACATTCTCAATGCTTCCCTTTGCAAATTCACTTGGGATTTTCCAAAAGAAAGGAAAACTTAAAAAGGAGCCCGATGAAGCTTATTTAGATAAATGCTGAATTAAGGCAGCCCTAAGCTGTGTGGTTTTTTCTGAATTTGCTCAGTTCTGCCTAGATGTTGTGTGGCTTAATGGGGAAAGATGCTGCCAATTTAGAACACAGCAGAAGGATTTTCAGCAGCGACTCCTCCCATGTTGTGGGTCCCTGGTAACTTTCCCAGGGTTTTGTTAGCCAGGTAGCTTCTTCCATGTCATAGGCATAATGGTAGAAGCCACCTCTGTAGGCCAAATGGAAGGCATAGAATTCATATCAGGAGAAAGGCACAGGATGGCTCCTTTCTTACCAGGAACAGTCTCTGGTATTTGAAGTTATTTCCCTTTCAGTTCTTAGTGCAAACAGGTTCTCTTTTAAACAGAACTAACAATGGTTTTGCCATTTCTCACTGACCAACATGGAATTTTTGCCGTTTGTTTATTTATTCATGAAAGTCTTCTATTGATGCATGGTGACTCTTGTGAATAAATAAACCACTATTGCAGACATTTGTGAAGTTACATGGAGCAGCAAAACAGTTTTTAAAGTGACGAAAAGGGCTTCTCAATCACTTCAATCATGAAATCAATAAAGAGTAATTTAATGCCTACTCGGTGTTAGATACCACATTAACCCCGGGAGTAGAACAGCAAGGGAAACAGACATGGGCCCTGTCTTTTGGGACTTAGGGCTCAACAGATGTCTTCTGCTCCCATAGCAGTAGTCTGAATGTTAGCTGTGGCTTTTCTAAGTCAGATATAAAGCTGGCTGTATTTTTATGGCCTTTGAGCTTAGGATAGTTTTGATATTTTTAAATGCTTGAAAAAAATTCAAAAGAACAATAATATTTTGTGAAACGTGGAAATTACATGAAATTCAGACTTCAGTTTCCATAAATAAAACTTTATTGGAACACAGCCTGGCCCACTCATTTATGTATTGTGCATGGCTGCTTTTATGCTGCCATGGCAGAGCTGAAGAGTTTGCAAAAGAGACTATATAGTTGGAAAAGCCTAAAATGTTTATTATCTGGTCCTTTAAAAAAAAAAAAGTATTTTCTAACTGTGGTCTAGAAGACTTTCAGGTACTATCACTTCTTGTTGTACGATTCCAGCCATCTCTTGAATTACTAAGACACACATTAACCCCAAACAGCCCCTTCTCTTAGCATAGCATGGTATACAGGGCAAAGCATAGAAACAACAGACACTGGCACATTTATAAGCATGTTTGAATTTTCTTAAGCCACAAACTAGTGTGTGCAAGAAATATCTAACATTATTTTTCCTAATGCAACATAATCCACGTACTACCATGCAACCTTAATTATTTCTAGAAATCCTCTATGTTTTCTCAGTCTTGTCATCTTAAAATTCAGCTAAGTCTGGTTTTTCTTCATTGTCTTCCTTCTCCTCTAATAGTACCTGTGTGGGATAGTCTACATGGCATGCTGGCAAGGGATACCTCTCCTGAGCTGCATCCTGCCCCTGGTCACTGGCACTCTAAAATTGTCCCTGACCCCACTTGGTCTTGTTGCTTTCAGTTGTAGTGTCCCTTTTTCACCTCTGCCTGATACCTGGGTCTAGTACTCTGCTAACATTGACTTCTTCTACAGTATGGAAACTTTGTGCTGTTCTTTTGTGTTTTCTCTAGGACTATTGGAGTTGTGTTGATAAGCCCAGCCTTCTCTAACCCTGCCTGGCACCCAGGACCTGGGATGGGAATCAGGTCTGTCTGAGAAGTTTCTTGCACTTAATGCTGCCAGTCAGTGGGAAATGGCCCCAAGCCTCTTGCTCTGCAATGGCTTCTCATGTGTTGGAAGAACAGGATGTTTTCTCTTTCAAGGCTGTGGTCTGAGGAGGTAGGAGCATGCTTCTTCTGCATAGGGCTTTCAGAAAGGAGCCAGTTTGTCTTTCCCTGTTCTAACCATGCTCCAGCCAGCTCAAATCGAACCTATTGGCTCCACTGGATTCAGTAACCTCAGGCTCTGGTCGGGCAAGATGGAAAATCAGTCCTGGAAAAAAAAAGTGAAAAACCAAGGCAGAAAAAGTCATTACCCCTCCCCACCCCCCATAAATCTAAACACACTAAGCCCATTGAAGGACTTGCCAGGAAAATGCGATTTTCAGTTTTCTCTGTGGGTTCAATTTATCTTACTGCTCAGTAGTCAAGTTGAATTAGATCCAGAACCAGATACAATTCAACCCTTTTTATTTGAAGGGAGCTGCCCCCACCTTCCTGTCGGTGGCTTAGCTGTCCTATCCTAAGGACTGGTGTTTCTCACATTAGAAATTGCAGCCCATCTTCCTTTTATATATCCAAATTGCATGCCATTTAAGTTTTCCTCTCTCAGATAAATGAATAATTGCATCTTTTCTGCTATGCCTCACTAAAGATGAGAAACTCTCAGGATTGCATTTTACTTCACTGAGTTTTGAGTTTTGAAGATGGCAATTCTGCATCTTGCGATCAACCTTGGCCTGAAGCATAGTCTCATCTATCATACAAACCATTCAAGTTTGGGGTTTTGAAAGATATGTAATAGAATGAAATATAAAAAACAACACACTTGCACCAGGTGACTTGAGAGGCCACATTCACCCTACTGTTAAGGATGTGATTCAAATATGCATTAGAATACCCACACTTCCACAATGTTACCACAATTATGTGCAAAGTAAAACACACAAAGCATCCCTCGCTTTTTATTGGCAATGATCATACTTTATAGGATCATAGTTCCCATCCTATAAAGCAAGGAACAGACTAAAATAGAGGAATCTAGGTATATTTCTTATCTAAATGGCCACATGGAAATTAATTTATAATTTTCCCTATGGAAATAACTTGTTTTCTTACATTTATTACCCAAATAAAGATAAGGTCTGAAGGAAGATTCCTTCAGGAGAGAGTGAGAGAAATCTTTCTTCAATCTCCCTTGGGTAGTCTTAATATATAATCAAAAGTCTTTAACATGCTTCCATCAAGAGATGGAACTTGATTCCCTTCCTCTGGAATGTGAAATGGACTTATTAATTCAATTTTAATGAATAAAAATACAGCAGAGGTGACTGTCACTTACAAAGCCTAGGATGTAAAGGTACCAGTGGCTTCCTCCTCATTCTCTTTGATTGCTCACTATGGAAGAAGACAGTGTTGTGTCATGAGGATTCTCAAGCAGTCCTATGAAGAGGACCTCATGTGAGGAACTGGAGCCTTTCTCCACCAGCCATGTAAGTGAGTCACCAGAATCAGACCTTCATCCTGGTCAAGGCTTCATATGACATAGTCCTGACCAACATCTTGACTGCCATCCATGAGAACCTTTGAGGCAGAGCTGCTGGGCTAAGCTGTTTACAGTTTCCTATCCCACAAAAGCTGTGAGATAATGCATTTGTTGTTTTAAACCACTAAGTTATAGAGTAATTTATTATGTAGCAATAGATATTATTCTCATCTGGAGAATATTTCATTGGTAATAAGAATTTTATTATATGTGTTACTTATGAATATTTTTATGTTTAATGGTCATAAAAAATAACTAAACAACTTTCACAAGGAACAAGGCTGATAAAATAAATAACCATCTTAGTTTATACCTGAGCTGCTTGAACTTGGCCAGACATTTTCCCCAAGATAATTTATAGGATACAAATCAAATGCTCCTTGAGTATGGGTCACTTGAGTGGACAAAGAGGAAGTGGGATCCAGTTTTATCAATCCCACTATGTTGTAATAGCAGAATTAAGAGCATATTGTGATGGTTTTTTAAAAAACTCCTGTAAATTCTTTGACAATCACTCCATGGAGAGCAGGGACCAATGGTGGTCACTTGATTGTAACCCACATGTGGCTCAGTAGACAGCCCCAGAACAAGTGTCAGCCAATAGCCAGTATCAACCACCAGACATATCAGTGAAGACACCTGCTAGTGAGTAATGCCTCCTACCATCAACTCCCTCCCAACTGTCAAGTGACCCCCAGCTTGAGTTTTCCAACTTAAGGCCCTATATATCACGGAGCAGAGACAAGGTGTCCCCACTGGATGCTGTGCAAACTCTTGTCCCACAAATCCATGAACATGACAAAATTATTCTTTTACTGCACTAAGTTTATGATAGTTCATTACATAGCAATAGAAACCAGCACAGACATACAAAACAGTTTTTCTTCTTTCAGATTAGTTGAAAACAATCCAGAGATAAAAACTAACTAGCCAAGGATTTTAAGTGGTGATCTTTAGAAGACTTACAGTTCAGTTAAGGATGGCCATGTGAGAGACCAAGTAGAGACACCATATGTTTTTTTTTCTGTGTTGTTTTATGTTGTATATTGAACATCTCTCAAGGAGAACATTTAAAAACTCATTAGACAGTAGATACAAAGATGAAATGACTAACCATATAATTCACCTTCAAGTCTTTCCTCCAGTTTAAAAAAATTTGCAATTTTGAAAAACTTCAGAGGAACAGCAAATAATGAGATACCCCATTGCCACCATTCAGAATTCATCCAAAGATAACATTTTTGGACTTTTTGCTTCCTATCTCTTTAAATAAGGAATGAGCTATCAAATACATTTAGAACTCCCTACTCCCACCCAATTCCACTTATGCCATCCCTGGAGGTAATCACTATCCTGAAGTTAACATGTCTCCCTTGCCTTTGCTCTTTCATTATTTTTAGAACAAATAGCTCTGTAAGTTATCTTATAATTGTATGTATTGAGAGCCAGTTTTAATAATATCATCATGAATGAATAAGTTGATTTGGTTAAGATGCAATAGACAAATATTTGCTCTCTTACCTCCTAATGGATTAAAATTTTTAGGATACGTGCTCTCCATCTAGTGGTAAAAATGAGATAACCATAGGTGTACTTGTATCTGATGAAGAGGGATGAATCCCAGCAAATGACTTACTTCTGGGGATAGGACCCTCTTCTAGTCTATCTGAAGGACATGTCGATGAGTAAAAGATAGACTATGCCCTCAGGGTGCTATACTCCATGGCATTACCATGCAATCATATGATGGACACATGTGAAAGTTCAGAGAGGAAAAGACATGTGACCAGGTCGTACGACTAGTGTTGAGCTAAACAGTAGGTCAAACTCTACCTTTTTGACTTGAAGTCCCATTCTCTAAAGTGCAGGTAGTACTTGAAACTGTCATTTTAATATTAAAACAGATACTAATTTTGTATGAAGTAGAATGCAAATCTTGATGAATGAAAAGGATTAAAGAGAAGAATCTTCAAATAAATTTAGCTTGTTTCTTGGGTTGCCCCACAACTTTCTGGTTTTAGAAATCCCTGGGGACTTTTAAGAGCCCAAAGAAGCTCTGCTGGGGGAGAGCATCCTAGCATAGAGCATGGTGGGTGGGGAGAGGTTGGAGAATGAAGTATGGTGCTCAAAAGACCATCAGCAGCCACAACACTAAAAATATCAACATCCAGTTCAAACCCATCAGACCAGACACTGAGCATAGCAACCAGCTTAGCCATAATGATTCCTATCTTCTTCGTGACAAAACAAGTTGCATGTCCTAGAAAAAAGAAAGGTACCTAAGGAAGGACAGGGTTTAATAAACCATGCACTACATATTCCTTTACCCTGGTCCAAGCCTGCTCTTTTATGCTCTTGCCTTCATTAATCTCCCAAAGCATACGTTTTTCCTCCATTTAACTTCTGGACTGGACTAGAATCATGATTTCTGCTGTAGCTCATTGATCCCCTGGTCCTACTTTGAGGAGTAAAGAAAGAGAAGGTGTGACTAGGGCAAAAAGCCCAGAAGATATGGGCCCCACTGGAAAGGGAATTTTCTAGATAGAAGACCATGCAGAATTAGTTTGGGCGTGGATTGAAAAAAAAGGCAGTAACAGCATGGTGGGTGAGGGGGATAGCACAGGAAAGCATGGTCAGAGAGGAAATGGGGGGTCCAGTTATTGGGAGCAGGGAAGACCTTCTGTGCCTTCCGTGTCTAACAGCAGTTGGGAGCTGTTGGAGGACTTTTAGGCAGTGAAAGAGGGGCCTGTGATAAGATAGATTTGTGTTTTCCAAAGATTACTCCGGTGAGATAATGAATTCTAGGATGGTAACCCTGGAAGCAGGGAGACCAGGAGCTTTCCCAGTGGAAGGGGATTGAGATGGTGGTAGTTTGGGTGGGAGTAGTGGTAAAGGTGGAAACAAGAGAATAGATTTTGAACCTTGTCTGTAGGCAAAGGACTCCCTCTCACATTATCTAACCCAGCTCCCTCACAGTACAGATGAGGAAGCTGTGGTTCAGAGAGGTCATGTTGGGTCAACGTCTGTGTGTGGCAGAACTACCACTCTGATACGGGCTCTTGATTTCCAACCTAAGACACTTTCTGTTGGACCACACTACTTTCTATTATTTTTATGTGTGTATGTCTGTATCCCTTTCACCAGATTATAAATTTCCTGAAAGCAGAGAAGCTGCCTTACACTTGAATGACTGATTAACTTTTGTTTTGCAAGGGTTGTCGGCAAGCCGCGTGGTAGATGAAATGTGGTGAGGCACAGTCCTTCAGCTCCAAGATCACTCAACTCCAGGCACATAGAGGGAGCTACTTGACATTTCTTAAATTGAAATGAAGTTGAATTATATATAAGCATTCCCATTGACATAAAACAAAATCATATTGAGATTCACATTCCAAGAGGAAGTTCAGAATCATGCTTAAGAGAAGGGGAAACGAGTACAGGAAACCCACATCAATTCTTTATGAAGGAAAAGACAAAGCCTTTGTAAGAACTGTCCCAGTGGGCCCTCAGTCAGGAAGCATTTGCACACGCTCTTCCCTGAACCTAACCCAGGGAGGAGCTTCACGTGGGTTTAGCTGAGGGTCCACATACCCTTCAGGACTTGGCAATGGAAATGGTGGTGAAAAGGGTGAATGAATGACAAGTAATTCCAGGAACTCCTTCTCTTTCTATTTTGGTCTCCAGAATGGCCAAATGGGGTTGGCTGAGTCTTCGTTTTGGGAGCTGTTTTTAATCCAGAGAAATATCCAGGACCAAGTGGCAGCTCTAGGGAAACAAACCAATAGACTGGCTTCTCACACCAGTTTCAGGCTTAGGCTTCAGACTAAAATGAAGGAACATGAGGGAGAGACTCTAAGTTTACATGTTGTTTGATCTAATTCACTAAGGTAACTGAGCAGAAAAGGATGATGTCTATAGCCAGATATAAATTATTACCAAGGATTAAGTCATAACCAAGAATAAAGGATGTTCATTTAACATAACCATTTCCTCTGTATCCCATTCAGGAGCCCAGCTTGACAGGAAACTACTGGAGGGATGTGCAGATTCAGTTCAGGTAAGGGAAACCTTCCCATCTGGTGTGGTTGGCAGGATCCAACACAGCCATCTGGAAAACCTCAAATAAAACAAAGATGCCATTTGGTTTCAGACAGAGTGCCAAACACCTGTGTCTGTTATTAATCATGAAGTTATTGAAAATTAGCTTTGAATAGCTCAAGTGCTAATGACGAATGAATTAAGATTACTCCCTGTACTTTGTACTCATCCTTTCTCGAGGTATATACAGTGTTGGCTAAGGCCCTGCTTCAACCAGTTCTGTTTCTTGGGCTCTCAGCCTCTCCTCCTGTGTCCTCCTCACTCTCCCTGGCATCTGGTGCCTTCTTGCTGCAAACAGGGTTTCTAGAGCTCCCTAACCAGGTTTGCCTACTGAACAATGTCCAGTGTTTTCAGGTTATTCCTTTACTCTCCCTGGATTCCATAAATTCTCCCACTTCCTCAGAACACTGATTTCATGAACCTGTTCAAAGGAAAACAATCCGACTGAACTTCACACTATAGGTTGGATGGCTCTTGTGTTGATTCATCCATTCTTCAGATGGATAGATCTTAATGGTGGGATGTAGTGGGAACAAGGGCCAATCCCCAGCACTTTGAACAGTATTCTCATGTACTTTTTCCTCATCATTTTTATCAGTTTTTAATTAATGTAATTGTTTAACAAACTGATTAATGTATTCTTTTCAATGGGATGACAAGCTGTGAGAGAATAAGGCCGTGTCTATTCACCTTTCTCAGCCTCAACCACCATGACTATCTCAAAGAAGGAGTCTAGTAAACACTTCTTGTGTGAATGAATGACAAACAAATGAGTTGGATTTTCAATTCCAAGTGAGAAAGATATTTTTCATATCGGTTCCTAAGTGCAAAAGCAAGCAAAAAAAAAAAAAAAAGGTGAAATAGTCTCAGGAAAATTGAAAGATTCTTGTAGGGAACTGAAAAATTACCAACTTTTTAAAAAAATATATAGCACTATGTACAAATGTCTTTCAACTAAAAAAGCATAGACTTCCCTGAGGCTGACAGATAGGTTTCAAGGAAACCATCCCCAATTACTTAATACCCTTTGCTTACAGAGCACGGCTCTCCTCAGATAGGAAAAATGAATCAAGACTATTCTTTCCGACTTCCTCCCCCTGTTCTCTGATGAGAAGAACAATTTGAACCTCTAGCCTGAGCTCTGTTTTCAGCTCTCACACTGGCCTTTTCGTCACCCTCCCCTCTCACTTCCACCCGCTTCCCCACGTAGACTCACAGACTCGCTCTCTAATCCCTTCTTTCTCTCTGGCTTCCTTGGTGATAAGACACAGGATTAGGATGCTGTATATAAAATTTGCCAATTTCGCACAGGGCTCAGCCTGTGCTGCCGAGGTGTCGTTGTTCTGCCTGGATTTCTATGAAAATGAGATAAAATATATATAAAAGAGTTGGGTTCGTAGTAGGTACTCAAAACACGCAATGTTTTTTTTTCCTTGCTTTTAGTTCATTCAAGCACTTCTAAACCATAGTTGTCCATCAATGACAGCTAAAAAGAGAAGCTAAGATGTTTGTAATTAATTAAACTGAATAAAACAACAAGAGCAGTGAAATGAGGTTAAAAATGTACATGTGTAAATATGTGACAAAGGGCTAAGAAATTCTAAGTGGCAATAGCCTGTGAGTCCCTAGAATGTAAGACTTCTTAAAGGGTGATTTATCTTTAAAATATAGCTCAGGTGTTTTTTTTTTTTTAATAGTTCCACTGTTGCTATGGAAATTGCCTCTGTAGGAATGTGTGCAAATGCAGAATGGATTGCTAGTTGCATGAATAGGGAGGTGTGGGCAAGGGGCAGGCATGTTGACACTTGTCAGTCTGCAGCTTTGGTCCTGAAGAGAAAGAAACAGACTGTGGCTGAGGAGCATGAGGGAATGCTGTGTGATCGGCACCACCACAGATATCTCACTGCCTGACAGACCCAGAGACCCTCTAGAATCTCCGAATTTCCACTCCACTAATTAGGGAGACCATTGTGTCTGTTATCTCAGCATTTTCATTAATACCATCACCTTTCACTGTCATTGTCATTCTGGTTAAGTTGATACATCCAATAGTCACCTGATAACTACAGAATATAATTTCCCTTATAAAACACGAGCAGCAGACTGAAAGGATTCTGTCACATCTTTGATGATTTTTTTTTTTTAAGCCAGGACTTAAGTCATTTATAAAGCTACTTTCTGGGTAAGAAGCATGTCTTCCTTTCCCTGCACTTGTCTTATTTCTGTACAGCTTCAGTTGAACAGCTGCGCTTCCTGCCCACCCAGAAGAAACAACTTGTCTTTTATCATTTCGCGAGGAAAAACTAAAGTTGTGTTGAGTCATGCAACTGGGGAGTCTGCTAGCCTGGTTCTCTCTTGTCAAGTCACTAGCTCTTACGTGGCAGCCTTCCAGTTTATATATTCCAAATTTGTGCTGCAAGGGAAAAAAAAGCAAATGATTGTCCATAGAGAATCCTGGGTGGGTGTATCATCCATAGTTTCTTGCTGGGAGAAATCTCCAATAAAAGGGAAGTGCTGAAAGGACCCTGGGAACTGTAGAGACTCATGGGGGTAGGCTACATTAGAGCACCCCTAATTTCTCCAACTTAGGAAAGAAATTCAAATCTACCTTAGCCTAAAAAATATCCGCTACATGAGTATTTAACTTAAGAATGTAAAAGACCTCTATACATAATCTTTAGAAACAAGATCTCTGAAAGTCTATGGAAAGCAAGGTCTAATGTTCCAAAATAAAGCCTTAAAGCAGGGCTCTCTGATGTGATTCTACAACATGTAGAATCAGAAAAAGGAGAAATTATACCCCATCTCTGTATGATATATCAAAGTGCATAAATGCATTCTACTGTAGTGAATAACTAATTAAAAATATTTAAAAATTAACAAAAAAGAAGAGATAATTTTTAATTGTTCATGGGTTTGCATCTAATGTCAAAAAGGGAAAGGAAAAGGAGGAAGAAAGGATACTAAGAAAGGAGAAAGGATTCTTGGGGGCAGGGAAGTCAACAGTCTTGGATGGAGGAAAGAGTATGTTTACTATTTTCACCATTATCTGCCAGAAATTCCAAGCAATCACAGATAGGGAATGTAATCCAAAGGGAGGAAATTATTGAGTCAAGGAACCCAGAATTCCATTCAGAGAGAAGGTTGAAATGTAACCTGCAATGAAGGAGAAGGGTGCCATGGTGAACTTAGGGCCACAGGAGAGTGGTGTCCTCAAGAAACCTTGAACACCTGGGTGGCCCACCCAGCAGGCTTGACTCCGAGGCACCCTCCAGGAAGGAGGAGACAAATGGAGCTTTGATACAAAAGACACAGGAAGGGTCATCTAATTATGGGACAGGCCAGCTGTCAGGATGAGAAATTTGCCAATGTGTCACTTGGCTGCAAGTCATAGAAACTCAACACTAACTAATGAAGGCAAAAAGAGAATTTATTGGCAGGGTAAGGGGGTACTTCATGTATTTGCCAACAGCGGGGATAAGGGGTAAGCTGGGCATCAAAGATCAAATGTCCCAGGGCTGACTATCTTGTGTCATGTCTCTGCTTCTTGCTGAAGAGAAGAGGTAGCATTATCTTGACTTGTGGACCAGCATCTTTGTCCTAGCAGAAGCAGGATAGCTAACAAGGCCAAAGTCTTATGTCCTGTGGCTTTTTCCCTTAGAGAGAAGATCATCCTGTTCTTCCAGTCCTAGTTCTGTAGAAAGAATCTAAGGAGAGAACTCACCCAGGACAAGTGTCCCAGTTTAAGTTTCTGACCATTTTATAAGGTTTGGACCTTTATTTTATTTATTTATTTTTATGTGGTGCTGAGGATCGAACTCAGTGCCTCGCATATGCTAGGCAAATGCTCCACCACTGAGTTACAACCTCAGCCCCAAGTTTCTGACCATTTTAAAGGACAATTGCTAGTTGTGAGCAATTTGCTTGCATTTTTACCTACCCCTGGGGTTATCAGTCGTGGATAGCAAATTGGGAACTGCTTGTCCATCTTGGGATTCTTTTTCCCTGGATCTGCCAGGTACTCAAGGAACAAGGCACTGTAACAAAAACAAAACCCTTGGGATCCCATCCCTGAGAGTCAGTGCTATTCTCAGAGAAGGGAGAATCCCTGAAAGCTTCAGTTAGTGTCTGTTGACATCCAGCAATCTGGATGGGAATGGGAGCATGGTCTTTTTTTCTGAGAAGAAAGAGAAGGCCCCTATCTTTAATACTCTACTTTGTTTTTCCTAATACTAAGGCAGTGGGCTTGAGAGAAAGCATTTTTGAGAGCCCCTGAGGAACTAGGACAATGCCTCATCACCTCTGGGTAATCCTAGGGCCCTTTAGGGTACTCCATGATGATAGGGTTGAAGGCAGCCAGTCGAAGACTTAGTCCAAAAAAGTTCTGGAAAGCAGCACCTCTGCAGTCTGAGTTTGGGCAAGGGCCTACCATGTGCTTACCTTACAATAGAGCACTAGCCGAGTCTAAGGAGGACCTGGGGCAAGGGCAACAGGGACCAAAGCCCCCTAAAACAAGGGGTGGTGCTAAGGGATGATCAGGGGCTCAGTCAATGGTAAATTTATTATCCCAAGTTCCCACACCATCCCTGTAAAACCCCCGATTGGTTTTACAAGGGATTGGCTTGAAATTGGGCAGATACAAAGCAAGTTATCTTTCCTGCACGCTGCTCACTTCTAGATAACACATTTATTTCTAAGGCTATGGTCAAATTTACATTTGAAAAGTGAAAAAAAAAAACAATCATTCCGTATTTATGTTCCAAGCAAACTGCCGCAAGGGATTCTTTGGGACTGACTTAATCACAGTCATTTTGCTATCATACAATTGGAGATATAACTGTGGGAAAAAGTCAGCATGCATGTACCTTAGCTAGCATGTTCTGATGTCAGCTATGGCTCCCGACCTGGCTTGGATTTGGTAAAACCAAACCCTAGAAAGAACACCTCTGATGTTAAACTTGCAGTTCTTGGTACTGGTAGAATTTTTATGTCCTAATCTGCACCAGATAATTGGGAAAGACAAGTAGCAGCTCCTGAATTACTGCAGTCAAGTTTATCCTTCACTGTTCAGGGGAGTTGAGATTGGCATCTCCCTCCTAAGTTACAGGTACAACTGAACATTTTATATGAAGTTATATTGCAGGACCCAGTTAAGTTCATGTTCCATCCAACTCCATGTAATGAGTCATGGTCTAGCAGCCTTCTATGGGAAAATGAAGTAGTTACACAAGTGGATTCAACTGTCATTTGTTGCTTGAAAACGCATTTGGTTCATCTTTTTCTCTTTCTACTTTTACTCAAGTTTCTTTTGGACACATTCTTATTTTTTTAAATTAAAGCTCTATCCTTTTAGGGATATATGTCAACATGTCAACTGCTTTGTCACATTCTTTGCTAATGCCAATGTCATCAGAATTTAAAAAGCTGAAGCAAGGAATTGCATTTTGGAATGAACGCCACGTGAGTAGTCAGGGCAGACAGCCAGAACCTTCTGGTGAAGAGAATGAAAGCAGAACTGTGGTGGAGAGCATTTAAATCCCCTTTACAGTTCTGATCTCCCCACTCCCCTCCCCCTTCCCAGCCTCTGTGGCTCGACTGGAACAAAGGTGGTGTCATATTCCCTGGGCAAGCTGCCTGCTACCACTTTTTTTTTTACCCCAGTCTTTTTTTTTTTAAAGACTTTTTTTTTTTTTTAGAGCAGCTTTATGTGTACAAAAAAATTCTGAGGAAGGTACAGAGATTTCTTTCCCATACACTCCCTGCTCCCACACATGCATCACCTCCTCCATCATCATGCCCCACCAGAGTTACAACTGATCAACCTACCTCCACACACCATTCACACCCAGAGTCCAGAGTTTACATTAGGGTTTGCTCTTGGTGTTGTACATTCCATGGGCGTGAACAAATATATATTAACATATATATACCCAGAGTGTCTGAAGAATAGTTTCACTGCTTTAAAAATCCTCTGTGCTCCCTCTAATCATCTCTCTGCCCTTAACCCTTGGCACTCACTGATCTGTCTCCATAGTTGTGCCTTTTCCAGATGCCAGATCACTGGAATCACACTGAGTAGCTTTATTCCCTTAGTAATATGCATTTGTTTCCTCCAGGTCTTTTCATGGCTTGATGGCTCCTATCTTGCCACCACACATTCAGTGTAAGCACCAAGCTTTCACTCTTCCTGTCCACCCTCCCCTCCACAAAGCACACATTTTAGGATAATTTCCTTGCCACCAACTTCCCTTGTGTGAGTGAGAGAAAATCAACTTACACAGCAAAATATAAACATCATGCTTCTCCATTGGCTTCCTGGCATCCAGTGTCCTGGTTGAGTTTAGAGATTTCTTGGTTTATTTTTTAACTTGATAAAATTTTTATTGGTGCATTATAATTATACATAATAGGAAAATTCATTATGCCATATATTCATATATGCACATAACATAATTTGATCAATCTTACTTCCCAGTACCTTCCCTATCCTTCTTCTCCTTCCCTCTCATCTGCTTGCTCTACTTTACTGATTTCCCTTTATATTATTGTTGCTTCAATTAGTACATTGTAATCATACACACACACACATATATACAGAATTTATTGCGGCATATTCACACATGGACATAATGCATTGGCCGCCATGCAGTCTGTACTTTAAATTTTCTTTTCAAACAGACATTATCAATAGAGTCAGTGTGTAGGGCCATGAATGTAAGCATACTCTGTATATCTGTCCTTGGCTGGGATTTCTCTTCCATGCTAACAGTTATGGCTAAAGTTTAGAAACTATTCATGTTGGACATTTTTACATCCGAAAAAGTATAGAAACATCGTTTGGGCCCCACATTTCAGAACAGTTAGCAGCAGCATGTGAAAAAGTATCCAAGAAGCTATTTCATTTCCATGGCAGCCAGGGCCCAGACGCTAAACCTTTATAGATTAAAATCAATGCCTGAATTGCATTCAGAAAGCCTGAATTGCCTGTCAGACTTCAGGACCAGCAGCGCAATGTGATAAATGAGGTGAAGAGCCCCATCCAGGCCAGGGAGTGCGTGCTGCATTAGCGAGTACTTGGGTTTCTTTTTCAAAGCAAATACCAAATGGAATGAATTACTGGGAAACAGCAAATGAATGTCAAGAATTTGAGATGCGGGGGTTATAATTTACTAATTACTGGGAAACGATGAACACAAAGTCAATGTGTGAAAGAATGTGGTAGGAGAAAGCGTGGATCAGGGAGACAAAGAAAGGAAGCAACGCAGAAGGCTCTTTATTTTCATCCTGATCAAAGGAGATGGATTTTAGAGACGTAGACACCTGGTGAAACTCCCGGCTTGGTCATTACTGGTCTGTGTCATAAACTATAATGAACATTAAATAAGTAGATCCACACCTAAGCTAGGATATGAACACACAGGAGGCAGTCAATAAATGTTATGCCCCCCTCCTTCCAACTCCCATTCAATTCCTTTCTCATTTAATGCTGAAATGCTTGTACTGACTTTGTTCGGTGAGCCAGTGTGAGGGAATGAACTCGAAGCCTCCCACAGCAGGTCATCAGCATTTAAAGACAATGAAGTAAGGATGGAGCATTGAGGGAGGCACAGAGACACCTTCACAAAGGCTGAGCTCACTACAAAATTGTTCAGATAATCTAACTTTTGATGCTGCTTTCTGCCTGTTAATGCAAAAACTATGATGACTCACAGTTGCATTCTTCAGTTTTCTTGCCTTTTTTTTTTTTGACACTAATGCATTTTCTGAGCCCAGTGGAAGCTGGGCAGGGCGGTCCATCAACCTTGTGCTCCTCACAAGACTGCAACTTCCAGGAGCTGAGGTAGAGACTCCCTGGGGCTTCTTCTCTGCCACCAGGGAAAGGAAGGATGTCATCTGAGAGGAAACTTGGACCGATTGAGCAAGACCTGGAATTTCTAAGGAGCCAAGAAACTCAGACGTTTGTCCTGACTCATCCAGTAACCAGTTGTGCAAAATGATCAGACCAGATCATCATTTCCCTAACTATTTTTTACTAGTTCTTTAAGAGGCTCTGATGGAAAGCACTTGTTGTTTTCCAATATCTACTCTCTGTTGATACTGATATCCTTGATTTTTAGCTGTGAAAATGGCTGTTCGGGAAGGAAGACCACATTGCCCAAGCTTTCCTTACCAATGTGATGAGATCCTGGCAATGATGGAAAACATAGAATGAATGCAACTTCTTCGGAGTGTCATGGGAAAGGAGAGAGTGTGTGTCCTTCTGGTCCTCCTTCCTCCTGCTGGTATGATGTGTTTGTGATTCTTTGAAACTGGAAGAGCTATCTTGGACAGGAGTGGATGCCACATGCCAGCAGGGCAGAATAAGACAAAAGAAAGAACCTGGGTCCCTGAGGCTATTAGGAACCCTGCCAAGCCTAGACTATCTAGACTGCTTTTATAGGCAAAGGGAAAATGTTCCCATTAGTCTGGATTTTTAGTTTCTCAAAATTGAAACTTAATCTTAAATAATGGAGATGCTAACTGACATCTGACTAAAAATAGTTCCTTGGCTAAATCCTGGAAGTTCTGCATATTACAGACCCTTCTTAAAAATTTGCAACACATTACAGTCTTTAAAAAAACACATTTCATATAAACACATTTCATATAACTTCTCTCCTAAGACTAGTATTCTACAGACCCTTATAGCTCAGAATATGGTCCATCGCCCATGAATTTGTTAGAAATGCAGAATCTCAGACAACTCTGGATCTGCAGAGTCAGAATTTGGGTTTTAAACAAGAGTTCCAAGTGATTTGCCTCCACTTGAGTATGGGGAGCACTATGAGAGACTTCTGTGATGTCCTGTGGTCCTAGTCTGGAGCAAAGGCAGTGATGTTCAGGCAATGAATCTGCCTGGAGTTCCTGGAGCCCAGGAGCAGCCTGAGGGATATCCAACGTCCTGAAATGGCTGTGAGCTCTTCAGATCGGGGCAGGGGCTATCAACTCCATGAGTCCTACAGTTTCAGCTCTCAGCTTTGGGTCAAGACTTCTTGGCTGTCACATTGACTGAGACAAGTCTGTGGCAGGCTTCCTTGTCCCGCACTTCTACAGAGGGTCTCCTGCTAGAGGGTGCTCCCTGCTGCTGCACACCTCTATGTCTTACTGCAGCCTTTCTTGGCAAATTACACCTGGATTTATAGGCAAGATGAGAAGGGACCTCCAGGAGACCCAGGACGACCTGCCAGGAGCTGTAGGAACAGCTGTGCAGGCAAAACATCTGTCAGTCATTTTCAATCACAGAAACTCACATCTGGGCTCCTACTTTACCCAGTCAAAGCATCAGTTGAATTAGGTCATATGGATTGTAAATAGTAATCCATTGGACCAGTTCCCTTTGCTGTTTACATTATGATTTATCTGGCAGTAGCAAATTGGAGGATGTACTAGGTAGGTAGATCTTGTTCTCTGGAGGCAAATTTCATGGGTTGGGATCCAGACTTATAAGGTCCCAGTTGAAAGACTTCAGTCAAGCTTCTTAACTTCTCCAAGCCTCACTTTCTTCAATATAAAATGCAGATTAATATGGTATCTACCTCCCAGATGTGTGGATCATGTGAAGCACTTAGACTTATTCCTGGCACATAAGAAGCATAATATAATATAATAAAAAACTAAAATATATTAATAGTTACATACATGTTATAACTTACTACCACTATATCATAATTTGGATTAAAATCAAAATCATGTGGACAGAAATCTAAAAATGAGGAAAGAAATCTAAATATTGTATAAGTTGATAGGGTTTTTCAGCCTTGTTCCTTCCATGGGGAATTAGCTAAACCAATGGTCAGTTTTATTAAAGCAAAGCAGACAATTTGAACATGCAGACATTTAATAAGCATCTGCTAAGTGTCAAGTAGGAGGTGAATGCAGGGCACTTGGGGACTATAATGATGTAACAGATGAGGTTCTTGCTGTATGATTCAATAGAGGAGAAAGACAAAGGCCCAAATATCTTTATTAAAAGACAAATGGAGAAAGTGCTATAATATGTTCTGTAAAAGCAGAGAAGCCTACAATAATAATAACAGGTAATTGTGCCAGGGATTACATAGGTACTTGAACATTCATTATTCCTTTTGATATTCAAAGCAAGCCTTTGATGGCAGAATAAATCATTCTCATTTTGCAAATCACTAGATGGAGCTTCAAAGATATTAAGAAAATTGCTGAGTTCTCATACCTGGTAAATTAAAGAGTTAGGATTTGAACTCAAGTCTGGCTTTCTCTGTCACCCTTAAGTTGAATGCAAAGAATAGTAAACACTTCATGGAGAAGGTGACATTTCAATTTAGCCTTGAAAGAAACCTCGGGTTTTCAGGCAGAATTGGGGATCAGAGCAAGGGGTTGTGAGGAGCTGAAGAGAAGTGCCGGCCCAAGGCAGAGGTGTACAAGGCTGGCAGAAGACACCAGAGGCCTGTAGAGGCGAAAGAACTGTGAGGCGGACAGATGCGAGAGTGATGGGGACCCATGGTGGCAGATCTTGAGGAAGAGATTGAAAAGGGAATGCAGAGGATGCCATGTAACCCCATGTGAAGGCACCGAAACCTAAAACGCAAAATCAGACCCAACAACCCCCTGCTCTTGCAGAGTCAAACAAATCTGGCACAAGCCTGGCCTTCAAGGACCAGTTTTCAAATTGAAAGGCAATAGTGTTCTCCATGGGTCCAAAACTGGAGTCACAGAGACCCATTCAAGAGTCCAGGTGGATAGGAGTTGGAGGGGATAGAATGAAAAGACTGGCTGAGGGGCAGAATTTGATGTATAGTTAGTAAATTGAAAAATTCGCCTATAAATTACTAAGCAGCTAGATTTTAAATCTGGCATACCACTTCCTTAATGATTGCTTGCGGTGGGGAAAAGAGACACATTAACTAGGCATTATCCATAGGTCTGCTTCTGAAGCTTCTAAAATTCAAACGGACAGAATTACTTTCTGCATCTCTTGTGATTTCACTCTGTGTAGCCTTACCGCCCGCCAGAGCTGCCAGAGCGGGGAGGGCCCAGCGCAGTGAGGATGGTTAAATAAAAACAGTTCTATTTTGGGCACGCTTTAATGACAACTCCGTCTTAGAAATATTTTTTCCTGTGATGCCTTTTCTGTTCAGTGTCATTGAAAGCGTTTTTAATTTCAAAGAGAGGTTAGGGCATGGGATGTTAATCAATGGAATTCTGGCATGCTTTTCTATGAATGTGACTCATTTTTTATGTTTACCAGTGACAGAGATGAGCAATATTGTCATTCATGTCTGGTTAATAAAAGAAGAAACGAATGCCTTAGGAAACTCATCCTGACGTTGGAGGGAGGGAAGAGGACCTATTTTAGGGCTTTAGGATATTTCATTGTCCCCAGGCTTTTCCTGTGAGTCACAGGACAGAAATTTGAGGCAGAAAAGGTAAGAGCACAGAGTCATCCAGACTAAAAAATAAGTTTGGGCTGCAATAGTGGATAATGGTATTTATGTATTCCTTGCTTGCAGGTTTCTGCCTTGCCTTCTGTTATGTATGCAGGGGGTGCAGCTTGCAATGCCTGTGTTTTTGTTCTTCTAAATTCCTGTCCTTGGACACTGCCAGGATTTAGGGTGGGGTCAGCTGAGGGCCATTTTAGCCCCAATAAAGGTCTGTTTTATTAAAGGCCTGCTGGTCACTTGCCTGTTTACTGCTGCCTAATACAACACTTCCTTTATCTCATTTTGGCTCTTTCCCAAAGAAAGCAGGGAGACTTGCTGCTGCTTGGATCCCAGTTTCCATCTCCAGTCTGTTTTTATGGGGTATAGGGACTTGAAATGAGGAAGCACAAGGAGCACGGCATTTAGGATTAAATTTCAGACTAGTCTACCTCCCAATTATTACAAACAATGGTGATGATGCTCTGATCTACCCCTTCGAGCAGTTTCTTCCACAATTTGATGAGGAGCTATGCTGTGTCATTCACATGCTCCCGTTTCCTTCCAGTGACAAGGTCCACGTTAGAGTTAACAGGGGTGAGACTGGAAGACTGTACATGGAGGGATGGTTCCCTGGGAAAACTAACTGGGAACTTCTTACCATGTTCTCACTAACTTCTCTGGTCCTGATAGTTGCCAAGCTGATAGCCTGGGTCAAGGGTAAGGCTCAGGGGGGTTGGCTTCCTGAATGTGTGACAACTACAGTTGTGAAGGCTCTGCATTTAAAAGGGTCATGCCCTTTGTTTGATGCTGTGCTGTCACTGGCTTGAAATTTCTTAACATTTTTTAAACAAGGGATCTACATTTTGTTTTACACTAGGCCCTGTAAATTATGCACCTGGTCCTAATTATAAGACCACACCTTTGAGCATTCTTGACTAAGCCAATCAATCGTGAAGATAAGTCACGTTTTAGGTCCCCCAGTGGTGTGCCAGTTCTCAGGGGATTAAAAGAGGCATACGGGGCAATGACAAGTGGTCATGCCTGTTAAATCCTGAGATCTATCTACAGTGCAGGAATTGGACTTATCAATTCCATGAAAAGGTAAAATGTGATGTAGCTGTGAACATGACCACCCTGGCAGGGCCAGAGAGCTCAGAGAAGAGGGTGATTGGCAGTGGCAGGTGTGGCCATGAGGCCAAGGAGGAGGAGTTTAAAGAGGCTTACAAATATGCCCTTGAAGATGTAACTGGAGACCTAGAGAAGCTGTAGAAGAGATGAGTGAAAGCTGGCTGAAACTAAGGAGAGAATTCCAAAAGTGGAATTGGCAATAGAAAGAAAGAGAACACGTTGGGGGGAATTTAGGATGGATGAGAGTTGGTGAGGGCTGAAGATCTCTGGATGAATGGCCTGTGCCTGTCTGACGGTCACTAGAAGGCAGAGAGGGCAGAGGGAAGGGGTGATGAGGGTGGGGGAGGCTGCAAAGAGGAGAATAGAACAGGGAATGGGTACTATATAAGATCCAGCACTCATCTAATGGTCCCCACGCTGCCTTGAGAGGTCAGAATTTAAGCTATGAAGGAGTGAAGCAGAAGGAAGGGGTTAAATTAGGTTTCTGAAAATCTAGACTGAGAATATTGGTAGTAGACTTGCTTTGTGGGGATTATCGCAAATGTATTTTCTGGATCCCATCCTGGACCTCCACTATTGAAATCCCTCAGGGCCCTGGAGGTGAAAGAGCAGGAATCAACCCTTTAAACTGGCATTCTCAGGTAATCTTGATGGTATTAAACATTTTAAAACCAGGAGGATGGAGAGATACAGCCAATGGAGACAGCTCAGGCAAAATTTGGAGACCTGAATATATGGTAAAGAGGGGCAGCAGTTGGGTAAGGAAAGGAGTGTCGTGGGTCCAGGTACTCTGGTGTATCTTGCTTATGCTTAGAGTCAGTCAGTCTGAGGAAGTTCCAAATAACGCTGACCTTTTGAGGGAGGGTTCTTAGTCAAAAATGGAAGACTGATGAGATGGTTTTACAGAGTGTGCCCAGACCTTGGCTTAGGTCTGAAGTCAAACACATTCTCTGGTCACTTCTTCCTTCTTCAGTCTTACCCCTTGTTCATACTGTCCTCACTTAGATATTCAGGATATTCACAGGCCTAAGCTTAGGCAAAAGTCTTCTGGGGATTGGACCCAGGGCCTTGTACTTGCTGGCAAGTGCTCTACCACTGAGCTACATCCCTAGCTGTAGGCAAAATTCTTTATTGTTCTTGGTCCAGCCTTTTAGTCCTAGATACACTTGATCTCTTCTTTGTCCACAGATTCTGCCAAAGTGAATAGGCTGATAAGACTTATATTTCTCTGGCTTCCAGATTCTCTTTCAAATCTTTGTTGACTAATTCCTGTTTGATATTTCTCTGATGATTCCTGTCAGAGAGACTAGTTTTGCCTTAGTTGTCTGGTCTCTAGAGAACTTCTCGGTGCACCAATCATCTCACCGTTCCTGAATATTTAGACACAGTCCTTTTCAAACTTCAGTGTGTAGACATATCACTTGGGAATGCACATTCTCATTCAGTGGGTGTGGGTGGGACCTGAGAAACTGCTTTTCTAACATCCTCCCGGGTGATGCCAATGTGATTGGTCCGTGGACCACACAATGCGAAGCAACTTTTATAATAGGAAGAGTAGATCACAATTCTCTTCCATATCTGGCTCTGCCCACTCAAATTTCTGAACCTCTATCATTCTCCTTTGCATACAGGAACAGAAAAATAGTCTATCTACAGTTAACCTTGTTTTCCTGCTTCTAGTCAGATTGATCTCTCCAAATCGATTTCAAATGGCTCAAGAGCAGAGATGGGGCATTGGCATCCTCCTACACAAGTTTCCAGGATTTTGTTTGCATTATTTTCTCTTGGACTTTATTGAAAATGTCTTATGCACAAGGCATATGGCATTATATAGAGAGAAGAACAGTGAGCTGTACAAAGCAGACAAAAAGCAGGCTTCCTCCAACACTGGAGAACATGGCAGAGAAGTTCCCTTAGAAAGGCCCCGCATGTATGCCCCATACCATTGGCCAAATTGAGCCCTTTGCCACAGTTTCCTACTCAAATCTCAATTTCCCTCCTCCCTGCATTAGCAATTGTTAAGTGGAAAGGAGCCAGGAAGCCCTGACTTTGAAAGAAAATCATAATTTTTCCATTTGTGTGAAGGATTTGAAAACAACACTTATTGCTTATACCATTTACATTTTAAATGCAAATTTCTTTATTTTTATACTAGGTGGGTGAATTGAGCGAATTAGCTCTCTAAATATGAAGTTTCAGAATTTTAACAAATGTTTTACACGAGTAATATTTGAGGATAGGGAAAGTGGTTAATATTAAACACACATCCTAGGTTTCTCCTGACAGCAAACCCTTTGGCTTATTTCTCATGTTCCCCCCTTCAAACCACTACTCAATTTCCCTGCCTTACACAGCCAAATTTTTAGTATGATCTATACTTATTCAGAGGCATCTTTATCCCCAGTCTCTCCTTAAGTGTCTGAAGTGGAATTCTATTTTCACTATTTTACTGAAATTGCACTTTTAAGGACATCAGCAGTCTCTTAAGTCGCTGGATCAAATGGCTCCTCAGTCTCGATTTGCTTTCCCTCTCTAAAGCCAGGATGCTATTAACCTTACCTTCTCCCCTGGCTTCCTGACTGGTGGAGTCGGCTGACTCATCACCTGCCACATCATGTCTAGGTCTTCTTTGCTATTTCATTTTCCTCCTCTCCCCACTACTGCACACACCAAGACAAGTACCAATGTTCAGGGCTATTCTTTGCCTATTCTCTTTGCCTTGAGATTTCATCTATTTACAGGGCTTTGACTATCAGCACAGGCAAATGTTCACCAAACCTACAGCCTCTGGTACTGACCTCTCTGCAGGTATACCTCCCATGTTTAATTGCCTGCTCTACTTCCATGGTCATCTTCAAACTTCCTTCCACCCAGTTTCTCTATTGTAGCAAATACAAATTTTCAATCATGAACTCAGTGATTAAGAAATATTTTTCTTTAAATCAATATGAGTCTGATTCTAGAATCCTTTCCCCCTAAGCTGGCAAGAAGTTAAATTTTACCTAATGTAGGGGCTAAGCCCTGTCCTTTAAAGGTTATGCTAAGATACCCATGAGGTTAAACAGTGCCAAAGGATTAAGGAAGATGCAAGTTTCCACCAAGATGCTCTTTGCCCCAACTCACGGGATTCCTTAAGATCTGACCCCTTTGCTACTTCCATGTTACACTTGAAATCTGGAGTGTTTTTTAAATGAAAAAGGTAGTTTTAGTTCTTTCTAGCCTTCCTTTTCTTTATCTTCCTTTCCTTATTCTGAAGAATTCTATCCTAAAAGGCATCACAAAAGACAGAGTAAATTTGGTATCTGTGTTAAGGAGAAGAGAAATGAGAGCCTGCGTATTCCAGAGCAAGATGTCCATGGCCAAGGAGTTTGACGAGTGCCTTGCATAGGAGGGAGCCCAGTGCAGGGACTGGCATGGAAAGACAGGGTTCGAGAGGCTTAAGGAAGGTGTTCACATGAGAAAGAGATCTGGGGTTTCAGAACCCAAATGAGGTACAGAAGGAGAAAAACGAGAATGGCACTGTGGTTGGAATGAGAGCTCATGGTATTGAATGAAGATTTCCTAGCTCAGCCCACTGAGAGGGCCTGAGAGCTGCAACACCCCAATAGTAGTGAGCAACTACAATGCTCAGTCTTGGCTTCTAAATACCATTCTACGCTAAAATGAATGAGGCCTCCCAACAAACTAGCAACAGGAGGGAACTTCCTCAACCTTAAAGGGTCATCTACAAAAAATACAGATTACATATTCTTTTCTTTTCTTTTATTTTAGATTTTAAGTGAGCATTTTTATTTGGGTACCAGGGATTGAATTCAGGGGTACTCAACTACTGAGCCACATCCCCAGCCCTATTTTCTGTTTTATGTAGAGACGGGGTTGAGTTGCTTAGTGCCTTGCCATTGCTGAGTCTGGCTTTGAACTCGCCATTCTCCTGTCTCGGCCTCCCAAAGTGCTGGGATTACAGGCATGTACCACCGTGCCTGGCTTAGGTGTTTTATTTTTATTCATCTTTTAATAAGTAGTACATTTACATAGTTCAGTATTCAAAATGTCCAAAGTGGGTTAACAGTGAAAATACTTCCTCACACCTTTGACCTCTAAAGTCTTAGTGTTCTGTCCTAAAACAACTAATATAATTTCTTATGTATCTCTGCAGAAGTTTATGGATAGCTAAGCCCATATAACATGTCATATAATATTAATATTGCTGCTTTTCACTTAACAATAAATAAAATGTTTAACAACACATTCAGTGATAATTCCATATCACTAAACAGTTTCTTCATTCTTTTACAGAAATAAATAAAAAATATTCATTGTATCACTTACAAATTCTTTAACCTGCCTTCACTTTTTGCTATAAAAATAAATCTGAAGTAAATAAGCTATGCATACTTTTTACTATTTTCAAAGTAAGTTACTACAAGTGATGTCAGAGTCGTGGGGGCAGCAGGTTACTTTTTGACTGATGGTATCAATTCTTTTAGGGGTGACTTTTGCTCTTCAAGGGTCCTCACAGCTTTCCCTTTCTCAATGACCTGAACAACCCTCAGCAAACCATCCTGCAGAGCCTGGTTCTTTACCATGTTAGTGATCATGAATGTGATATCCCTGGTGTACATCTGTCACACTTTAGCAGCATAATGATCTGCCTTGTGACCATGTGCAATAAAGTGCTGTGATATCTTCTTCTTGCAGCCCCCCACTCCTCCAGAACAGACTCTCACACAACTCTAATGTCCTTAACTTTTCGTTCAAGGACAGAGGCTAAGGTGGGAAGACCTCTCACCAGGTCTGGCTGTTTCTCAAGTACGCGAGTGTGCAAGCTGAAAAGTACTTCAGTGACGTAGCTGTATAAAACATTCAGTTCCATTGACGTGAACTTGCGATGCTATGTGACTTTCCTTAGCTGAAGAGCAAACATTGTTATCTGGTGGTTCTCTCCAGCCAATGGTTGGACATCAGGGAATGTCCCTATCAATTCGGGGACAGACACAAGGCAGCCAGTGCCACCCATGTCCTTGGAATGAAGCTCTCTTTTAGTTATTTATTTATTTGTTTATTCTTTTAGTATCGGGGATTGAACTCAGGCACATTCAACTGCTGAGCCACATCCTCAGCCCTATTTTGTGTTTTATGTAGAGACAGGGTCTCACTGAGTTGCTTAGCGCCTCACATTTGCTGAGGCTGGCTTTGAACTCGCGATTCTCCTGTCTCAGCCTCCCTAAATGCTGGGATTACAGGTGTGCACCACTGTGCTAGGCTCAGATTACATATTCTTAATGGTGAAAGACTAAATACTTTTTCCCATAAGATCAAGAGCAAAGAAAAGAGGTCCACTTGTTTGAGAGAGCTTTTTCACTGCTGCAACTAAAAGACCTGACCAAGAACACTGTAGAGGAGGAAAAGTTTATATGAAGGCTCATGATTTCAGAGGTCTCAATCCATAAACAGCAGGCTCCGTTCCTCAGGGCTTGAGGTGAGGCTAAACACCATAGTGGAAGAGTGTGGTAGGGAAACGGCTTACAAGATGATCAGGAAGCAGAGAGAGAAACTCCACTGGCCAGATACAAATACATACCCCAAAGCCACACCCCCAATGCCCCACAACCTCTAGTTACCATTCAGTTAATCCCATCAGGGATTAAGTTATTGATTAGTTAAAGGCTCTCACAACCTAACTATTTCCCCCTTGAACCCTCTCTCATTGAACTTTTGGGGAACACCACATCTAAACCGTAACACCACTTTCACAATTCCTATTCAACATTGTACTGGGAATTCTAGCCAGTACAATGGCTATTGTATTCACATACAATAAAAAGAAATAGCACCTAAATGAAGAAATAAAGATGTAAATATTTACAGATATGACTGTCTATGTAGATAATCCTTTTAAAAATCTACTAGAAGCAATAAGTGAATTAGCAAGGTGGCATAAAGAATTGGAAATTGAAATTCTAAAAACATTTTGGAATAGAATCCAACTATTTTCAATAATACAAAAAAATTAGAAATTCTTAGAAACAAATTTGACAACATATGTGCAAAATGTGTACATCAAAAATATAAAACATTGCTAAAAAATTAAAGAAGTCCTAAATAAAAACATCATGGATTGGATCATGAATCAGAAAACTCAATATTATTAAGATGTCAATTCTCTCCAAAATTATCAATAGATCAGTGCAGTCCCAGCTGAAGTCAGAGCTGGCTTTTATTTTTTGAAGAAACTGACAAGTTGACTAAAATTCAAAGGGAAATGCTGAAAACCAAAACCACTTTGGAAAAAAAAATAAAGTTGGAAGATTGACACAACTTGAACTCAAGATTTATTTTAAAGTTATAGGAATTAAGATAATGTGGTATTAGTATAAAGAGAGAAAAATAAGTCTGTGGAACAGAATAGAAAATATAGAAGTAGACCCATGTGGTAATTGGTGTTCAACAAATGTATGATAAATAGTACTAGAACAACCAGATATTCATATACCAAACAGAACAAATCCTCCAGTCCATAGTTTCCATCAAATACATAAATTAACTAAAAACAATCATAGACTCAATGTAAAACCTAAAACTATAGAATTTATGGAAAAGAGCAGGAAAAAAATCTTTGTTACCTCAAATTAAGTTAAGATTTCTTATTTACAGTGCTAATAGTACATTCCCAAAAAAGAACAAATTGATAAATTGGAGTTTATTGAAATTAAGAACTGGTTATTGAGTAAACAAATGAAAAGAGAATCATAGACTAGGAAAAAATGTTTGCAAATCACATACTGGTAAATGACTTCTGCCCAGAATGTATAAAACAAAATTTCAAATCTCAATCCAAAAGTCCATTGACAGGTAAATAGATAAATTGTGGCATATCCATACAATGTAATACTAGCAAGCAATAAAAAAGAATGAACTACTGATATCACAGCAAAATGATGTCAATATAATTTTACTGAATCAAAAAAGCCAATCAAAAAAGAGCTCATGCTATCTGATTCTTTTTATATACATTTCTATAAAAGGCAAATAAACTTACAAGGACTGAAAACAGTGGAGAAAGAAGGGGGAGGAAGGTATAAAGGAGTTAAGAGGAAAATTTGGGGAGTGATTGATATGTTCATTATCTTTATTAACATGATGGTTTAAAGGGTGTATATATTATGTAAAAAGTTATCAAATTATTCACTTTAACATACTCCATTAATTATACTTCAACAGATCTGTTAAAATACTCTTGTAAAATATTTCACATATTCAGACGTTATAATATAACAAACATCTGTGTACCCACCACCAAGTTTCGACAGATCTTAACATTTTGCTAAAATTTCTTTGAATTTTTTTAAAGAAATAAATCATTATAGATAGCATTGAAGCTTCTATGATCTCTTTCTAATCTGACTTCCCTTCTACCCCCCAGATGTAATTACTATCCTAATGTTACCGATTGTGGATCTCATGCTGGCTTCACTGTTTCGCTTTGTGTGAGGTTCATAAATAAGACAGAGCATACTTTGCATTGTTTTCACATTGGAATTTGCAATTTCCTCCCCAAACTTTTTTTTATATTCACCATTGTGCTTTTTGAAATCTTTCCATGTTGCTCTACATCATTCCCTTAGTGGTCCAGTTCATGAATACACACAATATAGTTAAAACTTCTCTTGGATTTTAAGCTGCTCCAAATTTTCTACACTTACAAATACTGTCCTTCCACATTTGTCTCACAAATGTCCTTCAGCATTCTTACACCTATTTCCTTGGCCTATCTGTGGGAGAAATTTCTAGGGTGCATCCTTCAGGGAATGTCAGGGAGAGCTTCTGGGCATCTTCTTTTATTAGCTATATTCGAATTGCTCTCCAGAGTGGGTTACACACAGCAACTAGCATTCCTAGTGCCCCTCATCCTTGACTGTACTTGCCTCTGTCACACTTTTAAATGTGAGGCATGGAATCTTAAACTCCTCTTGGCAGGACATAGCTTCTGCTTTCTCTAGGTGCACCCTGTGGGTATTTGCCTGGAAGCTAGCCATCTTTCTGGAGCACAGCCACTGAGCTGAATGGGGTGCATACTTTCCATGAGACCTTTTCCTACTCTCTTAGAATCCATTACCCTCTCCTCCCTGACCTTGAAAAAAGTCCTTTCTCTTCTTGTACATCATTCTGGGATATCAGCATTACTCCTTTGTAAGTTTCAACTTTATAAGACAGGTAGACTCAGGAAAAATTCTTGAAGCAAAGCAATAAGAAAGGCCCACCTGCTTTTGTGGAATTAGGGGGGATTGGAAGTGGAGAGGGTAGTGAGAAAAATCTCAGAGAGCAAAATGGAAATCAATGTCTCAAAAAGCTATCCTCCCCATGCAAATGATACTGTTATCATCATTATCCAGATGCTGAACCCCACGTCATTCACTCATTTCTGTAGTTCTCACATCCAGTCACACTTTGTGTTACTTTCAATCAAAATGCCTTTCATAGTCTATGCACTTACCCTACTCTAAAACTTATCTCACAGTTAGCTCCTGAGTCCCATCTCCTTCCTTTCCATCTCTACTCTCAGAGAGCTGTCTGCACTCTGAGATAGCAAAAGACATCCTTTCTGCAAATGAGCACTGGGGAAATTTTCTTAGAACACTTTGGACATTCAGTAACCTGTTTAGAGGCTTTAAAGGTAAGGATCGGACTACTTACCCTGACTGTCATGGCCCTTTACAATCTGGTCCTATCCAGGCTTAACTCCTTTGCTCCCAGGATATTAAGCCCTCTGTGCTGGCCAGCAGATCTCTATCTTCTAAATTGCTCAGCTGTTTCTCATCCTTGACAGATACTTCTCTCCTTTCCAGGCTCGCCCCAGCCCTTACTGCTCTGCCTAGCCTTTGTAATTCCAGGCCACGACTCACCTTCTTCTTTTCAGAACTCAAGATGTTTATTACATCCACACCAGCCATTTGAGCAGTTAACCCCAGCTGGCTTTATGATGGTTTTATTTTGCTATTTGACTTTTTGCATATATATTTATGTTTCTCTCTCCATTAAGGCTATTACTTCTCTAACATCTGTGGAATAGATATTCATTTCTCTATCTGCTCAAACGAAAAAGCTAATTGTGTTCAAATAATTTGGGAAAGGGTGCATGCTATGCACCTCTCTAGAAAGTTCACATTGCATATTAGCATATTAAAAGACCTGAAAAGTCCCATATCAAGGAAAATTTGCTTCACTGTTTACTGATTCTTAATAATCAAGAAAATTCTTTTTTTTTTCCCCTTGTAACAATAAAAATGTTCCTCAGAACTTAGTGCTCCTTAGAGGAGACTTTGGGAAGCATGGAATTAGATGATAAACTTCTTAGCCCATGATGGCAATCCAACAATGGCCTTTTGCCCAGGGCCTTAGTACTTACTAGGGACTCTGGAAATATTTGGGGATTTGGTAAATAATTCTGTTTTATTCAGTTAGTGATCTAAACTCTTCTAAGAGTCTTTCTCTGTGCAGTCTTTAGAATACTGGAAAACAAATAAATAACCTTGCTTCCATTTCTTATTAAGATTTTTGGCACTAGACTCTGAAACTAATGGAATTTTCTAAGTCCTCTGTGTGCTTCCATGTCCGCCTGAGAAAGATAGTGCGTGCTCACACATAGTGAGAACATACAAAGTTCATAGAATTTTCCACTTCTAGTACAGCAGACCCCGGTTTGCTTGTTGTCATTTAACTGTATGCCTTATCATTGTATTTTACTTAGAGATGTTATTCAGAGAAAAGCTCAGGAGTTGCCTGCACTCTCTGAAGACAAACTGACTCAGAACTTCCACATAGATGAATTGTACTTTTGGGTCCAATTTTCTAATTTGTGGCTTTGGATGTACTTTTACCAGCATGTTGGATAGAAAAGCTAAGGGTTTGAATCTGAATCTGAGATAGCAAAAGAAAAACAGCTACAATTATTTCAATAGCCAAAGTTGTGGTAGAGCCACTTATAATTTGAAGACAAGTTTGACTTTGAAATTTGAAAGTAAAAGGAAATTTTAGGGGACTGACAACAAGTTGGTGAGTTTTTTCAAGTTAATCAGACTTACTCTTAAATTGCTTTTAACTGGGAACATGAACATGAATAATACATATTTTACATATTTTTATATATGATACAATTGTGCTATCTATATATTATATATTTAATGTGTGAATCTCTGCCATATATATACATATATATATACATATACATAGGTGTATATATATATAATTTGACATATACAAAAGGGTATAGAGCAGAAAGCTAACTCCCTCCCATCTCTGTCTCCTACCAGCCAGCCCTCCCCAGAGGCATTCCTTTTTAAAGTTACTTTTCAAAGCTTCTAAAGTTAAACTATTCATATATAAGTATATATTATTCGCAATGCCAAATGTTATACAATTTACACTTCTTAACCTTACTCCTTAACTTACCATATATTGAAGATGTGTTCATTTCAGTAATATAGACTACTTCTTTCTAATACCTTCAGTGTATTCTATTTTGCAGGTATACTACCATTTATTTCATTTTCATATTGATGACATTTAGTTTATTTCAAATCATTTTATATTATAAAAGCTACTATAACAAATATACTTTATACATATCTTTATATATATTTATAATATTATTTAAATATATTTATATTTAAGTATATGTATTTATATATAAATACATATATTTAAATTAAATATATAAGTATATATAGATTTCTTCTACAAGTGTGTGAATAGTTATATGAATAATTCTTTTTTTGGAGGGATACCAGGGATTGAACTCAGGGGCACTCGACCACTAAGACACATCCCCATGCCTTTTTTGAATTTTATTTAGAGACAGGGTCTCACTGAGTTGCTTAGCACCTTGCATTTCTTAGGCTGGCTTTGAACTTGCAATCCTTCTGCCTCAGCCTCCAGAGCCACTGGGATTATAGGCATGCTCCACTGTGTCGGGCTAATAACTCTTTAACTTAGAAATGTGTGGGTCAAGGGGTATATATTATTTTATTTTAATAATGTATATATTATTTTATTTTATTCAAGGGGTATATATATTTATTCCTTAGCAGTCATAACATTAAAAAAAATTTTCACCATCATTCTATGATAATGGCAATTTTCCCAACATGTATTATGCAAATTTCTCTTAAACTTTTTCCAATATTTAAAGTGACACTTAAAATTGTATTTCTCACATAAGTGAAGCCAAGCGCTTTTATAGGTTAAAAAAAACTACAATACTTTTTTCTTCAAGTTGTACATTTTTATTTGTTCATATTCCATTGTGGTATATTATTGATTCATGGGAACTCTTTATATACTGTTTGTGATAGATATTGAAATAATTGAATTTAATCACTAGTGCTAGTTCAGGAAAGAGACTTTAGATTATAATCTTTTCCAATGCATTGTTCTCCTCAACCCTAACATTTTAAAGATATAAATTAAGGACAACTTCAGAAGAGATAAGTTTCCTTCTTTCTAGTTCAGCTTTGTAAAAATTTTCCCATCAAAACAAGAGAAAACTTACATATTAGTACATTCTGTATCATCTTCTGAATTTTGCCAGTGGGTTTACTACATTTTTTTGAAATGGTCTAATCTCATAATTTATGTTCTAGCAGAAGCAAGCTGCTTACCTGCCAAGCCTGGTGGGATTTATTCAAAGAACAAATCTACCATTCCATCCAGATCAGAGGTTACAAATTGACTACCCAAATTCCAAATGCAGCCACAGTGTATTTTATTTGGCCAGCATAATATTTAGAAAAAATTGGAATTAGTTGCCCACATCAAAGACAGTGAATAATGCAGGAATATCTAGATTTCTGGCTTCTCTTGAAAAATCACAAGATCTAGCCACACTGCATTTCCACATGGCAACAGCGAGCTGGAGCTGGTGGGTATCTGCCCCTTTGAGAAGCCATGCACTGCCAGCCTCACTTACTTCTGTCAATTCCCCAGCTCCTAGAGACATTTGCCTTTGAAGCTTTTGACCCTTTGCTCCCAGAATTTCCCCCTCTCTTACTCTCTTGAGTCAGAAGGGAAAAAATTTCCCAGGTATCTCATCTTACACAGACTCAAGTAATTTCCTCTCCTCCAATCTACCTCCTTGTCTTTTCTTTGAAAGGCTCTTCCCTGCACCCCATAGTATTTACCTGGACTTCACATCATGTCCTCACATTTCCTCTTTCAGCATTTCCCTTAGAAATGCAGTCTGCTCCTTAGGAGGCCTTCCAAAAAAAAATTTGGAATGATAAAAATGTCTGCTCTACTAGGGCATGAATTTTAAAACTAAGTTTAACAGACTTAAAGTTTTGAGAAGCATATTTTGAGGTGTCCTTTGGACACCAGTAGATCCTTTAACATGGAAGTCCCCGCTTAAGATGGAGAATATGGACTCAGGATTGGTGTGCCCCTCTTCACCCTCTGGTTCCTCTCAGTTCTTGTTGGCTTCCTCGTGAGCTACTGCCTCAGACATGGAAACTAGTCTCCACACTGCATGTCTTCTTCGATTTGATTTTCCAGACATAATTTTCTAAATTGCAACTCTTATTTCATCAAGCATCACCCTTTTTAAAAGCTTTTAGTCATTCCCTGTTGCCTAGGGGAAATGTCTCATTGTCAACAAAGTTCATGAGGTCCTTCACAACAGGGCCTTAGGACTTAATTTCCAACCAGGCCATACACCTTGTAGTCTAGGTATGTCAGACTACCATTCCCTGAGTTCACCAAGAGTACTTTGTTCCCGTGCTGTTGCCAATGGTGCTTTCTTTCAATGAAATATGTTATTTTTGCTGTTTTACCTAGAATGTTCTTCAAGTTCCAGGGCAATTTTGCTTCTTGGAATCTTCCATTTTCTTCCACTTGGCACCTTCTATAATACTTATCATATTATCTTATGTTCTTTCTCCTCCATTATACTGTGAGCCCTTTGAGGGTATGAAATTTATTTACCTTTCTTGTCTCCAGAATTAATCTCAGTGTTTGATAGGTAGTAGGTGTTCATTAAATATTTAATGAATGAAAAAAGGAACCATTAACATTTTAATTCGCGTTATTAGCCCGTCGGTCATTTGGCAGCTTCTAGAAAATATATCGTCCTTCCCTTTCAGCCTGCAGGATCATCCTAACTGTAGCTTTGATTCAGCCACTGTTTTCAGTGGTTTTCCATGGACCTCACTGTAAGAACAAGGTCTCACATAGTGGCTCAGTGTGGTGTACACCATCCTTCATGATCTGACCTGGTCTCTCATTCCAGTTTTAGCTACTGTCATCTTCCACGTCTTCCCCAACCACTGGAACACATAAATATCCTGAAAAATCCCTACTTTCTTGATCTGGGCCTGACCTACCGGATCTTTCCCTTTGCTTTCCTTCTCCTTTGGCTGTGCATACAGGACAGCTTAGAAAGGCTTCAGCTGCCATGGGCTGGACTGGGTGTTCCCTGTGTGCTCCCATGGCACTTCTCACCCTATGCCCTTCTGTAGTCTCAGCTCCAACCTCACTCCAAGCTCTAGGACGAAAGCTGGCTTTTTCATCTTTTTACCAATGGTAGGAGGGTAGAGTTTTGGTACAAAACAGATGCTCAATAGTTGTCAGTAAAAAATCAAGATAAAGGAATGGACCAATGGAATGGTTTAAAAAATCAGGATAAAGGAAGAGCAACCCAAAGTATACAATTCTCAAGATGACATAAATGCTTAACCCTCTCCTTTGCATTTGATAGATCTTTTAAAAAGTAGTATACATAATGTATGCAAATTACTCAACATAGTCAGGAAAATGAAAAACTTGAGAAATATTTCAAATAGAAGATATTTATTACAGGAAATTGTTTTAGAGATTGGGAAGTTGGAAGAGCAAAACAAGAAGTTGGGGGAAACTAGTTATTAGTAATTGTAGAAAGAAGCTGTTGTCCCCAGGGCTGAAGTGAACCTCCTACCACCCTGAGAACACTGGGCAAAAAGGCAAGAAGGGATTATCAGAGCCCAGTTACTCAGAAGGACAAAGGGAAACAATTTGACCGTATTAAAGACACACAGGACTGGAAGATGTGTCTCAATGGCACACATGTTGAAATGTGCAGGGAAAGAAAAAATAGATAGTATCAACTGGTACACTGAAAGAAATCTGGGCTGGCTAAAGGGAGGGTGGGAAAAGACTGCTGCAGGCTGCAAGGAAAGTATGTGGCAAGATCTAGAAGTCCATGGGTGGTTGGAGATGAAGAATCACAGAGGGAACAAAGAGACATCAGAAGGCGGTAGCATTGGACCCTGTGAATGCTGGAAAAAAAAGTGAAGGAGAAATAATAAGGTGAACCAGAGTGACTAATTGCACATTAACCTTTTAGTAGCTGTAAATGTCATAATTTAGAGAAGTGACATTAGGGAGCATTAAAGAGGATGAGGATCCACCTTAAGCATGAACATTTGTAGTTGGGCTGTGTAGTGGGAAGAATTGCCAGCCAGTCCCCACTCCCATTTCTTTTCTTCCAGAAGGACACATGTTGAATCTAATAATTTAACCACGCTAAGATCTTCCTGGCCTTCCAAAGGAGTATCAGTTAATGAGTCTAGGTCCTTTCTCCATTCTGGTTGCCCTAGAAGGGAAAGTCTGTTCTTAAAATAATGGGGCACTCTTGTCTTGCTAGTGAGAAAACAGGTGTCTCTCAATGTAGACAGTGTATGTGCCCAATTGAATGGGTCCATGGTTAAAAAGACTGGTGTGCCTGCAGAGCAGACTTAGAAGGAACATTGAAATGGAAGTATGACCAGAAGAAACCACACTTACCCATTATGATGGGATTTTTAAGATGTGAGTGGCAATAGATATCTCTAACCAACCATCCAGTGGTGTTATTTCAGCTGATAAAATAGACTTGGAATCATGCATCAGGAAGGATGTGAAAAGGAATAGAGAGAGTGGCTATATAAAAAGGTGGGTAAAGATTTAGACAAGATCAAAGAATGGACAGGTTTGGCAAGGGGACCCAAGCCTGAGGGCAAGTAAGCCAACTCATTGGTAGGGTGAACCAGAAGCAGGACCGCATTCCAGAGGAGGAGGGCTGCTCATTCTTCAGGTGCCATCCTGGGACACTCAAGAAAATTAAGATTGGTGAGACCTCTAGCTTTACTGAATGGTGAGGCCAGTGTCTGGAGGGTTTAGAAAGAAAAAGAGGATTCTTTCTGTAATTTCTTCTGACTCTGACTCACTGTTCTAGGTTTTTGTTTGCAAAGTCTGGTGTTCAGATGGAAGAGGCAGACGATGGAGCACTGTCCACCCATATCCTCACTGGAGCCAGAAGAGACAGGGCGTATCTTTACAGCTCTGTATTCAGTGGGTTCTGACTAGAGGTTTTGATCAAGTAGCACATTTAGAAATTTTTTTCCTTTTTAGTTTGAATCCATCCCATTTGTTGATTCTTGATTTTACTTCTTGTGCTATAGGAGTCTTGTTAAGGAAGTATGGTCCTAATCCGACATGATGAAGATTTGGGCCTATTTTTTCTTCTATTAGGCGTTGGGTCTCTGGTCTGACTCCCAGGTCCTTGATCCATTTTGAGTTGAGTTTTGTGCATGGTGAGAGATAGGGGTTTAGTTTCAATTTGCTGCATATGGATTTCCAGTTTTCCCAGCACCATTTGTTGAAGAGGCTGTCTTTTCTCCAGTGTGCGTGTTTGGCTCCTTTATCTAGTATAAGGTAACTGTATGTAAGTGGGTTCGTCTCTGTGTCTTCTATTCTATACCATTGGTCTACGTGTCTATTTTGGTGCCAGTGCCATGCTGTTTTTGTTACTATGGCTTTGTAGTATAATCTGAGGTCAGGTATTGTAATGCCTCCTGCTTCACTCTTCTTGCTA
>CM053404.1:32227625-32321653 GCA_028644305.1 Xerus rutilus
AATGTGGTTTGGGATTTATAAATATCTACTGAAAGTACTCATGTGTGGGAATAACCCATGCCAACTTCAAGCAGAGGTTTCTCTGTGGAAGAAAGATGGAGAAAGGATGAAAGGGAAGGGGGACTGTGGCTTTAGCTGTCTTTGTGTTTTGCTTTTGTTACAAAGGATTTGAAGTAAATGTTAAGAAATGTTTAATCTATATGGTAGGCATATGGTTATCTGTTTCATTATCTACACCTTTCTATATGTTTGAAGTACTTCTTAATGAAAACTTTTAAATAGTGCTCGCTTTGGCAGCACATATACTAAAATTGGAACGATGCAGAGATTAGCATGGCCCCTACGCAAGGATGACAAGCAAATTCGTGAAGCGTTCCATATTTTTGAAAAACTGAGCTCTATATATGTACTATGACTTGAAATGCAACTAAATAAACTAATTTTAAAAAAAGAAAAAAGAAAAACTTTTAAATATAGAAAAAATTTAAGAGCTGGGAACAGATATTTAATCCTTTCCCTCTGAATCTTTTTCAGTACAATAAATATTGGTGCATATCCCAAGAACCAGGCATGGGAGAGCTAATTGTCAGGTAGAAGTGGACCCAAATTTAAGGAGTATATGCTCTAATGGGAAGAAAGGTAACAATTATTTCTTATTCTTTTTGATTATTGTTTTATACCCATCACTGAGAAAAACAGCCACGAGTTTTTTATTTGTGCTAAATATAAAAGCAACAAGGAAAGACCCATGTGAAGGGCTTTCCCCAGGGTCACATCGGTGGCTGTCATGTTTACAGATTAAAGTCACAAGTTCCCTTTGACTGCCAAATGTCACTGGGTGTTGAGGGCCTGTCCTTTGTGTATGGCACAGTCAGGGTGTATGGGATGATAGGCCATTTCACAGACTGCAAGTAGCAGAGTTCTGCAGAGGCTATGTTCACTCAGGTAAATCCTGGATAATTGCTGTATTGGGACAGAAAGATATAGAAAGAAGCTCACATTCTTGGGGTGGGGGGACAAATATGTAGATGAAGCTATATGATCCTGCTATAGTTTTGATCTTTAATGTCCCCCAAAGGCACCTGTGTTACAGGCTTAGTCTCCAGTTTGGTGCTATTGATAGGTGGTGGAAACTTTAAGAGGCGGGGCCTAGTGGGAGGTCTTCAGGTCACTGGGGATGTACCACCAAAGGCAATTGTGGGAATCCAGTCTTCCTCTTCATCTCTCTGCCATGAAGTGGACAGTTTTGACACGTCACACACATTTGTCATATGCTGCTGTGCCACTGGTCCAAATTAACAGGTTTTAATCAATCAGGGACTAAAACTTTAAAAATCGTAAGTCAAAATAAACCTTTTTTCTTATTAAGTTGATATGTTTCAGGTGTTCATTGCAGTGACAAAAAACTAACACAGATCCATAAAAAAAGTGGAAACAACCTATTGAAAGAATTGGTGGCAAGAGAAGAAATGAGATTGCAAGGGGTCTCTTGGAATCAAAAGAATTTGAGATCAATCTCATTTCCAGCCAACAAGCATGTGAAGATTAGCCTTCTAGATCCCTATCTGAAGGGTCATGCAGTATCATTCTAGGTTAACAGAGGATGCTTTATGGAAGTGACACAGGCTTCTGCCAATTGGGCTGAAACCACAATTCCATTCCTCTCTCTCCTCTCCAGTAGCATAGTGTACTGATAATGTTATTGTGCACACACAACAGAGTCTCCAGCGAGAGTGCAGGTATTGAATTTAGAGGGTAAAGGGATAGAAGGGAAAATAAAAATGGGGCAGAGGGAGAAGTTCTAGCAAGTTCTAGCAGCAACAGGTAAAATAAAACAGTTACTAGCATTTCCCAATAAGGACCTGAACCAAGAAGTATATATATATCCTAGCTGAGAGCAAGCTGCTTAAGACAATAGCAAGTGAAAGGCAAAAAAGATGCAGACATTACTTTACTTTTGGGAGAAGATAAACTACAGATTGAAATCAGGGTATGTGTCCCTCAAAATTTGCCATATGATTCTGTGGTAGGCTAAAGAATGGCCTGCGATTATATCCAGGTGCTAGTCCCTAGCACATGTGAGTGGTACCTCATATGGTAAAAGAGCTGATGTGATTAAGGCTTTGAGATGAGATTGCCCTGGATTATCCAGGTGGGCTCTAAATGCAGTCATAAGCACCCTTCCAAAAGGGAGCCAGAGGGAGATTGGCTTGGGGGGGGGGGAGGCAGTGTGGCCATTGTAGCAAAATGTTATGCTGCTGGCTTTGAAAATGGAGAGAGGAGCCATGAACCAAGGAATGCAAAGCATTCAGCTCTAGAAGCTGGAAAAGGCAAAAGACTGGATTCCCTCTCCAGTCTCCAGAATGAGTCCAGCCTGGCTGACACCTTGACTTAAGCTCACTGAAACTGCTTTCAGACTCTGACATCCAGAATTATAAGGGAATACATGTGTTTTCTTTTAGGCCACCAAGTATGTTGTGTCTTGTTATAGCAGCCATAGGAAATGAATACAGGTTTTTTCACATGTCTTAAAGCAGCCTTCTAGGCATCTGCTCTAAAGTTGTTGGAGGAGCCTCCATCAGATGACAAGAATCAAGACTTTGGTCTCAAGCCGGCACAGTGGCTCAAGCCTGTAATCCCAGCACTTAGGGAGGCTGAGACATGAGAATCACGAGTTCAAAGCCAGCCTCAGCAACGGCGAGGTGCTAAGCAACTAAGTGAGACCCTGTCTCTACATAAAACACAAAATAAGGCTGGAGATGTGGCTCCGTGGTCAAGTGCCCCTCAGTTCAATCTCCAGTGCCATATATATATATATATATTTTTTTTTTTCCTCAAAGAAGGCCAAATTTTGATAAAGAGAGAGTGTGTGTGTCTTTGGTAGGCCAAGTTACCTAGGGAAAAGATTCTGAGGCAAATATTTGCATGCAGGTGATTTACCAGGGAGCACTTGTACCTATAAAGGACCTGGGAAAGCAGACCTCAGTAGAGGTCAAAGTTGCACCTACAGCCAATCACCCACGGAGCAGTGGAGCTCCTTGAATTTTTGATATTTGAAAATATCCAAAATTAAACTAAGGACCAATTTTTTGTACCCCCATATTGACCAGTTGTGGGATGCAGGCTGTTACCAGGGAAGGGGCAGTAACCTTGAATGGGGCAGTGACCTTTGATCAGGGGCAATCCCTGGGAAGGGACTCAGCTATGGGCCACTCATGGGCCACATTCCTGTCATGTGGAAGGCATGTGCCAGGGCCTTGGGGTAGCGGGGTCAGAGCAGCACACCATAGCATTTGCTTCTCTGTGGGTATACTCTCCAACAGTTTTTTTTTTTTTTTTTTTTTTATCAAGTTCCTGAAGCAGAGAGGTGAGGGGAAGTTTCTCCTTGACTCTATTTTCAGGCCATTCCTAGGCCTGCCAGTCCTGAGCCTTGTGTTTCTTTTAGGAGCTTGCTGACAACAGATCAGGGACACCCTAGGCTAAGCTGCTGACATAACTATAAGTGGTTTGGTCTTGGACCCAGGTTTGAAAACAAACCTACTGGTGAAGATTTGGAAAGCCTTCTGAGAAAGCCCCTGAAAAGGTTCCACAGCTGTGTGCTACATGGGTTAGGATTGCTTTGGCCTGGATTTTCTGGGGCTCATACTGTGCCCTGGCTGATAAATTAAGCAATGCAGAAAGCACAGGCGCACACAGCCAAACCCTGTCCCAGCCACCATACCACACCACGCACCAGCCAACCCTGGCTCCACACTCCAATGCTGAGGTACCAGGGCAAAGCAGAGTTGAAGTTGATTTCCAGAGAGTCTGCACTCCAGGGAGGCCCACTGTCAGAACAACCTGGAGCAAGTCAAAGGCCTTTGATTTCAGCCTTCGTTGCTCCAGGTCCAGTGAAAGAGCCTTACTTCACTCACCTGCTTAAATACTGAACTGTGTGTAATATAGTGGTGCTTCAGTGACTGGGAACCTCAAGGCATCTCTCTGATCTGTGTGGTGTCTGAAGATGCGGGGTTTCATCCTGCTTCTGACACCTATTACAAATGTGATTTAGAATGAAGCACTGTTCTCGGAACCTGCTTGCCTCCCCTGTAACATGGGGTTGAATTAAATTATCTCAGATTCTGGCCAGTCTTCATGCTCAAGGAATCTGTGGTCTCCCTGTAGGCATGAAGGTTGAAGAGAGTGACGTGCATTTGTACTGAGGCTGATACATTCTAGAATCTGCCTTGTTGGGAGAAAATTCCTGCCATCAGGTTTCTTTCAAATGGATGAATATATGAATATATCGTGCTGATTTGCATTGGCTGCTTTTTCTAAAATTGGCAGCTCGAGATTTCCTTGAATCACCAGAATAGATTCCTTTCATCAGTCCATAGATTTTCCAGGGGCTTGGGCATGAGTGGCCATTACCTTTTTTAAATCCACGGGATTATCTTTGAAGTATAGCAGAATGGTAGGATAGAGAGCCTGCTAACTGATTTGTCAGAATACTTGGGTTGCAATTCATGCCAACTACTTTCCTTGTGACATTGGCAAACCATTTAACCCATTGAGCTTCTGATAGGAGGCCAGTCAAGGTCAGCACTGCCTACCTCACATGGTAACTGTGGTATGAAAAGAGATTAAACTTGTGAGAGAACTTTGGAACCTCTAAGACATGTCAAAACAAAAGCAATTATTATTATTACTTTAACACCTTCAAAGCTACATGCAGGGCATCTATTCCATCAGTTGTATTTGCTTGAAGAAAATCTCCTGTTTTCAATGCAGAGGTTTTATTCAGAATATAAACAGAGTGGGTACAAAGATTTATTGTGCCAGCTTCTAAAGCTCCCAAGAGAATGTTTCCCAGCAGTAAAAGTTGCTAAAACAGTTTGTAAGGTCACCTGCTCTTAGCAACTACGATTGGTAGAGAAGGAACTAGCCCCAGAGGACTAATGCTTTTAACAGGCCTTACAGCTGCAGGGGGAAGTTGCTCTTATAACCTACAGCAAGAAACCCCTGCTTCTGCATTGGAATTAGGCAGGTCTGTTAGCTTCTTCAGAGCACACATTAGTCACGTGATTCTTCTGTTTACAAGGACAGCTGCAAATGTGAATCCAGTTGAAATAAAAAGCATGATCTTTAAGATTTTCCTATTTCTCTTGTGCACGCTTATTCCTTCCAGATTGTAGCAAGCCCACAGAACAACTTCCTACCTATTCTCTTCCCCCAGTTCGGTCTTTCAGAAAAACCTCCACGTGAAAGAGAAGAAAACTCACAAAAGGTATATCTCCATAAATTCATTTAAATCTGCTTCTAGATTTAAAAGAAATCTTGAATTCAACTTGTCTTCTGAAAGATGATTGGGAACACATCATAGCAAGCCAAATGACAGCTGCCTTCTTACTCTTGCTGCATGCAAGCTTATGAGTACCAAATAAAGCAGCAGTGAAGGAAACACAAACTGCTCCAAGATTAGAATGGCTTATAGAAGCTCTGCCTTTATTTATGTATTTTCTGAGTCTCCATTTTCTTCTTCCACTCTTGGGAAATACTGATGATCAGCGTATTGCCCAGATGGGAACAGGTACTGCAGGTCTGGAGGGACCAGGCTGAGGGCTGGACTGAGTCAGCCTGGATTGGCAAGTGAGCCACACACACCACACCACACTGCACTGGGTGGGCCAGGAGCATGGAGTCTGTTGTTATAGAAACCAGAATCCTCTGGGAGCACAAAGGTAGGGGCAACACGTCTTTTAAAATAGAGTGCAGGTAGTAAGCCCTGGAACCACGCAGTGGGATTCAGTGCAGGCTGACAGGCAGACCCATGTAGAGTGCAACCGAGCCTGACAGCCGAGCGTGGAAGAGGTGCCAGCGCTCTCATGCTCTGGGTTGAAGCCCTGTCTTTCCTTCCTCCAGGCAGATGTCAGCTGGCAGGTGTGCTCTGCTCTCTCCTCAGCAAGACAGAGCTTTGCAGGTGCTCGTGATTACAGAGCCAACAAGGGTTAGATCTTCTGGGAGTCTTTCAACCGCTCTGATGTCAGTTACTTGTGGGTTCCCATTTCTCTACAGCCCAATTAACTGGAGTTTCATATAATGTTATATATAACATGGATCCACTTGAGCTGCCTTCCACTTCCCACTCTGAATCTCTCTCTTTCTCTCCCTTGCACAGACATTCCCTTATGGACATTCACATTTCTGAGGTTAGAGGCTTATCCTTCAGAGAATAGAGCTTACCTATGTTTTTAAGCATTAGGGCTGGCAGACAGACAGATATTTATCTTGATGTAGGGTGGTTGCCAGACTCAGAGGAATCTGGGTTTGGAGTCATGAAGCTGCAGCTCTTTTCATAGTGGCTGGGCTGCCTCTGTTATGATTGTTTGTTTTTTAGCTTCCCTGAGATTTGTCATGGTTTGTGTTTTTAAAAAAAGCACTGCCAGGGACCTGAGGTCTACACTTGCTCATTCGCTGGTTTTTCCAGGAAGCAAGTGAAATGTGCGGCACAGCAGAGGAGAAGAAGTCTGGCCAGGGTGGCCCCATTTCAGTGAACCCCACCCTGCTCAGTGCCCCTGGACTAGGAATCTTGGCCTCAGTTGCCGGTAAGACTCTGCCAGCCCAGACAGCATGTCCGAAGTACCTAGTGGGGCTTTTTAACCCGTGACTATAAAGACAACAAAAAAGCTAATGGGGAATGACTGACTCCAACTATGAAATGAAAATTAGGTACAGTTTGTTACACAGTTAACCCTAACACATTTCTACGTCCCACAAGCCATAAATAACATACAGTGGAGTTCTGGAATCAATTTCCATGCCCTTTTAACCCAAGACTTGTCCATAGGCAAATTTCTCTCTAGTCCTGTTCAGATCGCTGTTCCTTTCTCTGCCCCAGTTCTCGCATATTGCTGATTTATTCTGTCTCTTATCATTTAAGTTCTGAGCCAGTTTGTGTTGATGGAACAGAGATACTGCTATGTGTTCTCCCAAAAATCTCACTTTGGTGAAACATAGAGGAAAACTCATTTCCCAGCTTCTCCCACAGTGGGAGGCAGTGCTGGGCCCTGGCCAGTGGGATGTGGGCAGATGTGATCCATGTCACATTCATGGCTGTATGAGCCTCCCTAACCCTTGCCCCATACAACCACACCCAATTGCCACAGAAGTGAGAAGTAAACTTTTATTGTTTTACTCCAGTGAGATCTGGGGATAATTTGTCAGAATGCTCAGAATAGACTTTCACTTAGATCAAGGTTGAGAATATCAACTTCTAAGAATTATTTGTTTCTGTCAACTATGACTCTAAGTTCAGAGTTTCAGTATATTTCCCCTTGACTATATAAAACCCAGAATTGATTTCATCCAGTATACAATTCCTATTATCTGGTGTTCCTGATCTCTATATGCAGCACTAGACGTCTCTCTTTTCTGTATCACCCTGAGTCGCATGGCATAGGGAAGATTTTGAATACTTCATAACATTTTGGTACATACAATGTGAAAAATTCTTTTTGCTCAAAATTCACCTCTGGTTTCCTTGAGTAGCAGCATCAAATAACAGCCCACAAACTGAGAGCTGTCCTGATCAGTGGGGTCAGTCTAGTTCATTTGTTTTTGAGCACTGGAGGAAAAGGACAATATAGATCAGTGGAAAGAGCACAGGATTTGGTTGTTGATCTGGATTTTAATTCTGGTACTTCTATAAACTTGCTGGGTAACTTTGGACAAGTTGCAACTTACCTTGGTCTCTGTTCTTCTGTTTTGTCACCTATGATATGCAGGTAATATTTTGTTCTCTAGCTAACTCAGCAGGGCTCTTCTGTTATTATAGGACAAAATGGATAGTCTAGGTAGAAACATGGGAAATTATGGTGGGAACATGCAAGGAATTATTTCAAGAAAATTCACTTATAATCAGGTAGTTAAATGTTATGGACTAGCCAGACCTCTGCTGGAAAGAGTTGCTTTTTTTGAAAATAAACATTTTTTTCTTGGGTTTACTTTGGAGTTTCCCTATCTTGGTATACATACAAACATGTGGAACAATGGACAACTTGTCAGATTAGAGGTCCTTCTTAGTTAGCATGTTCCCAATATCTACTCAACAGTCCTAAGGTCAGGTCTGCCCATATCAAAGACTATTAAAACCATAGTTAGACAATTCCATGTGTCTTCTTATGAGTAGGTATGGGTGAGAAAGAACATAGAAGAGGCTATCTACTGTTTGGAATAGCAAAAGATTTGAAACATCTGGATTTGTACCACAGGGGAAACTGGGTAAATCAACTGTGGAAATCCATGCACTGGCAAAATATGTAGCTATGAGTGCTGAAACTCTGATATACTGATATGGAACATTCTCCAAGAAATTTCATTAAGTTAAAAAAGCAAATTGCAGAAGAGTGTGTAAAATATGATACTGCTTGTGTACAGACATTCCTAAAAATGTATTTATTTGTGAATGCATAAAATCTCTTTGGAAGAATACCAAAATTCTGCTATTATTGTTTGCCTCTGGAGAAGAAAATGGATTAACTAGGGAACAGATTGTGGAGGGACTTTTTTTTAAAGTTTAAAACCATGTGAATATTTTAACTATTCAAAACAAAGCAAAAACAAAATCCAAAACAGTTCACTTTTTACATTTATTTATTTATTTTACTAACATGTATATAACATAAAATTTACTATCGTAACCATTTTTAAGTGTACAGTTTGGTGACATAAAAACAGGAACATTATTGTGGAGCCCTCACTAGCATCCATCCAGAACTGTTAGATTCGATTCATTTCTGATCTGTGCACATTTCCACAGGAGATAAGAACATTGTGCTTCCCTCCATGGGAGGGAACAGTATCTGTGGAATGTTTCTGAAGGTTCCTGGAGCCTTTGCTCCCTTCCCCAAGGGCAGGTGAATGGCTAAGCTGATTGGTGATTTGGAAGAAGGACTAAAGTTTACCCTTTTCTGTGTTTTCCTTTTGATGGCATCCTGTCTAGGGACACATACATGTTCTGCTCCCCCAACCAGTGGACATACTTGGGCAGACTCTGCCCCTGTAAGGGAAGGCCTACAGTTCTAGAAAAATGAGGACAATGGGGAAGAAGCAGTAGGAAACTCATTTTTGGGTGTGGCTCAAAATCATTTGTCCAAGACGGATTCCCATTCATCAGTCTTCTAGGAAAGGAGTTGGATGCAGTGCTCCATGCAAATAAGGTACAGCACGGAGTTGAAGGCAGCCAATCTCGGTTGATCCTGAGGCTTGGACCCAGCCTCCTCAGCAGGCCAAGAGAAAATCTGTGTTTCCCCAAGGATGAGGGCTGTGGGATGGGAGAGGTTACTAAGTAGCAGCGGGGTATCACTGCCATGGTGAGGCATGGACGCTGCCTGCTGGTTATAAACTGGAAAGTGATCATGATTCCCAGACCCAAACCTGGAGCTGGCAGGACTCTAGCCACAAATTTCTCCAGACAAAGGCTTGCTGTTTCTTTTATCCATGTAGCTTGAAAACTTCACAGTTCAGTGGGTTCGAGTCCCTTTCTTAGAATTTGATGTCTGGTCTCACTGATCATTGTGTTCTGCCCTAGAAGGTGGTGGTCACTGGGGACCCCCACACCTGCTACTGTTCCCCTCTTTGTATCTTCCCAAGGAGCCTTGCCCTAACAGGGCTAATGTATCTGCTGGCTGGTTATTTGCTTTGTTTACATGGCAGTGTCTGAGTGAGTTCTACCAATAATAAAACTAATGCTTTCATCTTTCTAAATCCTCTAACTCTCTAATGTTTCCAAATTCAGAGGAGGGAGAGAGGAATGACTTACCATGGCCTGATTAAACTCCAGTGATTTTTATTAAATTACTAAATTATGACTTTTGCTATCATCTGCACCTATAGACTTTCTCTCAGTTATTTCCTGTCTAATAATGGTACTTCATAGTAAAGCCAACGTGCCCTTGCACCACTGCCCAACATCCTGAGGATTGCTGTTCCATGGTGCATGGCATTGTTATCCAGTGTGTTCACCCCTCTAGCCTCCAGAAGGGGCTCTGCCCTGCCCTTCACTTAACTGGAACCCAGACCTGTTCTTCTGTATTTACCACCTTGCTAAGGCCAGGCTGAAAATTTGTATTGAAATTGATTAAAGCTTTGGGGAAGCACAAGAAGATAACATAGCACTAATATAAGATATGATTTTTACTGAATGGACAGACCAACTTGCAGTCACCTAAATGTTGACGTGCCTACAAAGAAGTCACTCATGCCCACTGCTGGGACAGCACCCAAAGCATGACCAGACCTGCAGAAAGAAAGGAGTTTCTCCTCTTTGCTAGTCTGATCAGGGTCTACATTCTCGATCCTCTCTTGTTCTAGGATCTTGCCAGGGTGATTGACAAGAGCAATGTTCAATTCTTTTAAGAGGAACACCACCCTCCATGTACAGAGGTTTTACCTATTCCTTTGCATTCCACGCCCTACCGGGTAATCACATCATAATGTAATAGTCTAATAATGGTACTTCCAAGACTAATCAGTCTTCAGAAGTACTGTAAGATACCAGCAGTTCAGCCCAAGATGAATCCTGCCAAACCCAAAGCAGTCCCTTGGTAAGATGGTCATTATCTCCCCGTTTCCCACTCTTTACCTTGTAGCCTCCTGTAAGCATCCACCTGAACAAGAACACAATCCACCAACTAGAACAGATGCACCTGCTAGCAGGTGTGAGAAAACCATTTTTTAAGGGGAACACAGCTGCAGAGATGCAGTTCTCTCTGCACCATCAACAACATGTTTCTTTATCTTATGAATGAGCTTAGCTTCTTGGAGTTAATACCTCCATTTTCGAAAACAACATTTATTTTGCATTTTTATAATGTAGACTCATTCAGATGGTTGAACCCTAACCCTAACCCACTGCCAAATAGAAGTCTGTACCTTTTGAATTTAAATTTCAACATTTTGAGTGACTGAAAACTACTTATAGCTTTAAAATTTGTTTGACCAAGCTGTATTTATTAAAGTTTCAAAATAAGCCTCAGCCTGAGAACCACATTACATGCTTCAGTTGGAATCCAGTCTCCTAAACATAACTTTCAAGGCATGACACATCTGGGCCAATCTACATGAACATAAGTTCACCTCTGTCCAGCCAGGGTGAAGTCCTCCAGAAGAAGCTTCACTTTTTTTTGGTACCAGGGATTGAACTCAGGGTACTCGACCACTGAGCCACATCCCCAGCCCTATTTTTTGTGTTTTATTTAGAGACAGGGTCTTACCGAGTTGCTTAGCACCTTGCCATTGCTGAGGCTGGCTTTGAACTCATGATTTTCCTGCCTCAGCCTCCCAAAGTGCTGGGATTACTGGTGGGCACCACCATGCTGGCTGAGAAGTTTCACTTTTATCTTTACTTATGCCACCCTCTCATCTAGAATCCTCCCCAGTTCCTCCCATTTGATGAAGTCTTCTCACTCGTCCACCTCCCCACTTACCCAAGGGGGTGTGTTGAGGGCTTACCTTGTATAAGACACCAAGTTGATTCTATGAAGTTTCCAGAAATGAGTAACATGCAGGTCTTTTTCCAAACAGTTTATGATTTTGTAGCAAAGTACACAAACAGCAAAGTTGTGTTTTACTTTTCTACTCACAAACTGACTCATTTCTTTCTTTTTTCACCTCAAGTTTCTGATATTGTTTTTCTGGCTCCCTATCCCTAATAGTCTGAAGAATAGCCATTCTCTGATTCTAAATTGTCCCATGTTGTATTAATAAAATAAATGTAATAAAATGAGGACTACCTCATGTTCCAGCCCCAAATCCATCTGCTTATCTGCACCTGTAACCACGTTCTCTCTCTTGCTCTTACTTAAAGCAAATGCTTCCATTTGGAGCCTAGATTGCTCTGCATTTATCTGCATTTATCCCATCTTTAGTCCTCCCCTTCACTGTCTCATTCCCAATTTCAAATAAATATGCTTCATATTACCCATTAAAAAACAAAACCGAATGTGTACCTCCTCAAGCCACTACTGCCTTTCCCTGCTCCCCTTCACATACCTTCAGGAGAGGTGTCTATAGGCACTGTCATTCCTTCCCTGCCCTCTAGAATCTCCAGAATTCTCTCCAGAGCTGGGCACCCATCACTCTAAGGAATCAGCTCCTGTAGGAGTTGCAGTAGCCAAAGGCTCTTGGCCAGCTCTGCCTTTGTCTCTTGGCCACCCAGCAGGGCTGGGCCTAACTGCCTTCCCCTCTTCCACAAGATCCTCTCTGGGCTTCTGGGCAGATGCCTGCCTGGCTTCCCTGCGTGGCCCTCTGCTGCTGTTTGGCCCCTGCTGGCTCCTTTCCTACACTACATTTCTAAGTGTTGCAGGCCTTTAAGCTCTGTCAGGAACCTGGGTCTCTCTTTTCCTTCTCTGTATACTCTTTGCCTAGGAAACTTCATGGTCTCTTGGGGATTCAGATACCACATGTGTAATGACTGCGATCAAACTGTAGACCCCTTGAGTCTGACTTGTTGATCCAACTGTCTATATTCATCCATTCAGATGTCTAATGGACATTTGTGACTTAACCTAGCCAAAAACAGCTGATAATTATTCCTCTATCATATCCCCCCAATAACAACCTTCTGCTCCCTGACAAGCCCTCCCTGTCTTACTTAGTGATGCCGCTTGTCAGGGGTAAGTCCAGGTTTTGTGGTCCTAAAGCCTAAACAATTTAGGGAGCCCTCTGTAGCATAAATAATACAAAATTAAAATATAAATTCAGCGTGAAAATTAATGTTCATTTAGACAGAGAAAAGAAATCACAATAAATTACAAATATCACTATACTGTGGCTATCGCTATTACAAATACCACAGTATTTGGTATTGTATATACAAATACCACAGTAATCACAAAATCAAGAAAGATAACATTTTATTAATTACCTACCTCACATACTTCAATGATGCTTTTTTTCCTACATGCTCTTTGACTGACTTTTAAGATAATATTTTGTCATCATTCCTATAGTGAGACTTGGAGAATAATTCAGATCATTTCTCTTTGGTAGGTTAGTAAATATCCATTTTTTTAAAAAAAGTAGAGATAGTTTTGAAACATTTATTTTAGCTTCACAATTCATAATTGGTAATAGTTAAAGAAAATTCACATAAGACTTGATAGTTATGTACTGTGGACTGAACAGACCTGTGCCAGAAGAGTTGCCCTTTGAAAATGGACTCCATTTTGAAGCATCTAATTTGGCAGTTTTCACAGCCAGGCTATGTACTGTGACACAGAGCAATGACCCAGGAGGAGGGCCCTTTTCATTGCTTATTCAGGTTCATTTTCAGATTGATGTTCTTGGTTACTTGCTGATGTGTCCAAATTATCTGTCCAGCCCTTCCAGGTTCATGTCTTCCAGTGTTGAAATATATCATGGGCTTAGGTTAAGTAATTTTCAGCATTTATCTTACAGGTAGATTATTTTCCTTTCTTTACACTCCATATCTAATCTGTCAGTAATTCTTGTTGGCTTTTTTCCCAAATTTACTCCCTAAATTCAACTCCTTTTACCAGCTCCCTCATTCCTTCCCTGTTCCACGCTGCATTCAACGTCTCTCATGGACTGTGGCAACAGTCTATGACTGCCTTGCTGAAGCCAGAATTAGATAGGCAGTCAGTGTAGATAGGTAAATTGAGTCAGGTCAGATCTAGGAGGCTAATTTGGGTCTGGGAAGTTGGAGAGGTACTGAAATGCTGATGCCTTCAGAGCCCTTCCTCCACCCTTATCAAGATAACCTGCCCCTGCTCCAACCTGTTGCTAAGCTAACCTGTCCCAGGGATTTTTTCCCTCCCTACAAGGAGTAGTTAATTATGCCCCTTTCCTGCCTAGATTACTCCACCTTTATTCGTCTGTTTTCACCCTTTGGCCATCCCACCGAGCATCTCCTGGGCCTCGTCACTTATGCAGGAGGGAGAGAGATAAAGGGAAGAGAGCAGGAGAAAAAAGGAAGCCTAGGATATATAAAAAGGCAAAACACCTGTACTTCTTGGGATACCAGGATACCAGCTATGGCTCCCTTCCCCCTCCCAGAAGAAGTCTATATGCTTGCCTCAGCTTGTTTCTCTAATCTTCAAACTTCAACATGTGAAGAAGCAGAACTTGTCACAGGTAGCCAGCAGTATCATTGCTACTGGTTAACTTGATTCAACTTCCCTGATTGACTTGGTCCATTGCCCCTATCTCACAGTACCCAGAACAATCTTTCTAAAGCATAGCTCAGCTCCTGCCGATCTGCCCCAAACCCCAGATGGCTTTGAATCTCACTGAAAATCATATGCAGCTCTTGGAGCCCCACCAGTCTGGCTCTGCCTATCTCTCTGACCTCATTTTCCTCCACATTTCCTCTTGATCATCATGCTTCAGCCACACTGATCATTCTGTCACTCAAACATGCCAAAATCATTCTCACAGGACCTCTGTACTTGCTGTTCCTCTCGCTTTGAGCACACATCCCCAACCCTGCAAGCTGCCTGTGCCCATCCTCCAGTGGTCTAGGTGAAGTGGCCCCTCTCCCAGGGGTCTTATCTCACAAAGCAACCTCCCTCCAGGATTTTGCCATATGCTTCTTCTGTATAGCACCTTTTTCTTTTCAGTGCTAGGAGATATCTCATTGTATATACTTTTTATAAATTTTTCTGTATCTACTACGGCATTGGTCCTAAAACTGAAATTTAAATACTTCTGGAGATCCATGAGGTTTTCTAAGGATATGAGAATATAAAGAATTTTAAGGGACTCTTTTTCAGTACTTAATTTCCACATGAACTCAACCACAGCAGAGACATTATGCCAGTTTTCCTTTTCCAATCCCCCATGAAAACTGTACTTATCTGATTTACCATCTACTCATCCATCTTGATGGATATTTTAAAAAGTCAGAGGCTTGGGAAAAGCGGTAATTACAAATAAGAGTTTGAGAGAGTAAATGACTTTTAGTTTCAGATTAAAATAAATATTTCCCAAGCAATATAATATGATCTCTAAGTTTTTTTTTAGTGCTCGGGATTGAAGCCAAGATCTTGCTTATGCTAAACCTGGCCTCCACCAGTAAGCTATAACACCAGACCATGTTCTCTAATGTTTTGCTCTGACAAAATGAAAAGAGGACCAATTTTTTTTCAAAGATTATTAAAAATTATTTTAACATGGATCACTATGTGATTTTCTGAATATAACTTAGAAGCAGTTTAAATAGTTGAATTGCATTGAGAGAATAAAATTCTTTCCATTCCCATTGAATTATTTAGGTGAATCAGGTTTCTTCATGCTTACATTTGTGAAAACAAAAACTAGGAATAGAATTGATGTTTAATCCCATCTGATTCTTGCAGTAAGTAATATTCATCCATGAATACATAAACTAACTGAAAAAAATAGCCCTAGTAGGTCTCATTAAGAGAACATTTAATAAAATTCTTATTTCTTATGTTTAAGTACTTACTAATAAAATTTTCAGTGCAGTTATGCTTTGATCAATCATGTCTCAATATCTATTATAATGTTAACTGAATTCAGATGAAATTTTTAGCAGTAAGACCTTTATCGTCATGAGAATAAAAACAACTGATTTCAATTTAAAAAGTTTGTTCAGGGTAAGTATCAATAAAACACCTTCAAATATAAAAACTAGAATACAATTCTGTGGAAGAAACAGACTGGAAATGCAATGGGAAAAGGGAAGGAATTAAAATTTGTGACTATTAGAGATGAACTTTTCATATGTTTTCAAAATAGATAACGGCCATATAAATAAAGAGTTGGCTGGACATAGAAGATGCTAGAAATCTAACTTCCAATATTATATCCTCAAGGTGAAATGTTAGGGACTTTATTTGCTTTTCCATCTCAATAGTAACAGAAAATATTATATATACTGCTAGCATGCAAACGAGTTTAGCTATGTCACACGAGCAAGCAGGGGCTGCGTGAGCTTTTAACTCATGGGATCTACTTCAATGCTAGTCACACAGTGCTAAAATTAATGAGATTAAAAAACAAAAAAACACACCCCTCCACCAAAATCAAAACAAAAACCCTTAAGTCTTAGCCACAGTACAGGCAGGAAGCTGCCTTTTAAGCGAGGAAGGGATTCCTTTTAGGAAAACTAGACAGGAAGCTCACTCACATGGCCTTGTCTCTCACCATGAAGAGAGAGAGACAAATACTCTCTTCTTTGCATATGACAGGGTTTTCTAGAATCAAAGTAAAAATGGCTTTAATAGACAATGATTCCTCTTATACAATTACCATTGAATTTAAGACTTAGATCAGCTTCCCCAGGCAAAGAAATTTTAAGTGACTAAGACCCCAAACCATTGTTACCTGGAGGTACAGTGTACAACTTGTTCATCCTGGAGGGGTTGCTTTTCACAAAGCCATTCTAGCAGAGAGCTGAATTCATGACTAACATTGTTTTAAAAACTGCTCTCATTGAATTGTGCTTTTGTGTATGTCATCAGTCTCCTCTGCAGGATACTGTTAAGATACAATCACATGACATTCATTGCTTTATTATTATATTTATTGTAGGACTGTTGTTGAGGGTGTGGCTTACCATTTTACACAGCATCTTCTTTATCAGGAAGAAGGTAGAAATTCCTTCCTAGTTTTATAATCAAAGATAGTTGTATTTCTTCTGACATCTTCATTGGTTTTAATCTTCTGGGTGCTCTAATTAGCATGACTAAGCATGTGTCCCTCCATGACAGCAGCTGAGGTTTGACTCCATTTGGTGAACTTGCACTGAAATTCATGGCAAGCATTTTTGGGAGTGTGTGCTCACCTGACTACCAGTTTCATATTTTTCTTCTCTAGCCTTATTTCCACCACCATCTGCATCTACTTTCTTCATATACTGAATTCATCAGGAACCTAATTAAGAATGGCCAGAAACTCACCTTAATTGAAAAAGTAAAGGGAATATATTATGCTTACTGAATATAGTCCAGGATCTGGGCTAGCTTCAGTCATGGCTGGATGTGGGAATTTCCCCTAAAACCTTCTCTGGCACTCAGCATTTCTCCCTCTGTCTCACAGCCTTGCTCTCTTCTGAGGTCCCTGCCTCCCCACCTAGTGACGCGGACAGCGCAGCCTTGTTTATCCTGCAGACATCAGTCCAGTGGAAGGAGAGCTTCACTTTTCCCCATAATCCTGATAGAGTTCCCAAATTGAGCTTCCCTGAGTGACTTGGCCAAGCCACTGAGAACAGATGGTTGGAACCCACATCTTCTCAGAGCTTGTGCTGAGATGGTTCCAGCTCCACCTTAGAGGCAGGAAGTTTCTCCAGAGGTGATGGAGGAAGAATGGGGAAATGGATACAAGGCAGGCAAAACAAAACTTGCAGTATCCATTTACATTCAATTTTATTTTTTAGACTAAAACATGTTACTTTTCTAAGCCCCCTTTAGAACCTTTTAGGAACAACGTGGGTCATTAATAAATACATGGGAAATCAAATTATAATTTGTCAGTTGCTTAGTGAGCATGAAATCAGAACAAGGGGAGCTGTGTACATGACTGAAATAGTCTATGGAGGCTCTAAGGGCAGAATCATCTGTCTGCACAACTGGAAACAGGTCACAGGGGCAGTGCTGGAGACATAGTGCAGGTGCTGACTCTCCTTTTCCTTAGCTACCATTCCCAACCATCCCATCCCTCCTGGTTATGGTAATACCATCCACTCCATCCACCTATTGACATGCAATGAAGCTAGAATTCCCTGCCCTCCTGCTTCAAGCCTGGAAGATAATCTGTCTTTTATGTTTATATATTTCCTGCTTTTTCTCTCATGGACTGACTTCACAGCGTAACTCTGATAGCTGAGTGAAGGGAGGAAATCGAACCTACTAAATATTTACAATGGAGGCAAAATGTCCTCCTCCCCCAAAATGCTATAGGCCAGGATTGGGCGGGGACAAGTAGCATGCCCTTAGAAGTTGTTGGTGATGGGGCTGTGCCTTTGTCATCAAATGGCTTGGTCTAAGGTGGGTAGTGGTAGAAATGCATACAACAGTCACACTGGGCGTGCACTGTACTCCCAGCATATAAGGAGGTATAGCTCGAGCAGTTTCTCTAACAATAAGAGGGAAGGCACTATTGTCAATATTCAGATTCAACAGACTGCTGATGTCTTCTGCAATTTCTTAGGGGACCAATACTTCGTTGGACCCCTTGAGTTAACATAAGCATTGAACTCCACTGAGATGGACCAAATCTATACTCTTCCCTACTTCCTATTCTCCCACCTGGGAAGGGGGAGAAATCAGGGATAAGAGGTATCCATTGTTGTGAGTTAATACAAGAAGCTTGACAATAACAAGGAACATAAAGGGAACAGGCATTCCCTTAGCTTGGTAAGGCCAGAATTATTATTTTACAAAGTTTTGTGAAGAGTGAATAGGAACTCCTCACCCAGGCTACTTTGGGGTGGGTATTGTCAGTAGAAAGCTAATTCTCTTACTGGCAAAAAAAAAAAGTGTGTGATTTTTAGATTTTGGATTATTGAGGAGGAAACTAAGAACAACGTGCAACAGAAGGCCACCTTTCCTTCTCTCCATGTCATATTCACTGGGCTGCATCCCCTTCCTTTATCTACAGAACCAGAACTCCCACTCCTTCCAACCTTACCTTCCACCCTGGAAGATAAGTAGTAACTGGCAAGAGGTGCAGGTGGTAGGAACAGGAACGAGAAGAGCATGCACTTCACTGGGGGAAACACTGAGAGCCTGCAGGAGGTGAGGACTTGATCCTTTATGTAATGTAAGGAGATGCCCTGACTACTTGCTGCTTGCTCTTGCTCTGCTCAGAATCTTGGAGACAATTAACTGAAACATTTTAGAAAGAACCGCATAACTTCTTGAGGTCCAGTACACATTTGTTTTAAGGAGGGACATGAAATGAACATCAGCAACTCCCTTTCTGGTCTCTGGTAATACCTCCAGTTACCGGTGATGAGTCCTGCTTTCTCACATGTTGAAGTATAACACTAGAGAAGCATGCCGAGGCAAGCATATAAAGCAGAGTTTATTTAAAAAGGGGTAGCATAGACTTCTCCTGGGAGGGAGAAGGGGGTCATAGCTGGTATCCTGGTGTCCTAAGAAGTGAGAGTGTTCTTCCTTGTTATATGTCTTAGGCTTCCTTTGTTCTCCTGCTCTCCACCCCTGATCTCTCTCCCTCCTGCATAGTTGACTAGGTCCAGGAGATATTCAGCTGGGATGGCCAAAAGGTGAGAAGCAGATATACAGCGGGATGGACCGAATGGAGTAGCCCAGGACACATTAATTAACAACTTTTATAACTCCCTGTAGGAAGAGACAATTCCTGGGACAGGTTACCTTAGCAACAGGTTGGAGCAGGGGCAGGTTGTCTTGATAAGGGTGGAGGAAGGTCTCTGAAGGCATTTCAGTCTCTCAGGGGGCAGTCTCCAATTTCCCAGACTCACTCAAATTGGTCTTCTTGATCCGACCTGACTCTATTTACCTATCTATACTGACTGCCTGTCTAATTCTGGCTTCAGTGGGAACCACCAGGAAGCCAGGATTGTCTATCCAGAAAACAGCTCTGCTCCTAGTAGTTATGACTCCCACGAGTATTCCCTAGAGTCACCAGTTTTGGAAAAGGGGAGAAAAAAACCGACAGGTGAGTTAGTAGCATGTCCCTCTATCTGTCCTCCACATGAATTGAACCTTCTTTCCTTTTTCTTTTTCTTTTTTTTAGTACTGGAGATTGAACTCAGGGGCACTTGACCACTGAGCCACATCCCCAGCCCTATTTTGTGTTTTATGTAGAGACAGGGTCTCACTGAGTTGCTTAGCGCCTCGCCATTGCTGAGGCTGGCTTTGAACTCACGATTCTCCTGTCTCAGCTGCCCTAAGTGCTGGGATTACAGGCTTGTGCCACCGCGCCTGGCTGAATTGAAACTTCTTTAAGGAAAAGCTCATCCCTTGTTTGTCCTTCCCTTTCTTAGTAGCCAAACTTCATATCTTTCCCAGAGTGAATCTTCAATAAAAATAAATTATCTTCAATAAATTACTATTAATGTTATTATCACAAAATAGAAAATGATAGTTTTTGAGCATACATTCTCCCCTAGCCTACCAATGTGCTCACAAATGATAGAAGACCAAGGACAATGTATTAAAAATGAGAAATTCTGTTTTAAAAGAGTTTTTAAAAATAGCAAAAATGATAACTCACTACTACGGTTTAGATGTGGTGTCCCACAAAAGCTCACATGTGAGACAATGCAAGAAGGTTCAGAGGAGAATGATTGACTAATAACTCTTAACAAAATCAGTGAACTAATTCCTTGATACGGATTGTGAGCTGCTTTCCTCTGCCATACTCTTCCTCCCTGATGTCTTGCCTCACCCTGAGCCCCGAGGGATGGAGCCAGCCTTCTATGGACTAAGACCTTTGAAACTGTGAGCCCTCAAATAAACTTCTCATCCTTTAAAATTTTTCTGTTTGGGCCCTTTAGTCCCAGCAACAACAACAACAACAACAAAAAGCTGACTAAAATACTCACATAAAGAGAAAGCTAACCATTCAATTCTTTCAAACAAGAAAAACTTGGAGAAGTTAAGCTATGAACCCAAGGGCACACAGCTGGTAATAATGAGGCCTGGATTCTAGCCCTCTCTCCAGCAGTGAAGCCTCTAGCTTCTGGAGGCAGCTGGGAGGGGATTCTGCACCTTTGGCTCTGGAAAAATTTCCTGAGAAATTAGTGCCAAGGCCTGAACTAGGAACTGGACCTTTAACTTTTATCTCAAATTATTGTGAGGTCTGGAATTTATAATTTTTTAAAAAACCAAAGGTGTCTGAATAATAAGCAAAGGTCACTTTTTCTTATTGAAAACAATCTCTTACTCAAAACTCAACATGGCTAGCAGGTTTGTTACTTTGAGCTGACCTTTTCTCATGATACAGTTTCGGAACGTGATGAACCAGGGACAAAGGAGGCTTCAAGCCTTGTTTCAGTCTTACAGTGAACTTAGCTTTTGAAAAAATCAACTCTCTTTTTTATTACCCATTGCTTTATTGGATGTGGTTGGATTTGCTTGGTTTTTATTTTTCTTCTTGTTTTTGATCCGAAGACACCCAGAATGGGAGCTTTGGCACCCCATAGCAGCAAAGGCCATTGAAACCAGAACCACAGAAAATAAAACCTCAGATGCAGTGTTATTAGGAAAAAGCCTTCCTGGCTTTATAACACTTTTCATCAGTTTGTCAGCCCTGCACACCCCACCCCACCCCCACCAGCACAAGGGAAACAGATATGCAGAGAGAGGCAGAGATAGCAGAGCATGTGCCTGGGTAGCTGGCAGGAGGGGCTGCGCTGGTCCCTGGTGGCTCAGGCCCTGGTGCCAGTCCCTGTGGAGCCTGCTGCCCTGCCTGCCCTTGGGCTCTAGGACACCCTACATGTCTCTCCAACAAACCCACTGTTAGCCTTAAGATCATTTTAATGGTCCTGGACAAAGGCACCCTTGCTCTTTACCCATCTGTCGCTGGAGTCTTTTACTGTATTTTGTGAGTTTTAGTTCACATCCTGGCTAGCTTCTTTAGTTTTATGAGTTTACTTACCTATTTAAGGTACTCAATTTTGCTTTTATTTAATCAGGACAGAATACATTTGCCTTAATCCACAATGGAATATAACTGTAAGCCAAAAAGTAAATTGTAAACATTTGGGGAGATAGGAAAGATTATCTTGGGATATAAATCTGAATTCTATCTGTAGTCACAAGTTGTGAAGGGAATTTCCAAATAGCTTTAAAAAAATTACTTGTTTCTTTTATTTATATAACACTATATAACATCAGCACATTCCAACATCTTAACTCTTAAAATCTCGGAACTTGGAAAACCATGCAGACTAATTCTGCTCTCATTTTACAGGTCTGGAAACTGAGTCTCAGAGAAGTTGAATGTACCATTAGGCTTCTTGGTTCAGGAAAGTTTATTTTAATCTGCTGTCTCTACCTGTGGCCTTTATATCATTGAGAGAAACAGATATTTCTATATGTCTTCTGTCAGCAGAAATTTCCCTAATTGCTTTGGAGAGGGGCCCCTATCTCTGAAGTAAATCTATAGGGACAAATGGGGGTCTCTTCACTGCCAATAATAGGAAGCTGTGAAGTATTAATTGAGACTTTCTGCTCCTGACATTGCTTTGTAATGCAGAGATAACATACCTTTGAGACATTAATGAGTTCTCTGAGCCCACCAGAATTCAAATAAGATGCCTCTCTCACATGCCACCACCTGTGCAAGAGTGGCCACCCTGGACCCTGTGGGGAGGAAAGATATAAGAAGGAACTGGAATCTAGAAGGAGGTTGCTCTATTAGTCTGGTTTTCATTACAGTAATGAGGCTGGTTATTTTATAAGAAATAGAGGTTTATCTAGCTCACAGTTCTGAAGGTTCAGTGGCATGACACCAGTATTGGCTGGGCTCTTAGGAGGACTTCATGGCAGACAGCACCTTAATAACAGGATCACATATGAGAGGGAGAGGTCACATCTCAAGACAAAGAGCCAGAGCAAAGAGAGGGGCCGGGCTCACTTCTTTCATAACAACCCACTTGAGAGAACTAACCAGGAGTCCCATGAGAACTACCTTAATACTTGATGAGGGCAGCGACTTCCCACTAGTCCCAGCTCTTAAAGTCCCCACTATCTCCAAATATCCTCATACTGTGGACCACACATCCAAACCATGAAACTCGTAATGGACAAACTATATCCAAAGGATAGCCACTGCCTTTGGGGAAATTCTTCTTTTTAAAGAGAGGCTGGCCCTCTCTCAAGGAGAAGGCCATCAACCAGTCTCTCCCGGAGCCATGGAAATGAAGGCCCCAGAGAACCTCTTTGTAAACTCAGGTGGCAGACTGTCACCTCCATCCCTGGTTGAATGTCTGCTTAGCTTCTTGACTTGCTGATCCACCTAGTATGAACTCTGGGAGAGGTCAGAGGCAGGATGGGGAGTCAAGGAGAGGAAAGAACACCACTCTCAACTTCTTATTTCTCTAAAAGCACAGAAAATCAGTACTTCCTGTGGTAGTCTACAAAGAAGAGCTGGGATCAGGAAGAGGAAGCCCTCTGTGCTGGCCCAACTATGCAAAGGGCACTGTAGGGCTTGCCTCAGAAATGGGCATGTGGCCTCCATCTGATGGAGGAGAAGGATTTTTTGAAAAGGGTCACTAATGTCTATGAGAGTTGCTAGGGGGTGCTCCTTGCACAAGGTGGGCAGATTCAAAAGACCTTGTCAGAGTAACCACTGTCAGAGTATTATCCTGAAAGGACTTTCATCTCCTTGCTCCGTTTCTGTACATCACAAAAACAAGTGCAGCGAGGAAGTGAAAGACAGAGCGTTCTACCAGGCTCCTCCACCTCAGTCCAGGCAACCAAATCCCCACTGCAGCCATTGCTAGGTGACAGGGTTGGGAAGAAGACAGATTTGAACCAAATATGGGACAGATGTTTTAAAACGAATAGATTTATGTTTCAAGAACCTGATGAGGCTGTTTAAAGAGCTGAAAGTGATGGGGAGACATAGAATTAAACTATGGGGTTCTTATTTGCCAGGAATGGAGAATTTGAAGAACTCTGCCATTTGCTGAGTGTTTTTCTTGGTCTTTGGACTATGGCAAAGTATTTTATATGCTGTACCAGTTCAGATGGATTGTGGATGGGTGGACAAAGAAAAACTAGGTTCCAATCTAACCTGTGCTTATACTGTATGCCTTGTCCAGAAACTCTGAGAAGCAGGTAGCTCCACAGAGTAGGAAGAAGTGAAGTTTATACTAATAAATCGATATTACTATTCTAGAAAAATTTGCACTGGCCATCTATATGTTTACATTTAAAGAAATATTTACACACATTGAGTTCTCCTGGTTTTCAAACTAAGCTTGCTGTCAGCCAGACCACAGTCTCCACCATGAAAACACAGAATCAATGCCCATGTCTCCCTGATCACTATCTCTGCCTCTGGTCCTTCACTCTCCTATATGTGCATCACTCATGTAAACCCATATCCCAAACAGATACCAGCTCAATAGTGTCCATGATGTGAAATAGGACAAAGGACCGAGATTCAAGAAATAACTTAAGTTTCACAAAGTCAGCTTAGTAAGTAGCCAAGCCAACATTTTGAACACAGGTCTGTCTGAGTTGGCCAATACTCATGCTGCCTATTTCAGAAGGAGGGACAGAGTTTTCCCCATCTTCTCCAGTGACAGGCAGGTCAGGAAGGAGCCAGTGCATTGGACAATATTATATCTTAGGGATAGGGTAAGCCACAGTCCTCAAAGTCCAGTGAGCATCCTAGCTGTGGCTGATATGGATCCTCAGAAAGTCAGCCACCTAGACCAAGTGTCTAGGGAGAGACTTAAGCTTTGGGATCCTTTGCAGGCCTTCCATGAGCATCCTTAGCTTTAGATATCAAAAGATCTATTAGATAACTCTGTTCATAACCAGACCCTCAGTTTTTGAAAGTCCTGCATGTTCCAAGCACTGTACTAGGCACCTTATGGAAATCTTATTTAATCTTTACAATAACCTTTGTCATAGATATTATTATTATCTGTTTTATAGTAGGGAAATTAAGGCTCAGAGGAGTGATTTATCATGCGGAATAAATGGCTGGGATTTGGATTTTGTTATATGTGGTAGATTGCTGATTCTGTACTCCTACTGGGTTGTCAGAGTGCTTTGCTCTTCCCTCTAACTTAGGACTCCTTCATGTGCTTGATTTGGCCAATAGTCCATTTGTTACCCCATTTGTTAACATATGAGATACAAGCAAATGATACTCATTGCCCTAATACTTCTCTTATTTCTCTGACTTTACCATGAGAATACACCAGAGCTAGACTACTAGACACAAGGAAATGGGCAGACCAGTCAACCTGTTCATAGATCAGATAATCTAGCCAATCTGCAACTGACCAGCTGCCGAGTATAGATGCATATATAAGCAAGTCCTGCCAATCCCTGCTTAACTGGATGGAAGCCCCAGTCAATTGAATAGATTCAAGAAAAATAACATAAAGGCCTTGTTTAAGCTGGTTAGGTATCAGATGGCTTACCACACAGCAATAGCTAGCTGGTATAGTATGTCTCCAAACCTGCAAACCTGTGTTCCTCACTGAACTCATAATCTTAATTTTAACATTGCTGTAGAGGAACTTCTTTGTCAAATAAGAGGTTAAAAGTAAGAGATTGACACCTTTAGTGCTAAGTTCTGTGATAACTTGACTTCTTTGTCAAGTAAGAGGTTGACACCTTTAGTGCTAAGTTCTGTGATAACCTATGCAGCAAGCAAAACCTATCAGCAGTTTCCTTTCCTCATTTTTCTATCTCTCCAGGGTATAAATGACATGAGGCCACTTTATGCCTGGCCAGGTATCTCTGATCCTGAGGTGCAGTCCCTAGACAGGCCAACACATCAAGTTTTCTAACCCTCCAGAGCTTCAGTGTCTTCATTTATAAAATAAAGATAAAGCTTCTACTAGGTTCTGCTATTCATCCAGTAAAATCTTCCTCTTCAACTAATACCAAGAAGGAAGATCAAAAAGAGTTTGCTTTTATTTGAACTGGAGAATAGCACACACATCCACAGTTTTCCAGGACTAAGTCCCAGGAAGCTCTCCTGTTCTCTGTTATGAGATAGTCCAAAGGGGCTGGGTGATCTTGACAGTCCACAGATTATCACTCAGGTCCTTCCTCGATTGAACTAATAAGTGGGAAGGGGCAAGTTTGGATCCAGTAATAAGGTTACATGCTTGCAGAAGGAAAGAACAGCAGCAACCATGAGGAGTCAGGTACTCTCCATGTTGCTCAACATTTTTAGGTTCAAAGTGCAGACCATGTTGGGACATCCCATCTAAGATAAAGAACAAGTGAAAAAAAAAAAAAAAGGAACAAGGTGTGCTTTGTGTTCCACAAGTTCCTAAGAACTTGCCTATCACTGAGAATGGGCATACTGCTAAGGGGGCTTCTTTGGATTCTGGAAGGAGCATAGAACCATATTTAGAACTACTTCTCCACTGAGTGGCTCAAAATTCTGCCAGGCTTGAGGAACCAGAGCAAGAGTCTATAGTAGATGTAGGCTCAATACAGTGAAAAGCACTCCCCTGAATTCCAAACTCCTTTATTTATATACCTCCTCCACATGTCTTTCTAACTGTCTGCTAGATATCTCAAGCTCAATATGTTTAAGAGCAAACCCTAATTCCTTCCACTCCAAATATGGTTTTCCCAAAGTCTTCCCCATTTTGGTATATGGCAGCTCCAACCACTAATGGCTCAAAAAAAAAAAAACCCAGGGTCATCCTTGATTCTTCTCTTTTTCTTACACCCCAAAACTTTTTCACCAGAAAATCTTGGCTGGTTCTACCTTTGAGCAGGCCCGTTCTCTGTATATCTTTTACACTTCTGCTTTCTTGAGCCACAATAACTCACCTGTGCTATTGCAGTAGCCTTCTACCCAGTCTTCCCACTTCCACCCTGAACTTCTTACAGTCCATCCTCCACACAGAGGCCAGAAGATCCTTTTAACCCTTGAATGCAAGTGCCACTTGTATGAAAAATGGCCACTCCTCAAGTTAAGCTCTCCAGAAGTCTGTCAGTTCATTCAGAATAATCCAAAGTACTGCCAATGATCTAGAGAGTCCTACATGACCTGGCTCTCACAACCTCTGCCACGCTGTCTCTTTGCTGCTCCTCTACATGCTACATATGCTTCTGTCTCAGGGACTTATGCTGTCCCTTCTGCCTGGAAGGTTCTTTCTGCAGATATCCACACGGATCCTCCTTTCAGGCCTATGTTCTGCAATGCCCTTATCAGTGAACCTTCTTCTCATTTCTCCGTATTATATAGCAACAGCTTGTTGTGTTTTATTTTCCTTCATGGGCCTTGGCACTATGTAGTCTACAGAATTCACTTCTTCAATGTTTATTATCTCTTCCCACTGTAGAAGGTTATCACTTCCATGGAAGCAAAGAATTGATTTGTTTATTGCTCTGTCCCCAGAACAATATTTAGCAGGTTGTTAACATTCAATATATGAATGAAGGATGTCTTAAATATCACACTCCTCATTTGTAAAGATGCCCAAAGTGGCACAAGATGAGAATTTGGGTCTTTTAACTCTTAATTCAGTGATTCTCCTGCTCCCTTGTGGGAACTAAGCTGCTATGGTTAAGGCAGGAACTCTAAGCAGAGTGGGAAGATTCAGACCCAGGTTTCCCAGACTCACAGGGTCCCAAGTCTCATTGCCAGAGGCTGGAAACCTCACGTCTCTGTGGTGGTGTTTTCCTCACAGGAAGTCTGCTAACCATAGCAGTACTCAGAAAAGGAACTGACGTGACATACCTCTTCTCAGGCTCATCTCAGAGTAGCTCAACTCTGTGACCAGCACATCAGGAAGGGATGAGCTTTAGTAAGCTGTTTTCCAGTCCTGTCAAAATCTTAGGCTACTAGTCAGATAGCATGAAATTCAGAAAATCAGAGTTTAAGGCAAATTTCAATATAAATCCAGGGCATTTAACACTAGTTGAGTGGAGAGTTTTAGTTCTACAAATCATTTCTCTGTTAAAAATAGTTACCTGAAAAAATTCTAGCTATGCATCTAAAAAAAAGTTATGTTTGGCTCTCAACTTCTCAGTGTTTTCAGAATTTTTTTTTCTCTTCTTCTCTCCTGCTCCTCTTCTTCCTCCTCCTTCTCTTCCTCCTCCTCCTCCTTCTCTTCCTCTTCAAAAACTGGCATGTTTTATTTTGACTTCATATTAACATTTATTTTTCACTTAACTGGAAATTAAGTAAATAAGTTAACTAAAAATGATTATTTAAATTGGGCATGATGGTGTATGCCTGTAATCCCAGCAATCTGGGAGACTGAGGCAGGAGGATCACAAGTTCCAGGCCAGCCTCAGCAGTTTAGTGAGACACTGTCTCAAAGTGAAAAAATAAAAAGAGGCTGGGAATATAGCTCACTGGTAAAGTGCTCCTGGGTTCAATCCCCAGTACTACACACAAGAAAAAAAGAAAGAAAAAGAATAATGGTTACCCATTGCTGCATAACAAAACACACTTAAACTCAATCATTTAACACAAGGATTTATTCTTCTCGAGATCCATGGGTTGGCTGGACAGTTCCTCTGCTTGTTTCTCTTGGGTTCACTCATGCAATTGCATTTAGCTGAAGAATTTAGCTTGGAAAACTTTATCTGTGAAGGACTAGATATTAAATACAGTTGTTCCTCGGTATTGGAGGAGGTTTGGTTCCAGGACCCTGTAGACTTGTGTATGCTCAAGTCCCTTACCTAAATTGGCATACTATCTGCACATAAACTTTGTACATTCTCCCATATACTTTAAATTGCCTCCACATTACTTATAACATCTAATACAATGTAAATGTTATGTAAAGTTATTTCACTGTATTATTCAGGGAATTACAGAAAAAAAATTCTGGGGGCTGGGGTTGTGACTCAGTGGTAGAGTGCTCACCTAGTACAGATGAGGTTCTGGGTTTGATCCTCAGCACCACATAAAAATAAATAAATAAAAATAAAGTTATTGTGTCTGCCTACAACTAAGGAAATATTTTTTAAAAAATTCTGTACATGTTTATCACTAACACAATTTTTTTTCCAAATAGTTTCAATCTGTGGTTGGTCATCTGCAGATCCAGAACCTAAGTATATAGAGGACTGACTGCATTTCAAGTTTTGATGGTTATGTGGTCTCTTTAGTAAGTTCTCAAGTCTGCCATTATAGTACAAAAGGAACCACAGACAATAAGTAAATAAGAGTGTCTTCCCCCAAAGCTTTTATTTCTAGACTCTAAAATTTGAATGCCATGTGATTTTTTTAACGTGTCATACAATATTATTCTTCTTTTGATTTTTCTAACAACCAAAGTTATAAAAACTATTCTCAGTTTGCAGGTCATTCAAATACAGGTATTGGCCACAGCTGGCTGCCAATTGAGAAGGCTCAAGGTGGTCTCATTCACATGTCTGTGGCTGCTGCTACCTGTTTTTTTTTGGCGGGGAGGGTAACCTGGTTTCCTTCCACAGGCCTCTTGTCCTGCAGGAGGCTGGCTGGCTTCTACTGGGTGGCAGCCTCAGGGCAGAAATATAAGGGTGGGAGGCAGAAATCGCAAGGTTTTTGAGACTTAGGCTCCAGCCCTCCCTCAACATCACCACTATATTCTGAGTCAAAGAAAGGCACGAGTCCTATCCAGACGCAAGGGGCAAGGGAATTAACTCCATTTCTTATTGTACTGAGTTTTTCACTCCACCATGATGAATAATTATCAATGGAATTTTGTGTTCTTCCTCCAATTTATACATTGATGCCTTAGCCCCCCAACCTAACCTTGGTGGGGGGTGGTGAGGGTTAGGGTTTAAAGACAGAGTCATAGCAGATGTGATCAGTTGAGATCAAACTGGAGAGGACAGGTCCTAATCCAATATAACTGATGTCCTTATCAAACTGAGAGACTGACATGCACACAGAGAATACATATCATCTGAACTCGACCAAGGCAAAGATCAGATGATCCATTTACAAGCCAAGGAACAACAAAGCTTGCCAGTTTATTGGTTTGCTAGGGCTGCTGTGACAAAGCACCAAAAACAAAGATATTTTAACAATAGAAATTAATTTTCTCATGGTTCTGGAGGCTAGAAGTCTGTTAAAGATTTTGAGAGGGTTGGTTCCTTCTGAGGGCTGTGGGAGAGATCTGTTCCGGCTGTCTCTCCTTGCCTTGCATGTGGTTATCTTCTCCCTGCATCTCTACATCATCTTTCTTTGGTATGTCAATCTGAATTCTCCTTTCCTATGAGGATATCAGTAACATTGGACTAGTGTCTATCCTTAAGAGTTCATTGTAACTTACTTAACTTTGCAATCATTTTATCTCCAAATAAGTGCACATTCTGAAGTGCTAGGGGTCACGATTTTAAAATATGAATTTAGTAGAGAGACAGCTCATCCTACAAGAGCTAGAAAACCATCAGAAACTAAGATAAAGGCATGGAATAGATTCTTCTTCACTGCCTTCAGAAAGAACCAACCCTGCCCACACTGTGATTTCAGACTTATAGTCTCCAGACTGAGAAAATAAATTTCTGTTGCTTAAATATGCCGTTTGTGGTACTTGGTTATGGTAGCCCTTGGAAACTAATACTAAAGGAAAATTTTCAAGAGCTGAAACTGCAACTGGAAATTCATGGAAGGTTTTACTACATTAAGGGTTTAAAGTTCAGCACTCAGATGTCTCTATTCAAATCTGTTGACAGATAAAAATTTTCCAAAAGTCACATGTGTTAGTCACAGTACTAAGGGTTAGGATCCCTCACATTTTACACTTTTCCAAAATAGAAATCCAAGCAATAATATTCTTCATTTTAATTTATATACACACAAACATGAAAACATAAACTGTAGCAAACCAACACTCAGAAACCAAAATATTTAGGGATCAAAAAGGAGCATTTGATAACATCTGGTATAATCTCATTCAATAGCTGAGAAAAATACTTTAAAAATGTATAACTTAAATAAAACTAGGAAATAAGTCAGATTTATAGGTCATTTACTGGGATCCAGACCATGTAAATACTTTGGTTTCTTTACCATATTCCTAGTGCTCTCTCAACTAGCTCCTTGCCATTTAATTTCAACCCAGAAAACTAATACTATATATTTTAATTTAATTGAGTATTAATAATTTCTGCATATCTATTCTCATCTGTTCTGAATGGTAGAATTTATTATCTCAATTTTAGAAATGACAAAATCGTTGCTCAAGATGACTCATGATAATCAATTTAGGGAGACAAAACTTGAACTCAGATCTTCAGATTGCAGACTCAACCCACTTTCTGCTACACTTTGGCTGTCGCCCTAATACTGAACAAAAGCAGCTCAGTGCTTAAAGCCAACTGAACCACAGAATCGGGGGAGTCTGATGTCACCTTAAAGTTGTTGCTATGGTTTGGATATGGTTTGAGTGTGTCCCTCAAGGCTTCATGTGTGGACCTTTAATCCCTGTTGTGAGGCAGTAAGAGGATTGAACTAAATCCAGATTTAGTGCTTAGAAGTGGAGCCTTTGAAAGATTATTAGTATTAAACAAGGTCATCAGGGTGGATCTCACATGATTGAAAACCGGTGGTTTGATAAGATGAGAGGGACCAGAGGACACAGACATGTATGTAAATACTTCCAGTTTCTTTCCCTGCACCGCTTTGGGACTCTGCCAGAAAGAAGGCCATCACCAGATGTGGGTCCTCAAATCTTTAGACTCTTTTCTTCATAAAGTTACCCAGCCTCATGTATTTCATTATATTAATGAGAAATGGATTAATACAGTTACAAAACTAAAGCTTTACCATAAAAGCTCAATGAATCAACTTTTAAAAAACAAACACACAAAAGATCTTGTGCTTTCTTTAAATAAACAGAATATAATCTTCAAATTCCTGCAGTGGATGTGGTGAGAGGGTGTGGAGTCTCAGTTCATGGCATGAAAGGCCAGCTGTCAGTGGGAATGCTCCCCACTGGGTGGGGTTCTCAGACATTTTTGTGGTTGTGTGACGGACCAGGGTTACCCAATATTGCCATACTGCTGCTTTTCAAAACTATGAAGTGGCACCCTGGGTTTACTCCTCACTTAACCAGAGTACTCCACTCCTCAGGGCTTAGGCTTAACCAGCACTATCACCATGTTTGCATTTCTGATAGTAGAGTTATGGAGCAGGGTTTGGTGAAGAATGGGGGCCCAGGAGACCTGACTTCGAACTCTGGTTCTGCCACTGGTTGGTTAGCTTGGTTGGTCGACATTGTCTAGCTGTTTAATCTCTGTGAGCCTCAGGGTCACCATCTACATGATGGAAATAATAATAGGAGTACCAGCAATGTGTTCATCACAGAGTGATATGCAACAGGTTTTAGTCATCAGTATCACTATTCTAAAGCATATGATTAATTGGGAAATACGGTTAAACCATTAAAGCAATGGAGGGCAGAACATTGGATGGTCATTACTGGTGTTCATTCCTTGACCACTTTGTGAACCTTCCAGACTGCATGGACTTTGGAAATTGTTGTCATACTTTGTTTACTCCTGTTATCACTTGAAGAATCATGTTTTCCTTCCTGCTTTGGCTTTTAGGAAGATCAGCACCAAAGGGGGCTTACTCCCAACAACATGGCAGGACTAGAAGTCCTGTAGATCCCCGACCTAACTTTCCCTTTTTTCTGATTGTCACTCTATTCAGTCCTAGTTTTCATTTCCTTTTTGTGAGGCAAAGTTAGGTATGCAAGTAGGTTATTCAGGAGTTTCGATTTGTTGGAGGATAGACATGAAACATTTTGATTGCTCTCAATAGCTGCTCCCAAGTCCCAATTACACTCCATCCTATCATTCTTTATTCTTTAACAACATCTTAGGTAAATTACATAATCTTCTCCTTATTTTCAGCTGTTGAAATTTAGTCTAGTACAATATAAAATGTCAATCTCCTCTGCGATTCAAAGTTCTATGCCTTTTCTTTACAGTCTTCAGGGTTCTTGTTTGTTCCTTCGCTGTGTTGGGGTGGGAAAGAGAGACGGTTAAGGGAAAACTTGTCTTTGTTTAACTGGTCAAGGCCATATCTTGTGTTTTTAACTGGCCAGCTCATGGTAGCCTATGTCCATGCCTCTAGCATGACAGAAATTTGTGCAGAAGTCCTTTGGAGACCTCTGAAGATCCTCTCCCTTTCCCTTGCTGTTCAGTTCCCTAACTAACGGGACACATAGATGAGCCTCTTGGGTGAGAAAACAAGTAGCTCAAACCCAGCTTCCTGCAAAGCACTGTGACCAATTGTATCATGGACAACTCAAGTTCATTGCCAGGATAAGTAGTGGGCATGCAGCTGCTTCAACTGCAAGACCTGTTCTCTTCACATTCCATGTCTATCCAATTTTCTTGGACACAGAGGTTGAAGAACAATTCTGCTGTGGATAGCCAGCTGGAAAAAGGAGATGCCAGTCTCTTTTTCATGCTGGAAGCCTCAATCTTTATATTTAGTTCTCTGGGTGTCTTCCTCCTTACTTGGTATTATAGTTAGAATATGGAATGTTTCCTAATGGCTCATGTCTTGAAGGTTTGATCCTCAATACAGTAAGATTTAGAGGTGGGGCTCTGGGGAAGTGATTAGATCACAAGGACTTTAATCTCAGCGATGGGTTAATCTATTGATGTATTCATAGCTGAATGGACTATTGAGAAGTGATGGAAACTATAGGAGGTGGGACCTAGTTGAAGGGAGTGGGTTCCGGGAGTGTGTCCTTCGGCACTGTATCTTGTCCCAGACAAGACCCTCTCTTTCTCTCTCTTTCTCTCTTCTTGCTGGTCTCCATGAGTGAGCAGCTGTGCTTCTCCATGTGTCTCCTGCCATGCTGCCTCACCACAGACCACAGCAATGGGGTCAAGTAACTATTGACTGAAACTCTGGGCCAAAATAAATCTTTCCTTCTTTAAGTTGTTTTTCTCAGGCATTGTGTCAGAGTGTCAGGAAGCTGACTAACATACTTGGTTTGAACAGGGAGTTGTACCCTTAGTCCTAGCCAGGGAAATGAGGTAGTAGCCATGACTTACAATCCTCTTAGACTTCCATTCCTCTCCTAGTCTTTTTAATATTTGGCAGTGGTTCTCAACAAGGGTAGCACCATCCCCTAAAGGCACCATTGTTATTGGTGGTCACAGTGATTGGGAAACCTTCTGACAGTTGATGAACAGAGATGAAGATTCCAAACATCCTGCAATGCATGGGGCAATTCCACACCAAGAATAATCATTTCATATTCCATATGTTTTTCTGGTCCTCTGCCAGACATTTTATAATTAACTGAGCCTAGAACCTAATTCCATTTTACACGAAAAACACAAAGTACTTTTGTATAGTTTTAATACCACGTAAATCAAGTAAAAATTATACAGTATGTGCTTCTTTTGGAAATTTACCAAGAGTTGCTCATCATTATGAACAAGAGCATGACTAATGATAGGCTGGTTATGCTTTTTAAGTTGTCAATGTGTCACTCTAAATTTTATCTGTTTCATTGGCAATAACTCTATAACTACCAATTTGCTTTTTGCTCCTTATTTTATTATGTTAACTCTAAACACATCTGGGTGTGCATCTGTAATCCCAGGGACTCAGGAGGCTGAGGCAGGAGGATTACTAATTTGAGACCAGCTCAGCAAATTAGTGAGACCATGTCTCAGATAGAAAAATAAAAAGGACTGGAGTGGTAAAGTGCCCCTCAGTTTAATTCCAAGTCCAATACACATACACACACACACAGTATCAACTCAATGATACTCAACTTTATATTGGATTATTTTTAAAAAATCCAAACATTCATTATGAGATCCAAATAACAAACTTCATTATATCCTTTAGTGTTGTTTTGTCTTAGAAATACCTACAAAAGTGCATATTATTTTAATTAAAACTTTCTTTCCCCCCTTTATTTATGGTATTTCTATAAAGTTAGAGCATTTCTACTGACTCTTCCATTAAGTTGCTGAGAGAACTCAGAGAAGTCTCTGAGTGTCTGAGGTGAGACTTCATGTCCTTGTCTCTAGAATGACAGGGTTGCATAGATCAGAGGTGACATAATTGTGGCAAACGTGCTGGCACTCCTCATTCTGATGTTCATACAGACATGCTTAATCAACTATAACACCTTTTCTTGCTGAGTCGTGATACATCCTGGGCCTCCTCCCTCCCTCAAAAAAAAAATAAATGACTCTTCAGACCAGTCATGATCTATTGACCAGTTGTCCAGGAAAGGAGCTCAAAGGGCACAAGCCAAGATGTCAAACCCATGCTAGGCCCAAGTCTTGGCTCTGACACTTACTGGGTACATGACTTTGAGCATGTCTCTTATCCATCTTTGGTCTTAGTCTTTTTTTTTTTTCTTTTCTTTTTTCCTGTTAAAAGAGAAACGACAAACTCTAAGTCACAGAGCTCTAGAAGTGATCATCTGAGATCACAGATAGCCTTTTTTTGTAAGCAGGGTAGGGCTAGACAGAGCTAAATAGTTCTTGCTGCTGTGGTCTCTGTAAAATTCTGTACAGAATGTACTGTACAGACGGATTGTTCAGGCACAGGGGAAGGTGAGCAGGCTATCCATCTTGGACATTTGTTGCCTGTCTTTTCTCTCCAGCTGGACTCAGGATGGCAAATTTGGCCACAGACAGTAAAGTGGGCATACCTGTGTTTGAATCTCAGATCTCTTCCTTCCCAGCTGTGTGTTTTTGAACAAACTGCTTTAACTCATTGGGCTCAGTTTCTTCATTTGTAAAATGGGGCAATAATAGATTTGTTTTAAAGGCTTGCTGTGAAATTCTAAATGAGTTAATCAAGCATTTATCCCTGGGTGTGGCACTTAGTGTTCAATAAATGGTAAAAATAAATTGGGCTGGGAAGAGTCTCATTACAGTATTTAGAATTTATCCTGAGAAGGAATTTTCATGTACTACACAGCCCTTCCCCAAGATTTTGAAACTTTCTCTAATAAATTTCATGCCATGAATTTAAGTTGAAAGAATCATTACCCTTCTGACTTGGACTCCTCTGAAAAAATCACCAAAAGAAAATGCTGAGAAATGGAGCTGCCACCCCAACATTCTGCCCTGTAATCTCTCTACAGCACCCCTCAACTCTGGCTATCTGCTACAGCTAAAGTTAGTGCTGTCCATTCTGAAGATTTTCTGTAGGTTCTAGAAGCATGCAGTAAAAATGAATTCCCCAAAATGCCATGAGGAATGCCTGATTAATCAAAGTTCTTTAATAAAAAAGTTATTTCCCCATAGGTTGGTTGAAAGCTTTTCAGTCAGCCTTTGGCTCAAGGATCATCCTGGAAAGATACTTCTCAGGAGAGTTCAATCTCAAGCAAACAAAATTATGCTTTTTCCTTCACTTTATGGAATAATAAATTACAATGTTCTAGAAGGTTCCTGGCTATAGCCACAGAAGGAAATGATAAGAATTCTTGACATTTCAGAATGTTGATGTAGCAATTTCTTTAAACATTTTTTTTAAAGGAGAGAATTTTTTAAAGACCTTTCAATGGTTTCATTGTTGTACCTGAGATTTCCTTATTCAATGGATTTACTCTAATTATCTAAATGATGCTGAGGAAGATAGCTTCCCCTCCAGTAAGGGCACAGCAAAGTAATCAGAACAGAGATGTGAATGTGAATCGCTATGGATTGGAAAATTGTACTGTAGCAAATGGCAGCTGTTAGCAGACGCCTTTGCTGCCTTTTATAATCAGGGTTCTGGCCAAATCACTGTCTTCTCCTGACCTTAGATGTCTGGATTTAAAGTGGGCAGTGTTTCTGACAACCTTGATTTTCCCAGGGACTATGCAGGTTGCAAGCATGATCTCAACCCCACTGAAACCTGTTACCATATTTGGGTCTCCCTAATTCTCCCTCCATCAATAGAAAACACATCCTAGCAGAAGCAGGCAGCAACCCACGGCCAGAGCAGAAAACAAGCGAAAGGAAGAGGGGAAATGGAGAGAGAAAGAAAACAGGACAGACAGCCAGTGAGACTGAGTGAAATGCACTGAGTCCCATGGAGAGATCTGCAGAGACAAAACCTCCCTAATCACACAGACACAAAAAATGTAATAGGCTGACAGCTGGAGAGACCAGAGAGGAGGGATGGAAGAAAGGATGATACAAGGAGTAGATAGGGAAAGAAAGAGACCTGAAGTTAACATCTATTTACCTACAGAGATGTCTTTATATTTGTGTGTGTGTGTGTGTGTGTTTTCAACCCACCTGCAGACCAAAAAAACCTTACTGACCAATGACCTACTAGTATCTCCACTGCCTGTTGCCACAGAATTTAGAGGTACTGATTCGGTTTGGATACAAAACAAAAGATACTAATGAGCTCAAACTACATCACTTCCCCTCTTAGGACGGAAATCCTGCTTCAGTGTAGCTGACAAAGGACGAGCAAGAAAAAAGCCGTCTTTGCTTGGAAACCTCTCACCCAGAATTTCTAGCCAGTTCGTTGTGTGTAATTGACCCTTGTTAGAATAAGTAAATTCTACATTAGCACTTATTAGCACTTACAAGTTTTAGGTTTTTCTTTAACATCAACTCAAATTGTATCCCTAGAGAGAGGTGTTTAAGAAACCCAAGTATCTTCCACTCCTTGTCATTGACCCTTCTGGGCCCTTTCCTCCTCTAACCCAGTACCTGATGGAGAAAATCGGATTTCTTTAAGAACTGGGTGCTTTAGTGCTTTATTTTTTTGCTGGGAATTTCATCTCACCTATGAGAAACTCTTAAACTGCCTCCTCACTCATTTGCCTAAAACATGGTGGGTTTCAGTTGAAATGAAGGACACAACTGCTTTTCTTTCTGTCTTTATTTCCATTTTTGGCAGGAAAGGGTTCAATTTTCTGGCCCCAATTCCTTTCCTGGATTCATGCCCACAGTCCTGGAAGGGTTTAGCTATCAATCTGCTCAAGTTTGATTGATTTGTCATTTTCTGACGCTGGAATGAGTTTGTTAGAGGAAATTTATGAACACATTATCCCAACTGGCAAGAGCCTTGAGTGCTTCAGGATTTCCTGAAGAAACACTACAAGAACCTTCTGTGGCTTTTGTTTTTCCTTGGGATGTGGTGCGATTTTCATGGTCGATTTGTCATAATGCTTCCCTGACGTAAAATACTCATACAGCATAAATAACTCCTCCCTGAAATACTTTGGATCTTTCCAATCTGGAAGTCTAAGCTTAAGCTCTCTGCTTTAAATAAACTGCAGACAAATTAGCCAGTGGAAGAAACAGCAAGTTCCTACTGGGTCAAATTGGTACATTTTACTCCATTTACTCATTCTTAGCATGTGTGGACTCAGATTTGGTAGTTAGATATTTGTTGATGTCATTTACGGCATAAATATTATTAGTTTAACTTCTTGTAGGTTTGTGTCTTTCTTTCCTCATTTTTCCATTTGGTGCTTTTTACTCTAAATTTTATTTTCTCTGATACTAATATTGTCCCTTCTGCATATTTTTGGTAGCATTTATATACTATCTCTTTGTCCATCCCTTTATTTGTAACCTTCCAATGTCATTTTGGTATAAGTTTATCTCTTATAAATGGCATATAGCTGGAGTTTTATTGTTTTACATCAAATAAAAATATCTTTTTGTTGTTTTTTTTGTCTTGATGAGTTTATTTTTTCTATCTCCTCAATATTTTGTGTGGTAAAATATAATACCAGAAAATATGCCATCTTATCCATTTGTAAAATGTACAGTTTGGGAATACTCAACTCGCTTGTAATATGGAACTATGTCCACAACTCTTTTTACCTTGTAATGTTGAAACTTCCTATCCATTAATAACTGTTTCTCTCTCCCCACTATCCCTTAGCAACCACCATTCTTTCTTTCTCTATGATTTTGACCACTCTAAGTACTTCATGTATGTGGAATCATATGTTACTTATCTCTTGGGCTTATTTCACTTAGCATAATGTCATCAAGAGTCACCCATGTTGTAGCATATATCAGAATTCCCTTTGTTTGTGAGGGTGAATAAAATTCCATTCTAGCCAGGCATGGTGGCGCACGCCTGTAATCCCAGCACTTTGGGAGGCTGAGACAGGAGAATCGCAAGTTCAAAGCCAGCCTCAGCAACAGTGAGGTGCTAAGCAACTCAATGAGACCCTGTCTCTAAATAAAACACAAAATAGGACTGAGGATGTGGCTCAGTGGTCGAGTACCCCTGAGTTCAATCCCCGGTACCCCCCCCCCAAAAAATTCCATTCTATATAAACACTTCATACGGCTTATGCATTTGTACATTGATGCTGGACACTTGGGTTGCTCCCATGTTTTAGCTATTGTGAAACATGGGTGTATAAATACTGTTTAAGACTCCGCTTTCAATTCTCTTTGCATATACCCAGAAATGGAATTGCTGGATCATAAAAATATCTGTCTTTTTAAGAGTCATTTAATGCATTCATATTTATTACTTTGGATACATTCCTTCCAATTCGTTTTCTATTCTATACTCATTTATTTACTGATATATTCAGCAAATATTTTCTTCACTTTCATGTTGCTTCTCTGATTATGGGGACTTTGCAAATTACAGGCGACTTGTGGTTGTAACCATGGTGATGCTGACTTAACAACAAATAGTGCCTTGTCCTGAAGTTAAGGATGTTAGAACCTGGTAAAGCTTCCTGATAGAGATGGCCAGTGGTGTCATTCTTAGTTGCGATGGGACCAAAGTACCATAAAGATGCTTTCGACTTAGAGCCAGTCTTGACTCTGAATTGGTAGCCTCCTCCCCCACCTCCATACACTTGCTATATGACTTTGGATATTTAATTAACCTCTGTACCCACTAATTTCCTCATTTGTAAAAATACCAGTGTGATTGCAGGGATTAACTGGAGCAACATGGGAAAGCACTTACCGCAATTCTAGGCTTAGTGTAGAGTCTGAACAATGTCTATATAAAAATAAAACATCTCTCTTGGTTTGTGGTTGTTTCCTTTTCAGAGCTGGGGTCTGGTTGGTATGCAGGAAGGGGGAAGGCATGTGAGCTATGTTATCTGCTTGTCATCACAAGAGGAGCCCAGTGCAAGCCATGGATTGAAGCACATCCGGGCATTGGGGTGGGCCTTGGAATTCCACAGTGAAGACTCCTAGATAAGGAAATGCCAAGGGTGGGGGCTGCTGAATGGCTTGGCCTTCTGGGGCTGAGAAGAGAGATGAGAAGGGATCGTGACTTCCAGAGCCACCAAATTAGGAAGGACATCATCTTCTCCATCTCACCCAAGTGTGACTGTCAGGAAGCAGAGCAACTCACCCCACATCATCTCAGTACCCCTAACCATGATTTTGAAAGTGTCTAGGCACAGAGCCCAGCTGAGTGGTATAATCAGGAAATGCTTATATAAGCAACTCAAATATGCCCTTAATTCTTGATATGATTTCTAACCTCTCATATTTCAAACTTTCCCTTCTTTGCCATACATAATTTACCTAGAAAAAGTGACAACTGCCCTCTGAATGCAGAAATTGCTATAAACACCCCAAAGCTCCTGTGACCCCAGCCTACTCCTGTCCCCTGCCCAGTATGATCAGTCCAGGTTGGTGGTTCTAACCCAAACTGACGCCCCAAGGAGCCATCAGATTGTGCCTGTAGAGGCCATTTCTTTGCCAAACATTCCTTTTCAATGAGAAGACGTTTTCATCCCCTGGTAAACAATCTTGCACACTGCAGAGAACAGTGCCTGTCCCTCTTCGTGGGCTCCACTTAGTCCAGAGTTGATTCCAACCCCAGAGGCGTCAGTCTGCTCTATAAATTCCTTTGTGAAACCTGAGAGCCTGTCTCTGTCTCCAAAGGAGAGCAAAGATCTTGGAGGGGTTGCAGTTTCCCTCTGCCCTAAAAGATCTGCTCCTGTTGGCAGCAAAGGACTATGTTTTTCCAAACAGACTCTTCCATTTCTTAAGTGACTTTGGTTTAGAAAGCACTGCCAGGCTCCTGCTAAGTGGGAGAGCCAAGATCCCCTTGCTTGCAGGTCCACACAGGAAAGAGATGACATGCCTGGGGGAGCTGTTAGCTAGCGTCTTTCCCAGGCTCTTTCTCAACCAGTCACTATTAGAAGGGGAATGGCTCAGCACACTCAGAGGCAGGGCAGGCCAGTGACCCTCAGCCAGGCGGTGGAGGCTTTCCACATCTTTAGTTTTGATTCCCGTGTTTTTGTTTGTGTTTGTTTGTTTTTTAATACTGAGGATTGAACTCAGGGGCACTCGTCCACTGAGCCACATCCCCAGCCCTATTTTGTGTTTTGTTTAGAGACAGGGTCTCACTGGGTTGCTTAGCACCTCACGGTTGCTGAGGCTGGCTTTGAACTCGTGATTCTCCTGTCTCAGCCTCTCAAAGTGCTGGGATTACAAGTGTGTGCCACCACACCCAGCTTCCTGTGGTCTTTTAACCAGAGAGATAAAGAAAGACAAGAAAGAAAAGAGATATTCAAAGGATATAAGAAAGTTCAAGAGAAAAAGAAAGAAGAGGAAAAAAGAAACTAATCACAGAACCATTATGGTACTCTCCTCCATCAACCTCCTGGGGCATTTTAGCATTATTTATTTTAATTATTTCTTAATATATATGTTTCCTTAAGCTCAGAATTTGGAAATGAGGTAATAAGTCATTTTCTGGTAGGATCGCAGACAACTCAGACAAGATATCATTTTGGTGGCTCAAAAAGAGAGAAAATGAAGAGTCTGCTCTTGTCTTCTGGTTAGACTCAACTTCACCATTTGCATCCTGTTGTAGAGCGAGGGCTGCTGGATCTCAGGGTCCCTGAGGGCTAACAGACATTCCAGCTTTCCCCTGAATTTGTGGGGCAGTTGACCCAGTGTGTGTGATGGATGCCCATGTTTTTATACTATCACAAAACATGCCATTTCCGGTTCCATCATGGTGGGTGGTAACAAAACAGGTCAAGCCATTCTGGCTGAGTGTGTCCTCTTTCTTCCTCCTTCTGCCCAGGTGGCAACACCAAAAGTGCATGTAGCTGAGGAAGCAATGCCCACAGGAGCCTTGTTCTGTGGCTTCCCTGTGGCCTTTCCAAGGAGCCTCTCACAAATGATATCAGGGCTCTGTGCTGGCAGACCAGCCCGCTCCTAGCTTCTGTTCACTTCCTTTGTCCTCAAGCTGGGACTGCCTTCTTTTCTGTAAGCTTTTTATTAAATACACAGTTATTGAGTGCCTACTATGTGCCAGGATGTTTCTAAGTGCTTGGTGTACATCAGTGAGAGAAATATCTCTTGCTTCATGGAATTTATGTTCTAGGGTCCCTATTTTACTAAAATGTTCTATTTATTTTTAAGTTTTGAAATGTACAGTAAGTTAAAGAGACAGCACAATGAACACCCATTTGCTCTATATCTGGATCCACCAATTGTTAGTATTTGACAGTTACATTCTCCCTTTCCACAAATATACTTTTTCGGCTGAACCATTTGAAAGCATAACAACCTCACTCCTAAATACTTCAGACTTCAGAATACATCTCCTAAGATAAGAACATTCCTCTACACAACCACAAAACCATCATCAGACAGAAGAAAACTATCAGTAAATCAATAGTACTATCTAAAATACTATCTGCAACTGGAGACAATTGTCCCCAAAATGTATCTTACGGCTTTTGTGTTTTACATTATACCATCCAACCAGGGTTCATGCTCTCTAGTTTCTTTTTTCTAGAATAATCTTTTGCTTCTTTCTGGTTTTGTGTTTCCAGTCACTGACCTTTTGGAAGAACCCAAGCTAGTTGTCTTGTAGAATGGCCTACAGTCTGGATCTGTCTGAACATTGCATCATAATTGGATTCAGGTTAAACATTTTTGGCAAGGATTTCACATAAGTGATGGTGTGTTTTTCTTATTGCTGCACTTCAGGAAATGCATAATGTCAGGTTGTCTGAGAGGAATGGGCTAAACACATGTTGAATGAGTAAATAATATTCGCACACATAACCTCTTCAGGTGCCACTTGCTGCAATGTGTATAATTAGGGACTGGAATAGACAATGTTAAAGTCCTTTTCACCTTCCCAGGGTAAAATTTAGCAATGGCTACTTATGAGCTGGGCATGGTGGCACATGCTTATAATCCAAGACACTCAGGAGACTGAGGCAGGAGGATTCCAAGTTTGAGGCCAGGTTGGGCATCTTAGTGAGACCCTGCTTCAAAATAAAAAATATAAAGCAAAAGGGTATTTATCTCAGTAGTACAGCACCCCACTATGGCCAAAAAAAGGGGGAAATACCTACTTATGAAAAGGGTTTGAACCAATGGAGGGAGGCAATTCATGAAGATTTCAATGGCAGGAACACCTATTTAAACTTTTCCCCTTTGACTAGCCAAAGTCATTATAAAAGGTGCTCAATAAACTTTTTTAGTTTTTTGATGATGCTTCTTAGAATGAGACAAACAGGCTAAACTGCCAAGATTTAGGTAAGCCAAAAGAAACCTGTGTTGCAGTGAGATTCTAAGTATCAGGATGTATACAAAGGAAGTTTTTAGTCTTTGAAGTCCTACCTGCCTGAGCCTGGCTCTTCCTGATGACCAGGGAATGGACTCAAAGCCTGCTCAGTGTTTTTTACTGGCCCTAAATTTCTCTGATGGCCAAAGAATTCATACTTAAAATGTCTTGCAGCATTTTCTTTTTCATTAGGAAACTCCAAACTGTTTCAAGAAAAATTTTTCCCAATACTCCTTCTTGAAGTCAGAAATTGCATTTTAAAAATAATTCTCCCCTGCTCTAATAAATGGCTAAAAATGTTAAATAGATTTTCTTTCTATGTTTGCAGTCACAGAAGCACTTATCTCTCATCCCAAGTGGATGTCCTATGTAATTGAGTGTGAAGTAATTCCAAAGTTGCCTCAAAATCTTTTCAGAGCGTTGCTATGACGATCAGACTTCTTTTTACAAAACCACTTCAATGCCAGCTCTCCATCATCTACTGTCCATTCAGTGAAATTTCATCTCATGAAGTAAATTTGGCTTTTCAGAAAGTTGAGGGAGAATCATTATGCATTCACATTTTAACTGATTCTCCCCCACACATCCATTCTTCCTGAGATTGCAATAGACAGTCCAGTCGTCCTCATCACAGCCCCAGAATGTTGATTGTCAGAGGCCAGCTGCTTCACTAAGACTGTGGGAATTAGTGGAGGGAGCCTAAACAATAACCTATTATTTGGGGAAATAAGAATTTTAATAGAAAGTCACACAGCCCTTTCTGACCACTTACCACAAAGGCAAGCAAAAGCTTTGGCAGGGATTCTCAGAGTGGGCCAGACAAAGGAGAAGGCCTTATCAAAATCTCTGATCGTGGGGTTAGTTAGTAAACTTGGGAAGTTCAAAAATCATATTCAAAGTTTTCATTGCTTTGATTTGATCTGGCCCCAAGTTGATCTTGAAATTTCTATTCATGTTAACAGAAGATGTGGTATTTTTATGTTTATCAAATCGGGGCATGTCTTTAAGATAATTGGAAGACACTGGGCTTAGTTAAATTTCTTATTTTAGAGGCTTTGGAGAGTCAACTTTCTTGTCTGCACATGATGCTGTAGTTATGAATGTTTATTTCTACCTTTTGATTCATTGATTTTTGAGGCTTCCATCAAACTTTAAAGCCCTAGAAATCATTCTGTTCAAAGCTCTCTTGTTAAACTTTGAGAATTGAAATTGTAAGAGCTGAAAGTTCTTGCTCAAATGACATAGGACAAAAGCCAAGATCAGAAGCCAGGTCCCCTTATTCCTCACCCCACCTCCTTGAGAGACACATAGCTCTGCTTTCCCTCACCCTCCTTGGCTTGGGGAAGAAGCATGTTACCTGGTCTGTAGTTCCCCTTAAACACTTCAGTAACACTGAGTAAGCTCCATGAGGATGGGGAGATTGTCTTAGTTATAGAAAAGTGTCTGTCACATAGTAGGGCTAAATAAATATTGAATGCAGGTTTTATTTGTGTATTTGTTTTGTTTGTTTGTTTTCTGTGATGCTGAGGATCTAACCTAGCCTCTGGAGCACACTAGGCAAATGTGCTTTTCACTGAACTACATCCTCAGCCCTGAACGAATGCATTATGTGTTTCTGATTGTTTCCCACAGTCTTAGGAAAGGTGGAGTCTTTACCGATCAAAATTCTGAGACCAGAATAAAGATGGCTTGACTGTCTACTACCACTCTAGAAATATACACGTGTATATGGTATTTACATACGTATTCACTTAAATTTATATCCTGGAATAGTATTCTCAATGATGGGTGGAAATTAGAACCAGCTGGAAATTTTTGTCTTAATACCCATACTTGGGTTTCTAGTGCAGGGATTTGGATTTCATTTACCTGGAGTGAGACCAGACCAGAGCATGGGCATATTTTTAAAAGCTTTACAGTTCATTGTGAGATGCACTATCTTACCAATGTCAGTTTACATCTCAAGCCCTAACTGAAAGCTCACTTGTTGATGTTCATTATTGTTTGAAAGATTCTAATGAGTTGCTCCCAATCTAGAGGAGCTAACCAAACCATGAGCACTTTATCCTTACCTCTGATGAGTACTAGAGGATTATTTATTAAGTACCATTAGAAATAATGCAAATTATTTCTCATTTAAAGGAAAAATCAAGATAATGGTTTGGCTAGGAAAGAATAGAAGAATCCTGCTGGGTCTCAGGTAAGTACTTACCTAGCTCTAGTCTGTGTGAGGCATTTTTTGATGCCTGTAGAGTCTTAGACCTGTAGTGAGTGAGTGAGTGCTAGGAGTTGGTCAGATCTTGCATTAGACCACACATGAAAGTTAGCTGAAATCAGTTGCTAACATTTAGTTTCATTTGCTTCAAGTAAACCTTTTATGCTGGACATTATTTAACAGACAGAGGACTGGGCTTCATTGAGTTTCCACAAGAGTCTATGTGGCTGTTTGTGCCTGTTAGCTGACATGAGTTTATATATACATTTGTATTGAGACTCATTTACTTTAATAAGGTACCTGCTTAAAGATCTAGGAGCAAGACCCTGACTTACCTCTAGTGTCCGAAGCCCTCTGATATTGCAAAAACAAACTCTCCAATGTGACCAGCCCAGTTGGCTTAGGACAGATTGTGTGCACTTTTATCCAGAGCCTTGGGTACAAATATTTCAACATTTTAGTCTTGACTGGTCTTTGAGAGGAAGGTGGAGGCCACCATTTGTTCATATGTCCCCGATACTTTACAGCTTTTCAAATGCAGGTGATTCCATTCTTGGTTGGCAGGTGAAGGAAAACAACATTAAACCCTGTTTTCTTCCCTTTTATAACCTCCCTTTGGCATTCTCAAATGTGTAACTGAGTCATTCTTGGCTGTAAGAACGCTTGGATTCCTGGGCAGGCTAAGTCAGCCACTTCTCAGAGCCAAGGAAGGTAAGCAGTGGCTGGGACCTGCTGATGGCAAAATGAGTAATTCTAAGTACAACAGTGGAACAAGACGTCTTCCAAGTCAGAATCTGGTTGCTGTCCTTGAGGCTCTTCTTTTTAGTTTTGAGTTGGGTATTCTAAGGACAAAGGGTGTTAATAACAATAAAATTTTATGAGCTGTAAAATGCCTTTGATGGTAGCAAGTAAAAGTGATCATTGTGAAAAACAGTCTACATGTTCATAAACAGGAGAGTGGCTAAATAAAAAATGCTATGTCCATCCATGAAAAATCATCCAGTCTTTTCAAATAATGAGAAAGATTTGTTTAGGTTGATAGAAGACGATCTCAAAGAATTATTATTATTATTATTAGGTACCAGGATTGAACTCAGGGGCACTCAGCCGCTGAGCCACATCCCCAACCCTATTTTGTGTTTTATGTAGAGACAGGGTCTCACTGAGTTGCTTAGCACCTCGCCGTTGCTGAGGCTGGCTTTGAACTCGCGATTCTCCTGTCTCAGCCTCCCAAAGACTTATTGAGCTGAAAAAAAATCAAGTATCAAATCAACACTCAGTAAGATCTCAACTTTAGTTAGGCGTGGTGACGCACATCTGTAATCCCAGCGGCTGGAGAGGCTGAGGCAGGAAGATTGCAAATTCAAAGCCAGTCTCCACAAAAGTGAGGTGCTAAGCAACTAGGTGAGACCTAGTTGCTCAAATACAAAATACAAATAAAATACAAAATAGGTCTGGGGATGTGGCTCAGTGGGCAAGTGCCCCTGAGTTCAATTCCTGGTACCCCTGCACCCAAAAAAGAAGATCTCGACTGAGCAACATTATTTTAATCTTTAACAGCAATGTGTATCTTATTTGTCTAGTTAAAATATAATAAGAATAAAAAAGGTCCGTGTAGATGTACAATATCTTATATTTCATATTTTACATGGACAAAATTACCCGTGGAGTTGAGCAATGGCACAGGAACCAGGTGTTTGGGTACTTCTTTAATTTTCTGGGTGCCAGTGATAAGTACTTCGGGTCCTACTTTTCTGCTTTTTAAACTTTTTCCTGTAAAGAGCTATAATTGGGGTTGTAATTCTGGTCACTTGTCATTTTACCCATCAAAATGCATAAAATCTGAGAAGAGGAAGAAAAGACTTCTAAATTGATATCAACAAGGAACAGGGATCATTCTCTTGCTCTTTCCGGTCACAGGAGGTTGATATTGTCACTGCTAAATGATTGAAGTTCCAGCTAGAAACTTTGTTGTTTTAATTCATCTTGGTAAGGAAAGGGTTTGTCCAGTTCAAAGCTAGATAAAGGCAAATAAGAGCTAGGTGTGGTGGCATATGCCAATAATTCTGGTAACTTGGGAGGCTGAGGCAAGAGGATCACAAGTCTGAGGCCAGCCTAGGCAATTTAGTGAGACCCTGTCTCAAAATAAGGAAAATCAAAAAGGGGCTGGAGATGTGGCTCAAAAGTTGAGCACTCATGGGTTCAATCCTACAGTATCAAAAGAGAGAGGGAGGTAATTTCCTCCAGTTGAGAAGTTTTGTTCTCAATTTTGATGAATAAGAATGATTTAAAATGCAATTTTTCCTTACATGTCGTTAAAGAGCTAAAACTATCTAGAATCTCTTTTCAAAAAGCAGATTCTCTCATGCTTTATTAGGACAATCTGGATTGGCATGGGAAAAAGTTTGCCTGGCTGTGATTTTGCTGGCCCTGAACATACCCAAGCTTGCTCCTTTCTTAAAGCGCAGTCCATCCTGCCACCCCTTGTTCAAGTGCTCTGCTCTGCAAAGTTTTCTTCAAGTCTTCCTGGAGCCTTTTGTATAAAATCAGCCAGGTTTGAGGGGAAATGGAGAAAAGGGTTTGGTAGTCCTTCTTACCCATTTTGTATTCTTGGAGGTGATTTGAGCACTGAAGGGCTTTTTACTCAGTTTTGCTTGGTTCCTGAGTGGGTCTGGATAGAAATGGCTCCAGGAAATCTGCAAGTTACCTAATATTGCTGTGCATCAGTATCTTCTTTGCAAAATGAGTGCACTGTTCTTGCTCAAATTCTGAGGCACCAACAGCTCTGAATTTCCATATCCAACACCACTAACAACCTGTTGCCCTTCCTCAAAGAGATCGCTTTATACTTCTCTGAGTTTGAGTTAGACCTGGGACAAAAAAGGTGTAAGGATTGAATGTAGGAAAAGTTTGCATTGCTATTTCTCACTTCAAAAGACAAAAAAAAAATAGTGTTAGCTGTGTCTGCCTCAAAGAAAAGGATGGGAGAGTTCCTTCAGTTACCTCCATCTCTTTCAGGACAGAATATTAGTAGACCAGAACACATGACACAGGGGTTATTGGAAGAGTCCTTCTTTGTCAGCATTTTGGTTTTGGAGATCAGTGTCTCATTCTGAAAGTTCCAGAGCTGTCATCCACTGGCAGATCATTTCAATGGGAGAAGACAAGAATGGCACTCATATTGGTTGAGTGGTGAGTTTGAGGAGAGAGAGATGTCTACAGAACATCCCCATCAACACCACCCTCCTTCACCGATACTTCCCTTCTCTCACTCTTCTTTCTTTTACCAAAAAAAAAAGTAAGATTTTAAATGGCTTTGAAGATAGTAACCTAAATAATTTTCATTATTTAATACCTCAGAGATAAGAAACCAGAAACAGAGGTTTTTTTTGTTTTTTTTTTTTTACTCCTCTTCAAAGAAAAGTTCATCACCCCTCTGGCCATGTGTCTCAAATCTTATGTCAGAATCATCTGATGCTTTGAAAAAGACAGATCCCTAGGAATCACTATAAATTGGCCCAGATTTCCTGGAGTTGTGTCAGGGGATCTGCATTTTTGTTTGTTTTATTTTGGCTTTTTTTTTTTTTTTTTGGCAATGCTGGGGATGAAACTACGTTCACAATGAATGTTAGGCAGGCACCCTACCACTGAGGCACATATCCAGCCCCAAATCTGTTTGTTTGTTTTTTTTTTTTTGGTGGTGGTATTAGGGATTGAACCCAGGTTTGCTTTACCACAGAGCTACATCCAAGTCTTTATTATTATTATTATTATTATTATTATTATTATTATTATTATTATTTTGAGACAGAGCCTCACTACCTTGCTTAAGTTGCTGAGGCTGGCTTCAAGCTTGCAGTCGTCCTGCCTCAATGTTTCAAGTTGCTGGGATTACAAGTGTGTACCACCACTCCTGGCCCAAATCTGTAGTTTCTTTCTTTTTTAACAAATTCCTATGGGTGGTTTCTTTTTCCCACAGCATTGATAACTTTATCTCAATAACCAAATCAAGGTCATACTATTGCTAATAATTGGTGTCATATAATCTATCTCTGGACCACTCTGATCCATTTTGAAGGAAAAATGCTCCAGTTAGTATGCTGTTTTAGAACACAGTGTCCATGTCCTGTGCTAATTATGGCCAATGACACTATAAAATAAAAGCGCATTACTGAATGCTTTTAATTTCTTATAATAATGGTAAGTAAGGTGGCATGTCATGGGGCCATTTTAGCCCCAGACATCACTCCAGAGAATTCCAAACAGATATAGACAAGTGCCATCAGGACCCTGATCCTTTCCTCTCAGGCTGTTTACCCACAGAAATAGGATGCCCTGAGGCAACACTTCCCCAAAGTGAAGTGTTGATAATTCTGGTTATCAGAAAGATATTACTGGGAGTGTGATATGCAGAGCATTCACATTTTCTTGATAGGTTAGTCATATGAAAACTGACAAAGAAGGAAAAAGAGCAGTGATGTGGTGCAATATCAACAGACAGCTGTCCCCTGGCTTCTCGATAAATAGGATGACTCACATTGCTGAGCAGTGTGGTCATTGCCAAAGGAATGGCCCTCTCACATTTCTTCCTGATTCACATATTCAGCAGGGAAAGCTTGTCATCCCCTCCCTCTCGGGCTTCCCAGACACTGAGTCTGGAATGAAAATTCACCTGCCTCTGAGTTGGCCGTGAGTGGGGGCTGGGGTGTTACTTGCGTTCCCAGGTTGGAAGATTATCTCACCCTGCCCAAGCTATTTAAGCTGACTGGTGTGGAGAGGCTCAGCAGGGCCAGCTCCAGGGGCTCATTCCACAGCAGAGACACGCAGACCACTCCACCAACATGATGATGCTGAAAGTAGAGGAACTGGTAAGACGCGTTATTTGTACACAATGAAAACTGGCTCATCTTGGTTTTTATTTGAAAGAAGAGATGCCTTTTTCTTTCAGGCATAATGTAAGGGAACTCTGAAAATGTCATGTATGGAAAAAGGGGTTGGTTTATGTGATGAAGCAAGTGAAATTGGAATAACATGGAGCTGCCAGTAATGAATTCTCTGCATATATCCTATTTTTTATCTCCTCTTTTGGTTTTATTACTATAGTGTGGAATCACATGTAGTTATCAACATGCCTTAGGGAAGTTTTTTTTTTTGCAAGAATATATGGCTGAAAATTTTCCAAGTCAATGCTGAGAGTTATCAAAATTACCTAAAACTAGGGAATTTTAAATAAGCAGAGGGGGGGTTGTAAATCTCCTAGAAAACAATCTGATTATGTGGACTCAAAGTAGATTTAAATATTTCAACCTGCCCTAAACCTTGCTTTAACTGAGAGAGCAGGACATGCACCTGAAGGTAATCCTGGGTTATCTGTAGCTATCTGAGAGTGCACCAAATAGAGGTGACTGTCACCAGGGAGGAAGGACCAAGGGCCTCTGCAGAATGACCCTAGGAAGGGCACTGCTACTTCTGACCATGCCATCTTCTTCCTTTGCAGGTCACAGGAAAGAAGAATGGCAATGGGGAGGCAGGAGGATTCCTTCCTGAGGATTTCAGAGATGGAGAATATGAAGCTGCTGTTACTTTGGAAAAGCAAGAGGATCTAAAGACACTCCCAGCCCACCATGTGAATGTGGGGGAGCAACAGTGGATAAGTGAGAAACAGCGAGAGGCAGAGGTAAGAACTTTCCATGGAATCTATTATTGGGAGTTGGGGCTAGGTGGGGAATGGAGATGCCAGGGAAGAAAAGGAGAAGAAAGAAAATAAAACCATTAAAGATACTTTCTGTACCAAATTCTAATCCTCAAAGAGACAAAATATATGGAATAGATTTGGGAAAGTAATTCTTAGAAAAGACCATGACCTCTGAATTCTGAATCAATGATTTAATGTGCTATGACCATGTTTGATTAAGAAATAGACTTGCAGAGATAATCATGTCTGTGAATTTCCAATGCCATCTTCCATTTACTTAATCTCAAGTAAAGGAGAAATCTTTTTCTCAATAACATGGTTTGTGGTCCATGGATCATTGTTAGACTGTATCTGTTATCTGTATTGACACAATCTGTGTTGCCAAGCAAATTTTTACTACTTACTAACACATATAAAATGTGTATTGGTTTGCTGTAGTTCCTGACCAGTGGGCCACCTGAAAGAGAATGGCACTGTTATTTCAGAACTTAATATTTATTATTAGATTCTTTGGGGCTAAAAAAAAACTTTAATTTTTGAGCATTATAAAATTCTACAGAAATCTGAGGCTTATTTATGGCACTAATTACAAAATCATCACTTAGACTAGATGGTATCTCCAATTAGTCAAGGGCTGATCTATAAGCAAAGGAAGAAAACATGAAGGCAATTAGCTGAAAATTAGAATCCCAAATACTTGAATAAGAAATCACTAAATCAAAGTCAAAAGTTTATTTATCTTTTTTATTTTCTTGCTCTTTTATTTCTTGCTTTTTTATTTTCTTTTATTTTCTGTTCACATACTTGTGTTAGACCTTGCAGATTTTGTTTAGACAACACCAGAATGCATGTCAAGTAGAATTCACCTTGTTTTTGACACCCGGATTTCTTTTTTAGCTCAAAAAGAAAAAACTAGAACAAAGATCAAAGCTTGAAAATTTAGAAGACCTTGAAATAATCATTCAACTGAAAAAAAGAAAAAAATACAGAAAAACTAAAGTTCCAGTTGTGAAGGAACCAGAACTCGAAATCATTGTAAGGACCGTTTGGTTTTGTAGTATTAACATCCAGTGTTGTGGTAGAGGAGAACAAATACTGGGGGAGGGTTTAACTGCATGTTGGACAGCTCACAGCAATTCTCACGCTATTTTATTTTTATTTTTGGCTTTAGACAGAACCTGTAGATGTGCCTAGGTTTCTGAAGGCTGCTCTGGAAAATAAGCTGCCAGTAGTAGAAAAATTCTTGTCAGACAAGAACAATCCAGATGTCTGTGATGAGGTAAGGTTTATACAAAGCACTGCAAAATCCAGATCATTAATTTTGTGTTTCTTATGCTTTACTGCAGTCTTGAGACTATGATGCCAAAGTCCACCTGAAACAGTTTCCCCAGCTGTTGCCACATCTGCCAGAAGCATAATAGGAGAGTGCAGTTGCCGTCCTCCCCCCAACATTTTGGATTAGTACAATTGATTGTTTCTTGTATTCATATAACTCTGGCTGGTTTTTCAGTTTGTCTTTAATTTTTTAGATCCTTGGCAAAGACTTAACAAGGCAGGGTCTAAAAGTTACTTTTGGAGAAATGTATTATTAACATCATCATTGGTTGGACCCAAACACATCAGTACTAGACAGGCAATTTGGAAACTCAAGTTCAAGTTCCAGCTCTACTCCTACTTGGCTATTTGATTTTGAGAAAGCTCTAATGCATTCTTTAAGCTTCAGTTTCCTTAATTGGTAAACTTCTACTACAGTGAAATAATGTCCAAAGTTGTTCCAGCTCTAATAGTCTATTAATTCACTCACATGTAACCAATTTACCAGAAATCACTAATCCTTTTGTATTCTTCTCCCCATGAACTGAATTGGTAGATCACACTAAAAATGATCACTTTCATTCTTTTAAGAAAATGAACTAAATACTTTTTGATATTCAAGCTAACAACAATTTTGAATGGAAGAAAATTGATCTGCATAACAAAATGCTACATGAACAAGAAAACTGCAAATACAAGAAAGGGAAATGTGAGCATTTAGGTAGCTTTGAGGTTTTTAGTCCACATCCCTCAGTGTAAGCCTTGGAGCACTTAGAAGCATATGTGGCAGGAAGCTCCAATCATAGTTGTGAGTTAATTATTCTAATTCTGCAATTGTTAACTTTGACTTTTCTGCTCATAAAGAAGCACTCAAGTTTCTATCAGTTAGGCCACCATCGTCCCCAGCTTCATACCTCTGAAAGGATTATGCACATTTATATATGTGTTGCTATCTCTTTTTTAAATCTCTGACAGTATAAACGGACAGCTCTTCACAGAGCATGCTTGGAAGGACATTTGGCAATTGTGAAGAAGTTAATGGAAGCTGGAGCCCAGATTGAATTCCGTGACATGGTAAATATATTTCTTTGCTTGGAAATGAGCCAAAATAAGTGGACTATATGAAACTCAAGAAAACCTATCCTGAAAAACTGGGCTGATTAGATTGAAAATTGATCTGAGAGAACCAGGCAAAAGCTCATTTCTCCATACAAAAGAAAGTTGGAAGATTGGACTAGGTCATGTGGAAAGTATTTGCCATACATGCTGAGGAGAGGGAGTGTTCCGGGGAAGAGAAGGAAGTGAAAGCTGTTGAACAGAATTCAATAACCTCATCAGAGAGTTGGGTCATTATCAAGTCAGTAGTATTACTGAGAAGTAATACAGTTGACACTTGCCTTTCAACACCTCTGTCCTTTCATTATACACAGAAGCCTGTTCTTGGCCCCTGGGCTGCCAGCAATATATAAGAATTTTCTAGCTGCACACTTTATGTGATAGATGCCAATTGCCATCGATGAGATTTGGAGCTAGACTGCATACTAAATGAATTGCATCCAAGGAAAGTAGCTGCTATTCAGAGCTCAATAATTCAACCACTGTGATTTCTACAAAGACCAATATACAGTATATTTTATGAACTGAAGATTGGGCTGGGAAAAGGCTTTGTTTATTTACTTGCAGCTCAATTTGATGCTATAGTAGGATGGAAAAAGGATATAGATTTGGCCAAAACTGAATCTAAAGACCAAACAAGTTGGGAAAGAATAAAAGAAAACAACAACAAAGTTTGCATGTGGAGACACCAAAATTCAGGACTGTGGGATTTGGAAGGCCAGAATAAACCAAAGAGAGCAGAGAGGAGGGAATCTACTAAAAGTAAAATGTGCAGCGATCACAGGAGAAGGCAGTTGAGGTACTGAGGCTCTCCTGGTAGAAAATGACAACAAAGAACATATTCAGGCAGTTAAATTAAAATACTTGGGAAGAATCTTCATCTACAATAGTTAGAACTGATCTGAGGACCACCTAGTGCTATCATGGATGCTCCAGCAAACCTGCATTCCCCCTGGGCCTTAAAACCCCAGGACAAATGCCCCTGACCAGGTTCTCCTTTACATTGTTGTGTCCTTTTAACTTTCGGTACAGCTTGAATCCACGGCCATCCATTGGGCATGCCGAGGAGGAAACTTGGATGTCTTAAAATTGCTGCTGAACAAAGGCGCAAAAATCAGTGCCAGAGATAAGGTATTTCCCCTCAGGTTCTCCCTCCTTCTCTCTGCTGTCTTCCCTGCCTCTTCCCAACCCCATCTTTCCATTGAGGTCTTCTGGAAACATGGGCTGTGTGGGCACCTTAGCCCTGTCTCCCCTTGCACCTGCCTTAGGGTCTAGGATAGGCTCTGTCTTCACTTCCAGCCAATCAGCAGTGTCTTTCCATTTTCTAGCTGCTCAGTACAGCGCTGCACGTGGCCGTGAGGACCGGTCACTACGAGTGCGCAGAGCACCTCATCGCCTGTGAGGCGGACCTCAATGCCAAAGACAGAGTGAGTAGTCAGATAAAACTGGGCTGCTGAATTTCTTTCATTGTTTAGGAATCAGTCTGGCAAGCCGGGGTTCTCATTCGGGACCCACTTTTGGCTTCAGACCTATTTACTCTGCTTTTCTAGGAGGGAGATACCCCACTGCATGACGCGGTGAGACTGAATCGCTACAAGATGATCAGACTCCTCATAATGTATGGCGCAGACCTCAACATCAAGAACTGCGTAAGTACTGGAAACAACCAGTAGAGCTTGCAGGCTTTCTAATTCCCAGAATTTCCTAACACTTGAAAATAGATTCCCACAACGGTTTTGTTTTGGGGGATCCACTGATGATTTAAATGTTCCTGCCTATTTCCATAAGGATGCTGTGATTTTGGCAAACACTCAGGTCATGTGGTCAGAGATGGTTAGAGCCATAGCTACTGCTATGACTTCAGTGTCTAATAATTCTTTAAAAGTTTGGTCTTGAAAGTAAAAAATGATCAATATAGCTCACCTCCACAAACACCTCTATTAAAGAAATACAACCTGTCTTGGCCATTCCTGGTTGACCAGAGCTTGCGTTAGTTCCTAAAAACGATCTAAAATTCCACAGGGAGCCGGGCGCGGTGGCTCACGCTTGTAATCCCAGCACTTAGGGAGGCTGAGACAGGAGAATCGCGAGTTCAAAGCCAGCCTCAGCAACGACGAGGCACTAAGCAACTCAGTGAGACCCTGTCTCTACATAAAACACAAAATAGGGCTGGGGATGTGGCTCAGTGGTCGAGGGCCCCTAAGCTCAATCCCTGGTACCAAATAAAATAAAATAAAATAAAATAAAATTCCACAGGGGTCAATGGAGTCAATAAACTAAAAGTAGTCAATATCCAATCAGAATGACTCAGAATAGTCTTTCTCTCCTTATAAATAACCACACAAAATGTATTTGCTTACTGCCAGGGCTGGCCATGTTTTTGCCTATATTTTTCAGATAACTTCTCATCCATTCTTCATTTTGTCTTATCTGCACATATCTCAAAATGATTTCCTATATTAAGGCCCTGAAAATTCTTGTATAAGTACGTATTAACTTCATCAGTAAGCAGGGAATGTAAGCCACTTTTCCTATGGTCCAAATTCCCAAACATCATCTAATATAAGCTTTTAAAATATCAGCAGGAGGAATGAATATAAATTCCTGAAGAAATCATTTTGAAGATTTTGGATAATTACTTTACAATAAAGGAAAAAAGAGTCATCTTCTAAATGCAAATAATTTCCTCCCCTTTTTGTGTTACTGTGAGGTTAAAAGGGATATTTTATCATTTAAAAAAAAGAAGATATCTGGATTGGTGACAAGAACGAAGATTGGTGATAAATAGAGCCTTTTGGGGATGGAAAAGTGTAACAAGTAGGGTTCCCTCGTGCTAGGTACTAGGATTGGTTTTATCTTAATAATTTTTTTAAAAGATCAGAGAAAATGTAGATTTAAGAAAATCTCCCAAAAGCTGCAGAAAATATAAAATTTGGAGGGCGAGGGGACAGTGAGATACAACTGGCAGACATAAAATAGCATGCGGATATGGGGAGATTCTAAGCAGCCAGAAAACCAGAAGAAAAATGTTAACAGAGAGGATAGTAAGGAATTTGTGAAAGAATAGCCCAAGATATACAAATAGGGTTGATATTTCTGACTTGTCAGTTAGCCCTCAGCATAAGGTTTCTGGAACTATTAATATTGACCCCAGTGGGTTCATGTTCCTCAAAAAGGCCAGTAAGCTATTGGATACTATCGTTAAGGAGACTAGAAACAACATATAATACTCTATCATTATCCAAGACTCTTGTCATGTCTATTGATGAATGTTCTTTAAGAAAGACACAACAGAGGTGGGGAAATTACAAAATGAAGGTTACAGAGTCACTACCTCAATTACCCCAAGGGCCAGGTACATCACATAAATGACTTAAATGAGTGGCTACTGGGGTCTGTGCACATGGCCCAGTATGGCTTTTCCCTAACCCCTTCCGAGGTTACTCTCTGGATCACAGGTGCCATGTTGCCACCTCTTCTGATTTTTGCACAAATCCAGTTGGGACATCACTTGAAATATAACTGTTGTCAATTAAATCTAACTTTAAAAAGTCACATCTAACCTGGGCAAAACATAATAGGTCTCTAGACTGATTTGTATCTCAAAGCTGCCAGTTTTCAATCTCTGGGTTAAAAAGTACTTCTGAATGAATTTTTAGGACTTCTCATAGCTAAAGACAAGCAGTGACAGGTGACATGGTTTTAATGTTTGTAAATATCTTGAGGTGTGTCTAAGGAACATCAAATTTTGATCAAAAATTACTTACGCATATCATTGACATCAACTCCAAGAAGAGTAAGTTCCCAGGGAAAGCTTAGTGCAAATCTTGAAAAGCTGTGGAAAATCTGCTTTGAGCAGTAGTCACCCGTGCACTTAACGAAGGTGCACAGAGCAGCACCTGAGTGCTAAGCAGAAGTGCTGCAGTGGCTCATTTGTCACCAGTTCATATCAATTCAAGCGTTATTTTCTGCTGGGTGTAGACATGCACACCTGTAATCCCAGTGACTGGAGAAACTGAGGCAGGAGGATCTGGCAATGTCTCGAGACCCTGTCTCAAAATAAAAAGATCTGGGGAGGTAGCCATGGGTACTGTACAATCCCCAGCATCAAATAAACAAAACAAAACAAAAAAAGACAATCAAAAAACCAAACAAAACAAAACAAAACTATTTTCCGAACTAATAGGACTAAGAAGGATAGTACCACTTTCTGGAGCTGTTCATTGCACAGGATATTGGAGATATATACAGGCACTTTTTTTTTTAATTTGGAAATGATTTGGGTTGCTCTTGCCACATAGGTCCCTAGTGTCTAGGGACCTAGGATATTACCAATGCCTAGGATAGTCCCACAGGAACAAAACAAAATTAAAAAGCTAAAATAAAATGCCAAAAAGCATTCCTGTGAGAAACAGTGAAGGCTTGTTTGAATATAAAATGCAAATCACTCATAGTAGAAACCATAAAACATCATGATAACATGTACCTTCTTAGCATACACACAGAGGATGTGAATTAATTGATACCCCACCTGCAAGTCAACTTTGCTCCTCTCTTTTGACTAGGCTGGGAAGACCCCAATGGATCTGGTGCTACACTGGCAGAATGGAACCAAAGCAATATTTGACAGCCTCAAGGAGAACTCCTACAAAAGCTCTCGCATAGCTACGTTCTAAGGGAACCAAGACACTTCACCAGTAGCTGTTCACTGGTTTTTTTGAAGGCATAGCCCAAGAGAAGAGTAGCCATAAGATCCAGCTTGTTTGTCAATGTGTTATGAATATGTACCTAATGAAGTTTCAAGAAAGCCCAGGAGCCAGGCGCGGTGGCACAAGCCTGTAATCCCAGCACTTAGGGAGGCTGAGACAAGAGAATCACGAGTTCAAAGCCAGCCTCAGCAAGGTCGAGGTGCTAAGCAACTCAGTGAGACTCTGCCTCTATATAAAACACAAAATAGGGCTGGGGATGTGGCTCAGTGGTCGAGTACCCCTGAGTTCAATCTTCAGTACCCAAAAAAAAAAAATCCAGGATTATTATACTTATTTAAATTTATATTAGTGAAACTCACTGTTTTTATTTATTCCTGCTTATTTATTTATTTACTTCAACGGCACAGTTATTCTGACTTTCATGAGCATCGTTTGTTGGGCAAAACTTAATTTGTGCATAACACTGTCAGCGCCTTTGCAGAGATGGTTCTTAAACCATGCAAATGTACAATGCTCTAAGTGCCTACTTATGTGTCGTCACTCATGCTGATGGTTTAAGGTATTTTTTAAAGGACAAGGGTGATTATTGCAGCCCTCTTTTCTTCTGGATTTTTAATGCTAATGTTTGGATGAAGCAACAGAAGGCAAGTAGTAACAGGAAAGGAAACGAGAATGAAAGCAATTCAGTACAAAAGACAGTAAAGCCAGCCATTTCACCCCTGGGCCTGGTGGTGGTTGTTATTGCTGTTTTAACCAAGTCCCACAGTGTACCAAAGCAAAAGAATGTCATGAGTGTAAGCGAAGGGCAGTAGAAGGATCGGCCAATGGGGCCATGCAGAACTGAGTTTGATCTCAAAACATGAAAGGAAATGCAGACTGTAAATGTGTAAATATATATTATGTTGTAGGTATATTTTATATTCATAATAAAAGCAAACTCACTCTAAACCTTCTTCTAAGTTCTGTTGTATATATGGTAGGAATGTCCCTTGTGAAAAAGGCCACTTAAGAGGGTATATTTTTTTTTCATTGTTTTCCAGGTTTGTCAGATTAGATAGATCCTGTACAATAGTACTCTCGGTATTCAATGTGTGTACAGCTCAGCCTGGGGATCTTGTTAAAATGCAGATTCGGATTCAACTGATCTCAGGTGGGGCTTGGGATTCTGTATTTCTGACAGGCTCCCAGATAATGTGGACATGGAACGCCACAACCACACTGAGCATCAAGGCTGAGAACTGTAAACAGATGGAAGCAGTCCTTTCTGCTCCAACCGTGTGGAGAAAGAGACCTCTGGTGAGATGAAAGAGTACTGCAAGTTCAACAAGTGCTCCTAAATCCCACCCCTCATCAGGACTTTAACCATCACTGCTGTGGACAGGGCTGGCAAGGTCAAAGGCCCTACACACCAGGTCAATGACATTTTGACCTCTAATGGGAGCTATATTGTTGCCAGGTGTTAGGCTAGGTACTAAAACCTCTGATGAGAAAAAGTGTCTCCATCTTGTTTTTTCTGGAACAAATGAATATTAAAAAAACAATTAGCCATGTGCAGTGCAATCCTAGCCACTCAGGAGTCTAAGACAGGAGGATCACAAGTTCAAGGCTATCCTCAGCAACATAGTGAGACCCTAGGAACTTAGCAAGACCCTGTCTCAAAATAAAAAATAACAATAATAAAAAAGGGGACTGGGAGCCGGGCGCAGTGGCGCAAGCCTGTAATCTCAGCACTTTGGGAGGCTGAGACAGGAGAATTGTGAGTTCAAAGCCAACCTCAGCAACGGTGAGGTGCTAAGCAACTCAGTGAGACCCTGTCTCTACATAAACACAAAATAGGGCTGGAGATGTGGCTCAGTGGTTGAGTGCCCCTGAATTCAATCTCCAGTACCAAAACTAAAGGTGGGGGGGCTGAGAATGTAGCTCAGTGGTAAATTGCTCCTGGGTTCAATCTCCAGCACTCTCCCCAATAAAAATAATAATAATTAGAAGTAATATATAGTATCAACATATGGCAAGTACAATGAAGGAAAAAACAGTGTTATGAGTATCTAAGGTGTGCAAGTATACAATTTGGTGGGGATGGGACGAGGATGCTATAAAGAATTCTTTGAGGTAGTGACCTTTAGGGTGACTGAAAGAGAAACTAGCGTTATTCAAGCATAGAGTTCCAGGCAGCAGAAGAGCATAGGAAAGGGCAAGGATATGGGACTGTTTGGCACTTGAAGAAATATATGAAGGCTCATGTGAAATACAAGCTCTGTCTGTACCCTCCAAAGCTCATTCCAGGAAGGATCATGTATATTAACCTCCTAGATAAGCCTCTACCATTTTAGAAGAGTGTGTAGGCACAGTCTATAACCAGAAAGTCTTCCAGTTATTCAGTCATGACACATAGAGTTGTGAGGACAGCTTGAAATATTTGTTGTGACTTTTCTATCTACTTTCTTACCAATCTGTGGAATTCATCTCCCACAGGCATTGAGTATTCATGGCAGATTCCTACTCTCTGTTCTCTCCCTCCTAATTCCCTTTCGCAACCCCTGTGCCTTCCCTACAGGGTCTTGGTTAGCCTATCAGACACTTAATTCGTTCTTCAATTTCTTTCAAGTAAAGCACTTAAAACACAGATGGCATTTCTTTTGCTACTACTGATAACTCTCATAGCATAACGTGGATGTGTTACTATAAGATCTAATGTTTCTGGTTTTTTTTTTTTTTTTGTACTGGAGATTGAACTCAGGAGCACTTGACCACTGAGCCACATCCCCAGTCCTATTTTGCATTTTATGTAGAGACAGGGTCTCACTGAGTTGCTTAGTGCCTCGCCATTGCTGAGGCTGGCTTTGAACTTGCAATTCTCCTGTCTCAGCCTCCCTAAGTGTTGGGATTACAGGCTTGTGCCACCGTGCCCAGCTGAGATCCAATTTTTATAGTGTCTTCTTCAAGCTCCTCTCCCCAAATAGCAGGGAGGGTAAATGGAGAAAATTTAATGAAAGTTAAAGACCTCTGTTGCTAAGAAAGAGGGCATGAGAGACAACATGGAAGAAATCCCATTAGACTAAGACCAAGTCTTTTTATCTGTTAATGGAAGTGGTAAACACTTAAGGGAAAAATTTCAAGTTTCTATACACAAAGTCAATTTGATAAGCTCCTTGTCTTCCCACTGAACTAACTCTTTCCTCACAAACTTTTATCTTGTGTTCCCTCTCTGTGAATGGCACATCCCATTGGCCAATGGAGAATACTCTGAAGTTGTTCTTGACCTTTCTCTTCAGTGCTCTCTTTCAATCAACCAAGTCTTACCAAGTACAGTGCCTTCAAAGCTCTGTCATCTGTTCCTGCCCTCCAGTCCTAGGTGCCTCTCTCCTAGTTCAGACCACCATTACTTCTCCTCTGGAGTATTCAAACTCTCCTCCAAGGGCTGCTAGACTTCAGGCTATGTATTTACCTTTAGGCTTACTTACCACTCTGGTTTTCAAGTCGCAACCAGAAGAATTTTTCTAAAATGCAGCTCTAATCAAATCATTCTCCTTTCAAACTCTTCAATGGCTTCACATTTTCCCTAGGATGAAATGAAAACTCCTTAACATGTATAATAAAATTCTTAAAATATGGCTGCTGCTAACTCTATTTTTCTCTCTCGTTATTTTCCTAGTTAAACTCTAAATTTCAGCTCTACCGATTTTTCAGATCCTTAAAGAATCCAGGCACTTGCTTTACTGCTTTTATGGGCAGCTCCCTGGAATACTACTTTCTCCACCCCAACCCACCCCATCTTACCCCAAAACATTACAAGACTTCTCATCCATCTCCTTTGGTTTAGCTGTCTTTCCTCCAGGAAGCCATCCTTGAACCCTTACACGTTTTTTTGGTTTCCTCAGGTGTGATCCAGTTGTCCTGTTCCCATCCATGTTGTGATGTCGATCATATTGCTTTTCTCTCTGCTCTTCTTTCCCAAAGGAAAAATCTCCCTTCTTCTCTTTAACAAGCAATAATACTTATTAAGTATCAAACCAATATAGAAATGATTATGAAAATAGTCAACATCACCAATAATCGTAATTTCATAACATTCTTTGATTGTCCACATTATTTATAGGTAGAAACACTTAGTTTCTAATTTTTTCAAGGGACAGTTTATTCTAGGCACCTTAATAGATGGTATTCTTTTGTTTCAATGTACAGTGCATCATTTAATCCTATCATTATTGGGCATTTAGGTTGTTTCCATTTTCCCACTATTTTAGTCATTGCTGTAATAAATATATTTACTTATGCATCCTTTAGACCTAACCAGTTATTTCTAAGGAACAAATATGCAGAAGTATCTATAAGATTAGTGTCAAATTATACCCCCTTCTATAATTTTATTATCTGCCCAATTTTGAAAATATTTGTCTTATAAATTTTTAAAATATCTTTTCAACTTGACCAGCAAAACAAAGATATAAAGATATATATATATATTTTTTTTTTTTTTTCTTTCTTTGGTACCAGGGATTGAATTCAGGGGCACTTGACCACTGAGCCACATCCCCAGCTCTATTTTTTGTGTTTTATGTAGAGACAAGGTCTCACTGAGTTGCTTAGTGCCTCACCCTTGCTGAGGCTGGCTTTGAACTCGCAATTCTCCTGTCTCAGCCTCCCAAAGTGCTGGGATTATAAGTGTGCACCACCGCGCCCGGCCAAAGATATATTTTTGATGGGTTGGTTTTCCCTCATGTCTAATAAAGCTCAGCATCTTCATGTTTATTGGACACTTTAAAAATTCACTTTATTTGCTCAGTTTTCTATAAAGTTGGGTCCTCTTGAAACAAGAATTCTTGATTTATTTATTAATTGCTCTGTGAGAAAATGAGGGAAATAGGGCAGGGCAGAAGAGGCAAAGATGTGGGGGACTTGGGGGACTCAGGAGCATAAATGGCACCCCAGAAGTCAGAGGCTGGGCTGTAATGCCCTGCACTGGTCATTGGCCATGGGCCAATCTCAGAGTAGGGTAATACTTCCCAGGCATCTCTGGGCCATGTGATTTCTGTCATTCCAGGACAACGGTCTGGTAAAGGGTGAGGATAAGCCATTAGTACCCACATCTGGAACAGCCAGAGGATAGGTACACCAACCTAGAAAAGGGATCTGTATAGACTCTAATAGCATTTGTCAAGATAGGTGTTTTCAAAAACGATTTCTTAAAAGCCAAGGGTGCTAAACCTTTCAAAGTGCACTTTACTAGTTTATATTTTTCTAATGGAATATTTTTATAGAGACAAATCCATCAAACTTTTTCTGGCTTTGATGATCATACTTCAATTTATTCCAACCCAAGATGATTACTATTTATTTTTGGTACTGGGGATTGAACCCAGGGGTGCTTAACCACTGAGCCACATCCCCAACCCTTTTTTATATTTTATTTTGAGACAGGGTCTTGCTAAGTTGATTAGAGCCTTGCTAAGTTGCTGAGATTGCCTTTGAACTTGTGATCCTCCTGTCTCAGCCTCCAGAGCCAGTGGAATTATAGGCAAGAGCCATGGCACCTGGCTCCAACCTAATTTTTTTTTTAGGAAAAAAAAAAAAAAACCTCTATTTTTCTCTAGGTTTTTTTTTTGGTACTGGGGATTGAACTCAGTGGTACTCGTCCACTGAGCCACATCCCCAGCCCTATTTTTTGTGTTTTATGTAGGGACAGGGTCTCACTCAGTTGCTTAGTGCCTCGCCTGCTGAGGCTGGCTTTGAACTCGCAATTCTCCTGTCTCAGCCTCCCAAAGTACAGGGATTACAGGCGTGTGCCACCGCGCCCGGCTTATATTTTTCTCTAGTATCTTACAAATTTGGTTAAATCTTCAATCTACTTGATTTGCTATGAGTGTGTACTGGGTATAAGATAAGCATATGACTCAATTTTTTTTCCTAGATAATGCAATTATAGCTAATTTGTAGTAGGTACATTCTAAATAACAGGCCCCGGTCTAAGCAAGCCTTCTATAAATAGTAATCTACTCAACCCTTGCAATGATATCACAGGTAGGAAGAATATATGAAGTGAGGTCACAGCTAGTAAATAGCAACAAGTTGAGATTTTAATGCATGTAGTTTGTCTTTCTATGCATTTAACTATGCTGTGTTGGCTCTGCTGAATAGATAACCAATTGGTTCAATATCACATACTGAACAATTCATCATTTCTTCTTATAACTGGGGTGTGATCCTGGACTTCCTACTCTTTCACTGACCTCTCTGAATTTATATACCAATTACTAGAGTTTTATCGGATGCTGCACTATTCATCAGTACAAGTCTTAACGGGTTTTTCTCCAAAAATCCCCAAAAAAGATTCTTTCAGAATGCCAAGTTCCAAACTGACACATATAAACCAATAAAAACATCTATAGGAATTTTGATTTGGATTTTGTTAAATCCATAGACTTGGAGAGAATATGACATAATTTGTCTCATCAAAAAACAATCTTTCTTCATGTTATTCCAGTCTTCTCTAATTTATTTTTGTTATCTATTATGGTTTGGATGTGAGGTGTCCCCCAAACCTCAAGTGTAAGACAATGCAAGGTTTGGAGGAGAAATGATCAGTTCATAACCTTAACCTAATCAGTGAATTAATATCTGATGGGATTAAGTGAGTGGTAACTGGAGGCAAGCCAGGTGTGTATGGAGGAAGTGTTGATTGGGGGCGTGACTATGGGGTATATATTTTGTATCTGGAGCATGGAGTTTTTTCTTTCTCTGCTTCTTGATCATCATGTAAGCTGCTTCCCTCTGCCACACACTTCTGCCATGATGTCTGCCTCACCTTGAGCCCCCAGGAGTGGAGCCTGCTGTCTATGGATGAGACCTCTGAAACCGTGAGCTCTCAAATAAACTTTTCCTCCTCTATGATTGTTCTTGTCGGGTCCTTTTGGTCACAGCAGCAAAAAAGCTGACCAAAACATCTATATTCATTTATTGTTTTTATTAAGTTTTCTTCAGGGAGGTCTAACACATTCCTTGGTAATTTATGTCTTTGTGAATGTGGTCTTTTTTTGCGATCATGTAACAAGTTATTAATTGAAACTGTTGGCTTTTGTGAATTTAGTTTCATGTTCTAACAATAGTAATTATTAGAAGGAAACCTTGCTGCTACTCATTGGTAACCATCCATCCTACCCTCCTATTTTGAATAACAGGTCAATGTGTATTTATAAATAAAAAGTAGGCACCACTGCAAAAACATACTATGCAAATGCCCATACACCAAGAAGTACTTGTTTTTCTAATTGTTTTCCATTTGCTTCTCTTGAGTGTTCTGAGACAGTCACATCTGCAAATAATTTTGCCTCTTCAACAGGAAAATCCTTAGTATATTTGGTGCAACTGGAACTAGTATAGTTAATTCATAAAGTAGATTCAAGTGGGACATCAAAAAAATTGGACATACATCCCTTTAAATATTCTGACCTTAAAATACATAAATGCCAATTTTTAAAGAAAGGTCAAAGTCTTCAGTTGCCCTTCAGTTTTAGTCCCTTTAGAGAACTTAAAACTTTAGTGAAGAAATTTGAATGCAGAATTCTTCCTAGATTAACCCCAGATCTTAAGTTGTCCTGCAGACATCTGATATGATAGCATTTGTTGGTTTTGTATTTTGGGAGGAGTGTCTGGGTACATCAGACTTCATTGATAGTACTTGACAAAGTAGGGTTCCCTAAGCCCCTACCCTTCTTCAGGAGATATGGGATGATACTATTAAGAGAGGATATTCTATCAAGAGACTGTGTGGGGACAGAGACTTTGGAGCAACTGAGGCCTTTTTCTTCCATGTGTTTTTGCTAAGGCTACTGGTCCAAGGAGCTTTTACTCCTTGGAGGTCATGTGGACCACAAGGTCCATCATTCTGTTCCTGTAGGCAAATTCATTGTCATACCAGGAAATGAGCTTGAAAAAGTGGTCCTTGAGGGCAATGCCAGCCCCAACATTCAAAGTGTAAGAGCAGGTGTCACTGTTAGTTGCAGGGGATAATGTGATCCTCAGTGTAGCCTACAATGGCCTTTAGGGGGCCCTCTGATGCTTGCTTTACTTCTTTCTCAATGTCTTATTTGGCAGGTTTCTCCAGACAGCAGGTCAAATCCACAACTGATATGCTGACAGTAGGCCATGGATGGTTATGCCAATGAGCTTCCCATTCAGCTCAGGGATGACCTTGTCCACAATCTTGGCAGGACCATGCCTATCATGCCAGTCTCCCAGAAGGGCCATCCATGATCTGAGCAGCAGTGATGGCATGACTGGTTGAGAGCCTGTGATGCTAACATTATAGATAGATGCCCTTGGCCAGGGAGGTTAAGAAGATGGTAGTACAGGAGGCATTGCTGAAAATATTGAGGAAGCTGTCATACATCTTGGGGTTTATGCTCATCACAGGGACATCAGAAGGGGAAAAGATGATGACTCTTTTAGCTCTACTCTTCAATTGAGCTTCAGCCTCCTAAAAGGTAAAGACAACAAAAAATTCCACTACATATTTAGCACCAGTATCAACCCATTTAAATGTTACCAGGTTATCTCTTCTGGAAGGTGGAGATGGGTTTCCCATTGATGACATACTTATTCTCGGCTTTTATAGTGCCACTGAATTACCATGGATGGAATCATAGAACATGTAGACCAGGGAGTTGAGGTCAATGAGGGGGTCACTGATTGCAATAACATGCACTTTGCTAATTAAAATTAGTCCTGGTGACCAGCAGTCAATATGGTCATGTTACTAGGATTTTCACCATTATCTCAAGGTGGTGGCTGACACTGTATAAGATGCAATTGTCTTATTGAATGAAGAGGAGCAGAGAGCTGACAGTTCTTTTTAACAATGCATCTTTCCTAAGCCTTTCCAAAGCATCAGTTTAGAAGGGAATTCTTTCTTTGACGTTCATAGTTGATCAACTTTCATTTTTTAAATTAATTTGCATAATTTACAATATTAAACACAATTGGCATAAACAAACTTGTAAATAAACACAGCTGACTTTTGGTGAATTCATATGGGGTAAAGGCAGAAGCAAAGAAGGAGCAGAGCGGGTATATGGATGCAGCAGCAGGAGCCATCAGTTACAGAGGCAATGAGTATCCTAGTCCATCAAATTGGCCAAGCGGCTGTCAGTTGATACTTTTAGAACCAAGCTTAATATAAATGTGAGTGTGTGTATATATAAACACATTTGTGTACTTGTGCAATATTCTACTTGCATTTTGCCAAGGATTGTCATTGTTATTTATAAAATGAGTGGATTTTACGTTTTATCAAATGCCTTTTTGGTATTAAAGATTCTAAGTTTTCTCATTTGATTTATTAATGTGATGTAGTGTACTCCATTAGAAAGAATTTAAGTATCCTAACATGCAGAACTGAACTGTCCTTAACATTCCTGGAATAACTCTGACCAGGTCATGTTTTGATGGTTTCTTTCTATTAATATTTTATTTACACACTTACACTTGTGAGATTGGTATAAAGCTTTCTCTTTTTTTTTTTTTTGGTACTGGGGATTGACCTCAGGGGCACTGGACCACTGAGCCACATCCCCAGCCCTATTTTGTGTTTTATGTAGAGACAGGGTCTCACTGAGTTGCTTAGCGCCTCGCCATTGCTGAGGCTGGCTTTGAACTCGCGATTCTCCTGTCTCAGCCTCCCTAAGTGCTGGGATTACAAGCGTGAGCCACCGCGCCCGGCTTAAAGCTTTCTCTTTTAAATATTAACTTTGACTTTCAAAATGGTGTATTGTTCTCATTAAGGATTTTTTTTCTTTTTTTAAATTTAGTTAGACCTCTTGCTCTATTCCATTAGGTTTTGGGGTCCTTATATCAATATAGCATAAATGCAGATATTTAAAAGTAAAGCTACTTCTACTTAACATGATGATCCTATTATTTTAAAAAAATGTTTCCAAAATGTTTTGAGTCAGATACTTTGATATCTTAAATATAGCTGTTAGGAAAAATCACCTATTAGGTTTTCAGGAGTTTCCAATTAAAGGGAAGGAATCTATTTCACATACATCATACAAGTAAGAAAAACTAAAGGAAGAGGTCAAGTGTAATTTTATGTGCACACTCCCTCTCCTTCAATTCCTTTCAGAAAGAACTCTGACAATGAATACATGAATAGATCAACTTAAAGTCACCCCCTTAACATAGGTTGTAATAGTCTTCAAAATAACCACTTTTTGAGTTGTAAGATTTAAAAAAATAATAAGCCATGTATATCAAGTAGAAAAGCATTAGTTTTTAAATGAACAAGAGACAGTACTATTAGAATCTCTTGAAATATCAAAACATTTGTTTTGATACGAGGGATTGAACCCACTGAGCTTAACCACTGAGCCACATCCCCAGACCTTTTTATTTTTTATTTTGAGAAGGGGTCACACAAAGTTGCTTAGGGTCTTACTAAGTTGCTGAGGCTGGGTTTGAAATTGTGATCTTCCTCCTCAGCCTCTCGAGCTGCTGAGATTACAGGTGTGTGCCACCATGCCCCGCTGAAACATTTGTCTCTGTTATTTTTCACTTATACAAAGGATAAACAAACTAATCTGTTTTTCTTTTAAAATATACTTAAATTCATTAAACTTGTAGCCTGTTTTTTTTTTAACTCCGTCACTAGGTTTTGTTTGTTGTTTTAATGGCTTGAATATAAAACAATTATCATAGACCATTTCAAATCAAAACCGCAAATCATGCAAAAGTTTTATTTTTGTTGTGGCTGATGACCTATAAAAAGGAAGAGAGTAGTGCTGGCAGAGACTGGTCTGTTCTTTTCAGCCCTCACATTTAGCCTTTTTGCAAGCTGGAAGAGAATCATCACTTTCTTCTGATGGCCGAGGTTTCTTCACTGTAGAAATAATTCCAAAAGCAGTTTTTCTAGTTTCTGTAAAACAGAGAAATTGGTATTTAAAAGAAAGACACAATTTAAAGAGAAGTGGTTTAACAAGTATCACCATATGACTTTGGCTGATGGCACTAGGAAATGATAAAACCACAGTGAACTGCTATGGCTGCTGATGCCATTTATGGTCATTATCTTTTTCCCCAATATATACAAATCATACATTATAACATCTAATTTCCTAAGGATTCCTTCATGGAAAAAACCTCAGGATAGGATTTTTCTTTTCTTATAACTTTATTTTATTTGTTTATTTACTTACTTATTTTACTTTATTTTATATATTTTTTATGTGGTGCCGAAGATCAAACCCAGTGCCTTCACACATGCTAGGCAAGCACTCTACCACTGAGCCACAACCTTAGCCCAGGATTTTATCTTTAATGGTTATAGTCTATCTGTAGCATCTTACACAGCCAGAACCCAAATCATAGGCACTGGTATAGTGAGTGCTGTGTGTTTGGTAGAAAGCTGAACAAATCATGGGAGCAAATATAGCATTAAGTCAACTGTATTGATTCCATAGTGGGGGGTGTGCTTACCTCATTAACGGCATGTACCATCTCTCTCACAAGAATGTAACTCTGAACAATTAATTGTACTGTACCTCCTATACCTTCATTACATAACAAGTATCCAATAAATGCTTGTTGAGTAAATGAACAAAACCAAACACACATCTATTTACTTATTTATTTTTTGGTACAAGGGATTGAACCAGGGGCACTTTACCAACCCACATCCCCAGCCCTTTTTTATATTTTATTTAGAAATAGGGTCTCATTGAGTTGCTTAGGGACTTGCTAAGTTGCTAAGGCCAACTTTGAACTTGTGATCCTCATGCTTCAGCCTCCTGAGGCACTGGGATTATAGGTATGCCCTACCGTGCCCAATCAAACACATTTATTGATCCTTTATATGTTAGTGACGATGGGCAAAGAAAAACAGGGATTATTTTAGATGCTCAGATCAGGTTAGCAGCAGAATTCAACTGAAATTTAGCTAACTTCTGCTAAGAACCTACCAATAGGTCAGGTACTATGTTATACACAGAGGGCATAAATATGCCTAACAGACAGTGCTTTTCCTACAATACACTGGAATGAACACATTAAGAGCAAATACAATAGGAATGGGGAAGACCATTAAGAATTAATTGTGTAGATAACCAATAAATTATCTTCTCTCAAAAAGTGACATCACTAGGAATAAGGAAAAAGGTGGGGATAAAGGGAGGAAAAGAAAGCAAGGAGAAAGAGGTTAAGAATAACCTGGGAAAGAATGTGTAGGGGACAAGATGGCTGGTGTGAAGGAGAAGCATGAAAAAGGGTAAATGAAGCCGGACGGACAGCTTAGAAAAGTCATAACGTCAGGGAAAGAGACTCAAACTTTGTCCTTAAGAGCTGGAAAGGGTGTCTGGAGAAGGAGAAAGATACTTATTAGCTACAAAGGAGGTAAAATGAAAAGAATTGATGAACAGAAATTTAGTTAAGAATTATTTCTTATTTTAAGTAATAAAAGTAAAGTTAGCTCAGAAGAGTTAAGCATTACCTTCCCATTTGTCAGGACTGACTTCCAGTTGTTTTAAAAACATTTTAACTCATAAAAGAGACAAAACTGATTTCAAGGACATTAAAATGCCACACAATGAGAGAACCTCAAAAAAACTATCAATGATTTCTATTTCACCAAACGAAAAATGTGCATTTATATTATTATCATTATGATTGATAAGTCTAAAGATATTTGAATAAAAAATATACAAATTGTGAAAACCAGTCCTTTGTAACATGTTAGTTTCACTAATATTATTTAAGTTCCATCTCAGAAATGTTTTATTTTGATTACATGAATATTTTCTCCTTAACTAAGCTGGCATTATAAACAACTGAACAATAAGTTCAGTTTATTACTACCAGTTAAAGTAGCTCTTTTAGTGTCTTTTAAAAATATATATTTTTTTATTTTTAAAGAAGTTTTATTTGTGTGGAGCTTCTGTTTTAATTTGCTTTCACATAGAACATTTTCTTTAATCATCTTGCCAAGGAAAATCTATAACTAGCTCTAAAACAATCATTGATGAGTGTGCTATTTTGTTCAAGGAAGTCAAAGCCTTGTTCCTACCAGGTCCATTTTAGTCCAATGGCTGAGGACACTTAATAAGGCTGAAGACTGTGCCCTGGAACCTTTTTACTCACAAACAACTCAATTTCTATTCAGTGTTTTCTGGAAACCCATAGAATCTGTCTAGTTCTGATTGCCAGTGGCAAGCCTTTCAATGTTGAAAAACAGCCACAACATATCCAAAGTATTGTTTGCCAAGTAAGCATTGCTGCACTGCTTTCAATGACTCCCTCATCATAAGGTTTCTAGACCCTTTAAGCACCTATCAGCCATCTTCTGGGAGTGCTCCAGTGCAGTGCCATCCTTCTTAAATGTGGCACTCCTAACAATACAGGTGCCATCTGAGATTTCATCAGTGAAAGTATAATGAGACTTTGAATCCTTTGCCTCAGAATCATGTCTCTCTTCTAATGTAACCCAAGTTGAATGAATAATCTTAATATACTTCACACTACCATCTCATACTGATGTCAACTACAACCAGGGTAACTTTAATTTATTATTTAATTATAATTCATTATACTTTATGATGAACAGAAATGTTAATAATTTTACAGAAACAGCAGATGTAAACTACGGCTATCCTAAGCACACTGGTAATGCCACTGGTAAAGCATGTGAGTCTTTTAGTTTAGATTCTGACTTTAAATATCATATGTTGAGTAGTTAAGCCTTTTGAAGTCAAATCCATAAAATGTAACTTCACATTTCCCCCTAGTTTCCCTTTCCCTTTCAGTTCCCTTTCTTATTTAATCTATTTTTGAACACCAGTTATCTAAAATCTTTTTTCCTCCCCCACCATCCCATACTAGAAATTGAATATGGGGCCTTGCACATGCTAGGCAAGTGTTTTATTACTGTACTACCACTCCCAGCCCATTATCCACTCATTTAAAATATACAAAAATAATGGAAGTACTACCAAAATGTGAACCAACTCTTTCCTAATTTCAAAAATATCTTGATAAAGGTCTCAATTAATTTGATCATTCCCACCCAGAGCTCATGTGATCAGACAGGCTATTATGATACAAAAATCTCCAAATAAAAATGTTAAAACTAAAAGCAAAATCATGTAATTTATGGTAAGCTAATAAAATGAGCAGTTCTCTCAAGTAGAAATCAGATTCATTAAAATACACACACACGCAAAAACAGGGCCTCAATAACCTAGCTATTCCTATCACAAATAACTTAGTCTATATATAACAACTAAATAACCACAGCAATACTGTTAAAAATTACAAAGGGCGGGCTGGGATTGTAGCTCAGTGGTAGAGCGTTTGCCTTGCATGCAGGAGGCACTGAGTTTGATCCTCAGCACCACATAAAAATAAATAAATAAAGATATTTGTGTCTACCTACAACTAAAATAAAAAATATTTAAAAGAAAAATTATAAAGGGAATGAAGCAAAACCACAGGTCAAAATTTAAATTATGTAACAAAACTTATTCTCATTTTCCAATATTTTATCATACTTCTATTTCAATTTTTATCATGTGATTAACAAGAAAGTCAGTGGGTTCCAGTAATGGAATTAAGGGGAAGAAATATATATATATATATACATATATAAACACACACACACTAAAAAATGTGACTTAAACATATAGTCTGTAGATATAAAACAAAAATACAAAAAGAAACATTCTGAGTTGTTATGTGAAAGACACAATCCAAGTTTCATTAGGTGTTTTTTTGAAAATATATTCACTATTTGTTTTCCTAATAAATGGCTTAACATATATTTCTAACATACCAGTTCTCTAAAATAGGAATTTTCATCAAGGAAAGCATATTCCTCTGGAGAGGTGAGATAAGAAGTTAACACAACGTGGGCGACAGCACACATGTGTAGCTTGAAAGAGCATTATTTCTGTAATGTAAACTACATTCATCCCACAAAACATAGAATGGACAGCCTGAAGTGATGGGTATGGTTAAAACAGGTTGAGAAAAGATGACCTCAAAGGAACTCTGCAGATAGGATAATAAAAGTAGATAATGGCTCAACTGTTTGATATAAATCACTTGCCTCTAACAGGACCATTCAATTTTTATTCAAAGAACTTGCTCACCTCCGTGGAGAAGTGCTGCTCGGCAGTTGGTGGACACTGCGGCCTTGGCATCACTTTCAGATAGTCCAAATAGCAACCCTCTGGTGGGGCCATTAAGGATCTCAACTTGGAATCAGCCAAGGACACAAAACTAAAACATGATACCAAATGCCAACTCACCTGGTCACACTGAGAAAGAGACTAATGAACTCTATAGTAGTTCTTACTACAACTGGAACCTGTACCTGAGAAGAGACTTATTTAACTCTTTTCCCATCATCTATCTGATGATTAATCCAAATAAAAAACAAAACAGAAGGATGAAGGTCTCTATAACCCAAGGAAATTTTTTTTTTGTACCGAGGATTGAACTCAGGGGCACTCGGCCACTGAGCCACATCCCCAGCCCTATTTTGTATTTTATTTAGAGACAGGGTCTCACTGAGTTGCTTAGCACCTTGCTTTTGCTGAGGCTGGCTTTGAACTTGTGATTCTCCTGTCTCAGCTTTCCAAAGTGCTGGGATTACAAATGTACACCACCATGCCCGACCCCCTGAGGAAATTTTTGAAGATATTAATTGGTAAGTTTATAGTTAGAGGTTGAGAAAAATATCATATTAAACTCTAGTATCACTTCAAATTCCAAATTTCTTAAAAGAAAATTTCAACAGAAAGTGATCGATATTAATATTAGACTAATGTAAAAAAAAGGAAATGTTCTATAACCCAAATAACAAATAATCACATTTTAACATTTACAGCTAAAATACCAACTTATTTTCACAATAAGGTAAATAATGAAAATTAAAAATGAAAGAGCTCATGTCAAACTAAAGGATACAAGTTTGCCACATCATATGGTCCTCTAATTTCCAAAGGCTAAAATAAAATGAACAAAATATTGATGAGAAATTATTTAATAACATTTCAATGACTTCATTTGCAGTGAATTAACAGCATGCCTAAGTATACAAACATAAATCAATTATATACATGTAGATCCTCATAATTTTGATGGGTTTCTTAGGTTTACTAAAGCATAAATGAACCTTTAAAAGCATTTGTAACAGCATAAAGGAAAAACTATATAAACAAAACTTGAAGCCCAGAATGAATAGGTACAAATTTTACCTTTCAGTAATTACTATGAGCAAATGCACAGTTAAAATAGAAAACATGAAACTCATCACATTACTATTTTAATTTCTCTCATAGAAATTCAGCAAAGTTTTATAACTGGAAAAGCAAAAACAAAGTACTTCATGCTAGACTTACCCTTTCTGCAGCACTGGATACAATTATATTCTACAAAACAGAAAGTACTTACTATTAATCTTAGATAAATGTAAAAAAAAATAATTGAAATGTCTTATAAACAACTAGTAACCACGTTTTAACATTTAAGGCTCAAATACCAACTTCTTCTAATGATAAGGTAAATAATTAAGAGTGAAAAATGAAAGACCTCATGCCAAACTAAAGGCAGCCTATAAAAAGATACAGAACAGGCTTTCCAAACAAATCTTGGTAGAGATGACTTAAGTTTAAAAACTAGTAGAAAAGGTCATATAACCTTAATTCAACTCACTGATAACAACCAACTGTTATCTAGACTACTCTTTTCATAGCGGTCAATTCCAAATTCCTATCAAAAGATAAAGGCTTTCAAAACATCTTTCCCCTTCCCTTTTGTTATGGTTCCATTAATATTTTTCTTTCCCTCAAAACTTGCAGAGCTTATTGAAATGGGAGAAATTATGCCTGTGCCTTGAGAATATTCTGCTTTAGAAAAAGGGAATCAGTTTGACAATTTCAGTGTATTAATAATAAACTGCCAGATGTGAAAAACATCCTAAAAATTTATGGAATCATACCTTTCCTTTGCAGATCTGCATCAAATTGAGGGCATTGGAAATTGTGTACCTTCTCATTGTGGAGTCTTTGATAGCAGGGCTATAGACAAGTTCAAAGCCCAGGCCTCGGTCAATTGCCTTCACAGGAAATAGAGAAAAGAAAATGTTTAGGATGAATACACACTGTCTTACTTAATTTTCACTGAAGTCCCTGTCCCATCTCTACCACACATTTCCTACACATCCAGGTACAGCCTGAAACAAAGGCAGATTCACACTCAAATGGTACCACTCACAAGAAAACAGATCTGCGTTGCATTTGATCCACAGAGTTTACCTTAGCTGTGAGGAAGCTGACTTTATATACAAACAGGAATTATGAAGAGGCTAAGGAAAGCAATGTCCCAGTAGGGTGGCAGAAAAGCCACTCCATGAACTATGAAAGGAAAAAAAGATGTGTTCCTTACACTTAGCGTAAATTAAGTGCAAATACAGTAAAAACCAAGGGACAAATGAAGATTTCAAAAATACCCACAGAATGGGAAAGCCTCTCCGGTAAGTCATTTATCACACCTAAGTGGAATAAGAGAATAATAGTCATGGTTCATTGAGTGCTGACTATGTGCCAGGCACTGTACTAAGGGAATGTTTTATATATATATTTAACCCTTATGGCACCTTTATAAAACACTGTGGCAGGGACTGCTCATTTCTCAGATTGCTGGCTTATCCCAGCAAAAGAGATGAAAACAGCCTGGGCCCTTGAGGATTTCACCCAGCTCACCATACAAGCATGGCTTTTTTCATAGAAGGAAAAAAAGTTCTTTCTCATTTTGTGTATTTGTTTTGTTTTGTTTGTTTTTTTGGTACTGGAGATTGAACTCAGGGGTGCTCGACCACTGAGCCACATCCCTAGCCCTATTTTGTGTTTTATGTAAAGACAGGGTCTCAATGAGTTGCTTAGCACCTTGCCGTTGCTGAGGCTGGCTTTGAACTTGTGATTCTCCTGTCTCAGCCTCCCTAAGTGCTGGGATTACAGGCTTGTGCCACCGTGCCCGACTTGTGTATTCTTACTACATAGGGATTCACAGGTAAGAAAACCTGGAAGGGATGGAAATGGGATTGAAATGAATTTCAATGCTACTGAGCTTCCCAGATGAGTGACTCATCCATTCACAACAGATATTTTAAGCCCACTATGCATAAAAGCTCCCTTCTAGGAGTTTATAGTTTAGAGGGGAAGACCATCAAATACATAAAGATAGAAAACTTCAGCTGTGATACATAGTATTAATGAAGAGTCTGAAAGTGGGTGTGGAGAAATTAAGTAAATTATAGCAGAAGGAACTTTTTTTTAGTACCGAGGATTGAACTCAGGAGTACTTGACCACTGAACCACATCCTCAGCCCTATTTTGTGTTTTATTTAAAGTCGCGGCCTGAGTTGCTTAGCGCCTTGCCATTGCTGAAGAGGAACATTTTTTGAGAGAAGGAAAGTAGGGTTGGAGCATGGTGACATGTAGGGGTTTGGGGATATAGCTCAGTGGTAAAGCAGTTGCCTGTGTTCAATCACTAGCACTGTAAAACAAAACAAACACAAACAAGAAACAAAACAGAAGGCCTGAAGGTGGAGAAGAAAGGAGGAGGGGGAACCCTGTGGTGAGAGTTGAGGCTAAAGAGGATGGGAAGGGCCAACTGTATAGGCCTTAATAGATGGTGACAAAGATTAACCCTAACAGCAAGGGGAAATGTCTGAAGGATATTTGGCATGGAAGCAATATGTAGACTCCCAATTGCAAAAGTCACACAGGTTGTGGTGTTCTTTGGAATGAACACGGAAGGATGGTATGCATGGTCTGGGCAGGATGGTCCAAGTCTGTGGCTGGCAAATGAGTTTCTATTATCCAGAGGATGAGCTGGAACAGGTCCAGGTGAGACTGCTGAAGACTACTCCTGAGTGTTTACAGGGAATGAAGAAACTTGTCTTCAGAGCTTGCAGTCCACTTCGATTTATCTCTGGTGTACACTGAGGGCCCCCATTACATTCCCTTCCTGAACACAGACTTCCTTCTTTCCATCCCCCAATCTTCCCTTTTCCTTGCGCCTATGGCTCTCAAATTTTATATTTTCCTACATTTCTGGTATTAGTTTAGTTGGAATTTAAATACTATTTTCTAAACTGAAACTTGCCACTCTCCTCTTATTTTTGAAAAATTTCCCCCACCTCTAAATCTTTGGCGTGTGTTGATTATTTCTAGGAACAGCATTTGTTATGACACTCTTGGTGCCACAGTTAAATGTATACCTCCTTTTCCCTGCCTAGTTTATACACTTAGAGCTGGTGTCACAACACATCTTTGTAACACACAATTGCCTTTTACCCAAATAGCTATATATTTATATTTTGAGTGAATAAATGGTAGTTTTTTTAAAAATTTTTTTTAGTCCTTTATTTATTCATTATTTATATGCAGCGCTGAGGATTGAACCCAGGGCCTCTGGCATGTGAGGCAAGTGCTCTACCACTGAGCCACAATCCCCGCCCAATAAATGGTAGTTTATGGAAAAGAGGTCATGACAATGACCAGGAATAAGGGTGAGCTTGGCTAATTAAAATCTAAAGACAAATAAAAACATCTCCTTTAGCCATGCTATCAACTATCTCCTTTGCTATTTCTTTTACTAAAACTACTAATTAGCCTAAGGAGTCTGCTGCTTTTCCTCATTCTTTTTTTTTTGGTACTGGGGATTAACTCAGGGGGTACTTGACCACTGAGCCACATCCTCAGCCCTGTTTTGTGTTTTATGTAGAGACAGGGTCTCACTGAGTTGCTTAGCACCTCGCTGTTGCTGAGGCTGGCTTTGAACTTGTGATTCTCCTGTCTCAGCCTCCCAAAGTGCTGGGATTACAGGCGTGTGCCACCGTACCCGGCTCTTTTCCTCATTTTTCTAGTTTCAGGACTAAAACACAAGGCAGTAAGATAAAGAAGATAAGTAAGTGATATAGAGCTGGATGATCAGATCCCCAAATATTCCTAATTGCCCAAACCTAAATTTCTAAACCCTTGTAGGGATCAAAGCAAATAAAAACTCTTTCTGAGGTAGAGGAGAGAAAAAGACAGACATAATTATCAGCTTAATTCTTTAAAAAAACTTATGATATTGATCTTGGTACATTAATCAAGTTCACTTTAAAACTGCTAAGAATACTCTTGAGAAAGAAAAATGAAAGATAATGTGCTATTAAAGGTTGTGCACATTTCTTTCATAATATCTTATTTAAAATTTTTAGATGAATAAAATTCAGACTTATTACCTGTGCTCCTGTTTCTAAGACCATTTTAATGTAAATCATGGTAATTCATCAAATGATTGTTTATAATAGCCTCTTCATAAAGAATATCAGTGCCTGCCTGATTGGCTTTTGTTCCCGTGTCTGACCAAAGGTTCTGGAATAGGTAGGCGATGATTAGATTTCTTTACTAATGAGAAATAATGGTCATAAAGATGCTACCAAGGGCAGGTGTGTAATACTTGAATTAAGAGAAAATGGCTGTAAAATTCAAGTATAAAAACTTAAGCAAAGCTGTGGAGAAAGAAGAAAACAGGGAGTTGGTTACTAGGACAATATTCTGTCAATTTCATTAAAAAGTTTTTTAATTGAATTCAAATGATTGACAGTCCATATTTGTTCATAACTCACATATTAAAGAAAAATAAGAAAACAGTAGTCTTATGTGCATCTCTGCTCGTATCTGCCCCATCCTCACCTCTCATAATCATTTTTATTAATAACTCTTTGTCTTCTTCCAGTTTCTTCATACAAACATAAGCAATTATGAACATGTATTATTTTTCTTTTTCTTACCCAAAAGGTAGCCTTGTCCTGACTTGAATGCTTTATCACATCAGGTCACAATCTCTTTATTCTCTTTTATAGCAGCATAGTACTACACTGTAGAGATATAGTGTGTACAATATTTAATCACGCCTCTACTGATAGATTTGGGTTGTTATCAACTACTTGTAGAATAAACACTAAAATGGGATTACTGGATATTATGAGTTAAGTTGTGTCCCTAACCAAAACAGATATGTTGTATTAACTCTCAGTACCTCAAAGTATAATCTTATTTGAAAATGGGGTCACTGCAGATGTAATTAAGATGAGGTCATACTTAAGCAGGAAGGAAGGCTCCTAATCCAACAGGACTGGTATCCTTACAAGATGAACATGTGGGACAGGGCAGAAGTAATAAGCGGGAGAATAGGAGGGTGGTTACAATCAAACCATGTTATAAGCATATATGGAAATGTCACATGAAAATCATTAATTTGTACAATCAATATGTGATAATGATTAAATAAACATTTTTTTATATATATAAAAAAGGTGGTAACCATGTGAAGACACACTGTAAATAAAGAGAGGAAGAACACACTATAAATAAAGACAAAGGCAGAGATTGGGGTTAATGCAGCCAACAGCCAAGGACTGCCAAAGATTGTTAGCAAAATCACCAGAAGCTAGGAAGAGGCAAGCAAGGGTCACCTACAGGTTTCAAGGGGAACACAATCCTACTGAAACCTTAATTTTAGACTTCTATTCTCCAGAATTGTGAGACCATAAATTTCTGTTGTTTTAGACATTTTTTTTTTTTTTTTTTGTAGTGCTGGGGATCAAACCCAGGGGCTTGAGCATGCTAAGCAAGTACTCTATCATTAAGCCATATCCCAGCCCTTAAATTTCTGTTGCTTTAACCACTTAGTTTTTGGTACTGTTATGGAAGATCTTCCAAACTAACAGAGTAGGTTGAGGGTAAGTGTATTTGTAATTTTAATAGTTGTTGCCAAATCACCCACTCCCCTCAGGAACTGTTCTGATTTATACTATCATAAGCAAAATATGAGAATGCCTATTTTCCCAAAGCGTTACAACTCAATGTATAGACAGACCAGATAGGTGATTTTAATATGAATTTGCCTTATGGTGAATTTAAGTATCTCTTTCCCCTTTTTTACTTTCTTTTTTTTTTTTTTTTTTTGGTGGTACTGGGGATCAAACCCAAGGACCCTACATGCCAAGCAAGCATTCTACCATTGAGCTACATACATATCCCTTAGGCCTCTTTTCTAATTCAAAGGACAATTTGTATTTCCTATGAAATGTCTTTTTAACACTCAGTCTATTTTTTGTACTGTTTATTTTTTCCTTTTTTTAAAAAAATTATCAAATAACTAAAAATAACTTGAAGTCACTGTTAATGGCAATAACATTGAAAAACAAAAAGACAGAGCAATGGTAAAGATATGTTAGTGCTTAAAAAAATCCTTCTCAAAACACAAATGCATAAAGATCATGTTTTAAAATATGAAATTATTCTGTGTTTAACAAAGAGTTCAGATGTAAAATAACTTTAAATAGCATTTCCCACCAGGGAATGACAGATTTGGAATCAAAACTGTAAAAATCCCTAACCAACCCTTTGAGAGAAACATTTAACTGTGAGCCAGAAACTACCTGAAGCTCAATTCCATTACCTGCATATGGAGATAATGAACATCCACCCCACTCCAAAGCTATTGGGCCACAGCAGGCGTGAAAGTGCTTATAGCATAAGCTTATAGCATATGCTGAAGAAGTCACTGGATAATCTGCGAAAAGCAGTTGAATCCAATTTTTTAGAAATACATCTATCACATAGTAGAGCTGAGATTCTCATATAAGTTAATTAAAATTCCATAAGAGGTTCATAGAAGATTTTGGAGAAATTCGCATAACTGGTATTATGGTGCCCTACCTAAGCACACGGTGAGGATGACAAAAGGGCCTAGTGCTGTGAGTGCTGTTAAGTGTACAAATGGAGTATTTTGTATAAACACTGGGTGCTTCAGCTCCTCGGTGCCCCTAATCTCAACCTTCTGAGCTGATAATTCTCACATGGCTTTGGGCCTAAAGGTAAGACTAATGAATTACCTATCTTAATACTCCCGCTTTTCACTATCAGTAAAGAAAAAGTCACAGATTTAGATCTGTGTTGTTTTATTATGTGCTGAATAAAGTGATCCTTATAAAGCTAACCTATCAACTTCTCATGTCCAAAGAGATTTATCCTCAAAGCCATGGGTACATAAAAGGACCAAGAATTAACACTAAACTGTTACCCATATGTATTACATGTTTTATGGTTCCACAATGAGTATATCTCCAATAGTTCATATCAACATTAGACATCATGTTGCAAATGATAAACACACACCTATGCAACAACTATTATTTGCCCTGGACAATAAATTGGACACCTGTGTGTTTAGTTTTCTCTTTTAAATGAAAAATAAGTGAATAAATTAATAGGGACTTTCTGCTACTTGACCAGCTCATACCACAGTCTACATCTATATGAAATGAAGACTAAAAATAATCTTATGCAAGCCTTTCTTTCCACTCCATCATCGAGTTTTTATTAAACAACATATGTAATATGTTCACAGAAGATTTTTTTTAAAGCAGACACTGTGTTAAATATTGCATATCACTCCCATTTGTCAAATTTTTTACATGCAGAATTCTTAAGTTGAAAATGTGGAATTATGCCCAAAATACCACACAACAGCTTTCCTGCAACTCTAGATGGAATGGGGAGGGGCTGGGATGTCCTGGTGCCTTTGTATCAAGTGCCATACTCCTCCTCATGCTGCCTCAGTGCCCCACTTCCCACACTGCATATACTTCCTGCTCAATACTGACAACCACTTAGGCCAGATTCCCAAGCTGTACCCAGATACATAAAGTTAGACATACACAGATTCAAGGAACAAATATCAGGAAAGATTTTTAGGCAAGATATTGGGAGTAGTTAAAAAAGGCCTATGCACAGCTGGTACACTCTAGAAGCTTTGCAATCTGGTTTAAATTTAAGGCAAGTTCATAAGAAATCCAATTAAAAGCCCTCACCAAAATCATCACTGGGAATCTTACCATTGTCATGGGACATGAGGAATTATGAGCTGTGCATTGCTGTCCTTTCCATGGACTTGGCCTCAGCATCACATGCCACTATCTCTTCCCAACCAAGCACAGTATCATGTTTGAGCTTATTCAGGCACAGCCACCTAGAAGATGGCCTTCCTAGTTCAGTAAGGCGAAGAAAAAGGTGAAAGAGTTGTAGTTTAACAACAATTTGCAGAGTGGCTGCAATGCCTAACTCTGGAGATGCTATTTACGTAGAAATGGGTTGGCAGATTGAAGCTGGTAAAAAGCTAAGGCAAACTTCTAAAGACAGATTGCTACTTCCGGAGGAGAAAAATACATGAGGCCAACAAGACTGTCCTGAACTTGGGTTCTATATTAAATTGTGGCTTTTATCATAGCTATTTGGGGCACACATCAGGGGTCTTATTTCACAGACAACCAATCAGAATAGCCTTAGCCTTGTGACTGAAGAGTTAAATGACTTCTTACTGGTTGTCATTTCCCCCTATTTGATAAGTGAGCTCAACAGTGCACAGACCTTCAACTGTAAATGTGATGACTCAGGAGTGTTGCTTCATTTATTCAGAAGTATTGGTACGGGATTGGGAGACAAATGATTCAAGTTCAGCCAATACTGTTGTGTGTTCAGCAGTACCCATTATTTACCAAAAAAGAGCTGTATTTTTGGTACTTCTCAAATACAATTTTAGCAGCATATTTTGGGGGTAGAAGATAAGTCAGGTTAGATTTTTCCATGCCAAACAGATCCATTTTTTCTCCTCATTATTTCTTCCTAATACTCAGCATCAAATCAGTTCCTTAGGAGAAAAGGGAAACAAAAATCTAAGGAGTAAGCAGGATGTGATGGCACATGCTTATAATGCAAGTGACTTGGGAGGCTGAGATCAGCCTGGGTAACTTAGATCCTGTTTCAAAATCAGTGAAAAGGGCTGGGGATGTAGCTGGGGGGAAACACCGTTGGGTTCTATCCCAAGTACTGCCAACAAAATAAAAACAAAAAAACAAAAAAACAATCCAGGGAGTTATGATTCTACAGAGACAAAAGAATAATCAATTATCCACTTTGAAAAAATTAATATTTCAATTCTGAAAGGTTTGGGTATGCAATTTGGATTATATTTGCCAAACCTTTTTCTTGGACAGTAGTTTTTGAGGACAAGATTGAGTTTTGGAAGCCATTGTTCTAAAATAGTATTCCTAGGATCTTGCTCCAAAGCAAATAGTTAACATATTTGTTGACTTTATAACTATTAAATAGTTACCAGTATGAAGTAATGTCACCTTTAGAATGGAAATGGGAAGGGACTGAGACTTAGCAGTGTGACAAATACAAGATAAAAGGTACAGGAAAACAAGAAAAACTATGTAGAAGGGTGAAAAAGAAAATTCTGCAGCAACAGAAAGGATTAAAAAAGTTCCTTAAACATGTGGCGACACTGTTATTATAAAAGCAACCCAGGGCTCTTGTGTGAGCTAGCATGCTTCAATGAGATTATAGTTTTGCATAATCCATGCCCGGGTGATTCCACGCCTTGCTTCTTACCACTCCTTCTGAATTTGCTAGTATCTCAAGGACTCTCTGTGTATTATTATTATTATTTGCTTTTCCTATCTTTCTTTCTTTCTTTTTTTTTTTTTTTTTTTGGTACTGGGGATTGAACTCAGGGGTACTCGACCACTGAGCCACATCCACAGCCCTATTTTGTGTTTTATGTAGAGACAGGGTCTCACTGAGTCGCTTAGCGCCTCGCCATTGCTGAGGCTGGCTTTGAACTCGCGATTCTCCTGTCTCAGCCTCCCTAAGTGCTGGGATTACAGGCTTGAGCCACCGCGCCCGGCTTCCTATCTTTCTTGATTACTGTCTCCTTAATATTCAATGTTCAGGCTATAAGCACCCATTATTAGTTATCCTCTTAAAAAATATCCTTCACAAATGTTAATTTCTAAAGCTTTCTTTCTCCCTTTACTCAGCTTGCAAAAATAAAATCATTTTCTCTAAAACCGTCTCCTCTTACTTAGTTTTTGTTTTTCCTTCTAAGAATGCTGATTTCTTCTGTTCCTTTCCAGTATGCTAATGCAAGTTTCTACAAACTCAAATATACAATGGAAAGGGTAACACTTACCACATTAATAGGAGGTCTTTTGAAGTAAAATGGTAGTTTCTCTGTTACAGTTATGCAGACTAAATCCACATCTAAATGTGTGCAAGCAACCTATTAAGAAGAAAAAACAGGTAAGGTGAAATGGAAAAGTTGTACAAGTATATGATCAGACCTGATAAAAAGAAACATGGATAGGTATGGTTCACTCCATGCGTGTTATGCTTTGTATTGAAATACATCTGATCCATTACAAAGCTGACTGTTTAGCCATTCCCTCAAGTTTGGTTTGAATTGTTTAACTGTGACCCAGCTGAAGCAGAGAGACATGTCCACAGATATTCCTGAAAAGAGAGGGCCTATGACCCTCTAACTCAGATGGTCTTCTACAAAGGGATGGGTTACTGAGGTTCAATATCTAAAGAATTACTTCAGATTGTTCCAGAAAGAAGAAATTGATTTGAAAACCAAGGAAGCAATAAGTGAAAAGGAATGTGTATGCACGGTATATCTGTTCCACAAACTATTGAGGAATTGTCCTTTTTACCAGGAATTGTCTCAGGCCTGTTGCTCCAATCAGTCTATTTAGTGTCTAAAGAAACATTAATATGGTACTACTAATGGCATTTTGTTCAAATAATAGAAACAGTTTACATAAATGGTAGAAGCAGAGCTATTACAAATTAAATAACAATGAATGCCTTTTTGAACTTTTAATTTCCCTTTCATTTGATCTAAATTTTGCTACTGTTGATTAATAATCTGCATTTACTTCTGAAACAAGTTTGAGCTTGGCACGGTGGTGCATGCCTGTAATCCCACCAGTCTGGGAGGCTGAGGCAGGAGGATCTTGAGTTCAAAGCCAGCCTCAGCAAAAGCAAGGTGCTAAGCAACTCAGTGAGACCCTGTCTCTAAATAAAATGCAAAACACAGCTGGGGATGTGGCTCAGTGGTTGAATGCTCCAGAGTTCAATCCTCAGTACCACCTAAAATAGAAAAATAAGAGATTTAAAAGTGTTTAAAAAAACCACATACTAAATAAAAAAATAAACAGATAAAGAAATCAGGATAAGTGGAAAATCAGGGAAGAAAAATAAAGCTGGGAAAAGATTACTGGGATAGAATGCAAGCCAGAACATACTGCTCAAAGATGCCTACCTGGCTTTGATTTTTGCCATTACTTGATTTACAGAGATAAAAAGAATTGTTGACTTGTACTGTATTAAAAATAATCTTTGTTGATGGCACTAGTGTGTACAGGCTTGATGAACACATTTAAACAGCCCGGGTAATTATGCTAGCAAAAAGACTAGACACAATTAAACATCCCTCAATTTTACTTAAATAATTTATGATTCCTTTATATGATGAAATACACCAAATCCTTATAGGGAACAAAGTCAATCTCTGATGTTATAGAACAATCTCCAAGATATACACTGTAAGGTGAAAAAAGCAAGGTATCAGGGAGAAAAGAGGGAGACAGAGAGGAGAATGAAGGGACTAGGTAAATAATATTTTGAAAAGATACATAGAATGTTAGTTAGTAATAGACACTCTCCTCAAAATAAAGCTAGGTTACTTTTTCTTAATGTATTGCTCCTTTCTTCCTCTCTCCTATAGGAGTGGCCAATTAAACAATGAATCTGTGTTTAAGTACATCCATTATAAGAAACTTTTAGTTTCAAAGGGCAGCTCCATTTGGCTCCTTCTGACACTGAGAATTTAAAATGCCCCAAACTGAGTTCTGTTATTTATCTTTTTATTAACCCAAGTGTTTAACTGATACATTTAAAGAGCCATAAAGTAACTGTTGATATTCAGACTATAATGAAATGTTTTCTAAATCATTAAGAAGATGAAATCCAATATAATTTTGAGATTAAGAATCTTCTAATAGTTTTCTCTGAAAATGGTAGATTACATATAAATTAGTTAGCCACATACACATGTGAAATGTATGTATGTGTATGTATATATATATATACATATACACATATATATACATTTCATGTGTGCGCACACACATGTGCACCAGGGACTCCTATGACAAGGAAAACATATTTCCATAAAAATATATACATCTTTGCCTTTATGACACAAAGGGAATAGGAGAGTAGGGGTTCATAATCCCCTCTAACCCCTAAACTTCTTTCATGGATATCAGGTTAATATGCTTTGGAATTTTATGATTAACAGTATACAAGGGAGAGTCAGGCTTCTGAGGGAAAAGAGATGATCATAAACAGTGGCTCTCTACGTTAGATTTACTAAAATTTAGTAGATCTCCTAAATGTTAGATCTCCTAAAAATTTACTAAAGTGGAGATTACCAGGCCCCATCTCCAATGATTCATTCAATAAGTTGGGCATAATGATATGCATTTTAACAAATATCACAGGCAAATCTAAAGCTAAAAGACCACATCCTGAGAAAATTACCTTGAAAGCTACTCTGTAACAGTGCTCTGAAAAGGGAAGGCATAGATTTCAGGAGCAGAGAAAAAACAGTACTTCTATTTCCATTTATTTTTTAACTCACTTTACTAAAATTTGTTTTATGTATTTATATTATTTTATAAAGCACACTGGCATAATGGAACATGAAAATAACTTACAAGAAACATACACATATTGGAAAAGTAGGTTCAATATTTCTTTAAACTGATAGGTTGCCCAATCAAAGCAGTTTGGAGAACTGAACTAAATAACCTGAACTCTCCTCCATCCTGCTTAGTTACTTTAAACCTTAAATGGGAATAAATGACCTGGAAGCTCTTGAAACTACTATGCAACTCTCCCTCTCTGTAATATTCCACAGTTGTCCCTGATCCCAAAGAGGCCTGGCCACTGGACCCACTCCCTGTGATGATCTTTAATCTTTGCTTTATCCCCTGGAGAAGCTAAGAGAACAGAAGTTTTCTTATTTATGAGACATCTTCCATACTGTGGAAAACAGTATGCTATTTCCCATGGAAATGATGCTATTTAAAGTGGTTAGATTTTATACTAGAAATTATTAATACATATGTATTTGTATGTGTATATTTTTACAACTCATGTTAGGGACCTAACTTTAGAATATCAAACCTATATGAATATCTGTTAGAATTCTGGGTAATAAAATTGCAAACAAAACAAATCACTTATGAAAAGCAACCTATTAAACAACACACTGCTTGTACCTGACCTGATTCCAAACCATGAAATACTCAACAAAGCTTTATAATGAGAAAAAAAGATGTCTTTTTAAATTATTTTCTATAGGAAATAGGAAGAATTCTAATTTCAATTGAAGAATGGGTAAGATTTGTATGGAGATATTCCAATCTCACGTAACTTTTGGAATATCAGTCGATTCCAAATAATTACTGTATGAATTATTTATAGTTTTCTTCCATTTCCAAAATATTTCTGACTGCTCTACCCACCACCATCAAGCATGTTTTCAGCAAATTCAAATTTGAATAGTCTGAGAAAAAACAAAAATATAAATGAATAAGTTCAAACTGCCATATGTAATTATACTCTAAAATCCAAGTCCCACCTCTATTACATACTTGCTGGGGTATTTATAGGAAATCATTTAGCCTAAGTCTTAGTTCTCACTTCTATAAAATGGGGATAGTGGGCTGGGGTTGTGAGGCACTGGGTTTGATCCTCAGCACCACATAAAAATAAAGTTATTATGTCCACCACCACCTAAAAGAAATAAAAAAAAAAATGGGGATAGTAGTAAATACTCAGTCTAATTATCCTGAGATTGCTGTGAAAGTTAAAGAAATACATACATAGAAGTCTTTGGAAGGTTATCTAAGTACATATTTTCTAGCCAAAATGCTACTTGTTTTGTTTCCCTAATGACCAGTAAAGTTACATGATCTTCAAAATTAATTTAGAAGTCAAATACAAAACAAAAAACATGGTGTATCATCAACTTTTAGTCTATGCCACAGTTGAGTTGCTAATTAATAACAAAACTAAGCTGTAATTGCTAACAAATTTATACAGCCCATTTGTTTAACAAATTTATACAGTGATTTCAGCAATGAATCAGACTTTATTGTGGAACTTGAAAAATCAGATATCCAGACTCAACTGTAAACCTACTGGTAAGGATGAAACATGATTGATTTAAAACTTCCAGAGGTCTAAAAACTACTCTATTCATCCTTTTAACTAAAACAAAGTTATTAAGAATTACTATAATTTTGCGTTTTATGAAGAAGCTACCAAAAAGAGAATAGGCATCTATGGATAAATTTTAGTGTTTCCTCCTATTTATACAATTAAGAATTCATAGTGTTCTTTTTTTTTTTTTTAAATATTTTTTAGTTGTCAATGGACCTTTATTTTTTATTTATTTATATGTGGTGCTGAGAATCGAACCCAGTGCCTCACGCATGCTAGGCAAGCACTCTACCACTGAGCCACACCGCAGCCCCTCATAGTGTTCTTTAAAAACTAACTCACACATCAGAATCTAGTCAATTGCTCCATCTACTGGATAAAATTAGATTAAAAAAAAACAACTCTATAATTTTAGAACAGATTGTGCTTAAAAAAGAACAGACTTAAAATTAAAACATCTAAGACCAGTATTTTTTTTCCTGCAATATCCTTTGGCAGATATACTTCTGGCAGATGGATTCTTTTTTGAGCATAGATAAAGATAACTTTCAAAACTTTCTAAAAATAGTTATACCTCTTTTTACACATTAAAATATATTCCTGAAAAACTGCATTATAGTTGTTTTTTTTTCTTTACTATAAGCATTTTAAAATGCGCAGGGTGTTCTATCTCAAGTTGACAAAATGAGTATATGTTAAGCTCCTTTCTCTCCTGCAAAGGTACCAACATGGCAATTTTACAAGTACAAAAGGAGCTGGGCACGCTGGTACTTGCCTGTAATCCCAGCAGCTTGGGAGGCTAAGACAGGAGGATTGCTGAGTTCAAGGCCAGCCTCAGCAAAAGCAAGGAGCTAAGCAACTCAGTGAGACCCTGCCTCTAAATAAAATACGAAATAGGGCTGGGGATGTGGCTCAGTGGCTGAGTAGCCCTGGGTTCAATCCCCGGTCCCCCACCCCCGCAAAAAAAGTACAAAAGAAATTCAATGCATAAAGGCTCTCAGAATAGTAAAGGAAATCATATTAGCAGATGGTAGATTTTGAAGAATTTCTGGAAGACTAAAGGCTGACAATCATACTGGCATGTGGGCTGTACGTCAGAGCATGCAAAGGTGGAAGCTGAAATGAGATAGCTTTCATGTCCTTTTCTTCCATTGCAGGTAACACTTGAATAAGAAGTCAAGAAGCTAAAGTGATTTTAGAGCTAGAGGGTGATGGACCAACATTTACCTAAGAGAAGTTTTGAAGGAATGCAGCAGAAATAAAGAAACAGGAAAGCCAGGCATGGTGTCACATGCCTGTAATCCTAGCGACTCGGGAGGCCGAGGCAGGAGGATCTCAAGTTCAAGGCCATCCTCAGCAACTTAGAGAGGCCCTAAGCAACTTACTGAGACCTTGTCTTAAAATAAAAAATAAACAGGCTTGGGAATGTGGCTCAGGAGTTGAGTGCCCCTGGGTTCAATCCCTGGTACAAAAAAGAAAGAAAGAAAGAAAGAAAGAAAGAAGTAGGTAAAAACTTGATGGGCTCTTTCAGACTGAGTCCATCAAATGTCTAGATAAAAGAACAAACAAAGCAAAAAACCTCACATCCCCTTAAATATACCTCTGTGAAATTCTAGAGCTCAATTATAAATGCAAAATCCTAACAGTTTCCAGATGGGATAAAATATGTCACCTGCAAACACATATATCAAAATTGTTAAATAGAATAAAACAGTTTCTTTTACTTATCTGTTACTTACATGGAATAGTTTTTCTGTCTTTGGAAAAACTGCAACAATATCATATAGCCGGACTCTTGAAGAAGTAGCCCTCTAGTAATAGAAGAATGTTATCATACAGTAACAAAAAATATACATACATGGAATTCTGCCCAGGGATCTAGCTACACTTACATTTCAATCATATGCTACTGATTTTCCTGTTTGCTTTGTATGTTGGCAGAAAAGCACATGAGAATTTAGATACCAACACCTCAACCCACTAATCATCCTCCTCCTTCCCACATTTGTTATGCTTTAAATGTACACCAAACATTGTGTCTAACATACAGCATTGTATCCACTAGTTTGATCTTACAAACTAGGGGATGAGCTTGCCAGACATTCGCTGAGCACCTGCTATGTGCTAGGCACTGGGGATACAAATCACTATGGCATAAGTCCGCCTTCAATGGAATTCACCTTTTTATTTTTTTAAGACAAAAGATATACAAAACTAAGTGTCATGTGTACTATGCAATGTATGTGATACAAAGAGAATACTGCCAAACAAATACAAATTAAAATGCTACATGTACAAGAAAGTACCTGAGAGTCCTAGGACAGGAGAATACATCAGTAAAAGATAGCAGCATTGTTTTTAAAAAGAGTCTCAAACCTATAATGTATGTGCTAAATGTGAAAAGACTGGAACAATATATATTCAAATGTACAATCTCTGAATGCTACGATAAAGTGTGATATCTCTTCTTTGCTTATTCATACCTTCTAAATTTTTATTATCTCTTCTTCATAAAAAGGCAAAGCACAATACAAGTTACACCAAGTTTAAAAAAGCAGCCAGTGCCTCGCTTAAGCAGGTAAGGAGGCATACTGGACAAACCTGGACTAAGACAGGGCAGGTTACAGGTTCTGGAAAAAGCTAGTATCCAGGATTCTCTCTCCTCCACCTGCCCATTTCCACTTGGGATGGGAGACAAAAAGGGGCCACTAGGATGTTCATGATAACGAGTAAATGAAAGCCTTCATGACCTATCAAAAGTCAGCTCTATTTATGTCTATCTGGACCTAGAGAACCGGAATGTTACCTTATAGCTGTATAAAACACCAAAATCGGGCTTTTCACAAGTTTTTTTGTCAAATGTTATAAAGTGAGTTGGTCTGCCCTTCATCATTCCTGTTCTACCATGGAAGTGTCAGTTCCAGCTGAAGAAAAAACAGCTCACCTTGTCAGGATTCAGTTTATCTCTCTCCTACTGGATCTTTCTTATCACTCAAATCTCTCCCTTTTAACAAAATCTCTTTATATACCAAGTTTTCTTCCACCAACTACCCTATGCTTTCTGTTCTCCTATGGGGTCAAATTCCTAAGCAAAGTGAGCAGCACATACTATTTGCATTTTCTTCTCTATCATATCCACGGAAATGGTTTTGGCTTAAGCAGCCAATGCCTTTCTCATCAATAAATTCAAATGACTTTCTTTTAAGCCCTTCTCCTACTTGACTAGTCTGATATATTGATGCAACTCACCTTTTGTTCCTATTTTCCATTTTCTTTCCTCATTGCTTCCTACTTTTAGGGTAGGTCCTTTTCATACTTCAATCTTGGCTCATCCTCTGTTCCACTATCAAATGGTGAAGTTCCTCAGGACTGTCCTAGATCTTCTCTTCCCATATCACACTCTTAGCAGGAAATCTCAATCCTCCCTCCTTGGTGCCTCTCAAATCCCCGCCCCCTTTACTTCTTCTCATATATTCTCTGTAAAGCAAACCTCATAATCTTGTTCCCTTGGTTAAAACCTTCAAGGACTTCCCACTGCTCTTGGAATCCTCACCTAAGCCTTTCTGCCTAACTCCCTAACAGGTAGCCAGCCCACAAGGCTCAGTCCTACTGGTCTTTTTTCACTTCCTAGAACAGTTTTCCTTTGTATGCTGTCTGCAGAAACTCTCTTTCTTGCTTTGCACCTATGTAACACTTTCTGATTCTTCTGGCCCCAGTTTAAACATCAACTTACTCAAGTTATACACTCCCAGAGCATCCTTTATTTGCCACTTCCCCTTTAAAGCCATTCCTCACATCTGTAATAATTATTTGTTCAGTGCTTGTCTTGCCAATTAAACTATAAGCTTTATAAGTTAAAGGACCATGTCTGTGTTATTCATAGCAATATCCAACATCCACTTTATGTGTGGTACATATAATGAGTTCAATGACTAACAGCTGACAAGGAATTCTTAATTGTGTTATCTTTATATATTCACCACAAGCAATATATAACATGTTATACTGTGTGAATTCTAAGAATAAGGAAAGCAGCCAGGTGTCATAGATGTGGTGGGGAGATATAAAAATGGGGTGAGATGAGGGGCTGGGATTGTGGCTCAGTGGTAGAGCGTTTGCCTTGCATGCGTGAGGCACTGGGTTCGATCCTCAGCACCACATAAAAATAAAGATACTGTGTTCATCTACAACTAAAAACAATATTTTTTAAAAAATGAGGTGAGATGAAATGCAGCTTACAAGGCTAAAAGAAAAAGAAAAATAATTTACTTACCAAAACATTGCAGTGAGATGGATCTGTAACTATAATTGTCAATCTAGTTAAAATTTTAATTGGTCTTGATTTTCCCTATAAACAAAAATATCAAAAAGCATAAAATAAAACGGATTCATTTTTCTCTTTACCAGTTCTTTTTTAATGAAAGAACTCATTAAAAGGGACTAGCTATAAGGAATAGCAAAGATCAATAAAGCCAAGTTCTCTACCTCTGAGTTTATAATTCAGAAAGAGAAAAATATGACGTATGCATATCCAACTACACAATGAGATAATTTAAAAGTTGTAGGACTTCAGGAAGGAAGATCAACAAAGAAAGAAGTACCAAATCAATAGTAAGAGAATGTTTCAGGATATTAAACTTCTTAAACAAAAAACTTACCTGTACAATTGGCAAAGTTGGGAAGAGGTCAGAAATAGCTATTGGTTTTTCAATTTCCTGCAACAAATGACAGTCATCTTAGATTGTACATGTTAAAGGTATAGAGCAAAATGGAAAACTTGACATGAAGTTCTCAATACATACAAACATACACACACACAGTGTTTTAAAGAAAGAAAGCTGGTTTCTTGTATTGAGGAAGACTACAGAACATTTTTTTTAAGGGAAGGAGACAAGAGCAGAGAAGCAGTTAAGAACATCAGTGAATAAAAGGGACAAAAACTAATTTTTAAGTAGTCTATAAGATATAGTTGTTGACCTAAAGAAAAATATACATATTTACTAGTGTGCTTAAGAATTTAAGACAATGAAAGATAAAATATTGTGATTACAGTTCAGTTGATAACAATGCACTTTTAAACATTATCAATAGTGACTTAAATAACATCAAATCAACTTTATGAATCCTTACACCATGCAAAAGTACTTCACAAAATCTCAATCATTTGTACAAATAAACATCAGTTCAATTGTTAACATAAAATAATAGTGCACAAAGACAGTATATTTAAGAAAAATGTTATCTGCAGCTTCCATGTTTCCAATATGAACACAAATAATATTTATTAACTTACTAATTCAGAAATCGTATTTTACCTGTTTTTTTTCCTTAAAGTCAACAACATGATTGATGGCAACAACTGAATACCCAACTAAAAAGAAAAACAGAATATTCTTGTTAAGTATTTTCTTTCCTATACACACAGGCCCATTCTGGCTCTACATCAAGGCTAGGAGTGCTCTTAAACGCTTTGCTGGGATTCAACTTGTTCACAAAGAAGTTGTTCTCTTCTGTGAGCAGGTCTGTGCTGTAGGTGATGGGTTTATACATACTAAACCACTGCTGGAAGGTAGAACTGGGAGAGAGGGTTGCAATTAAAAGTACAATGCCATTCTTTCTGCTCTTTAGTGAGGGTGTGGGGGTAGAGAACT
>CM053404.1:32322153-32447640 GCA_028644305.1 Xerus rutilus
CTACCTATCTATCTATCTATCTATGTGGTGCTGAGGATCAAACCCAGTGCATTACACGTGCTTGGCAAGCACTCTACCAACCAGCTCCTATGCTAAACATTTTTTGTTATACTATTTAGAATATCATTTGGCTACTAAACAATCTCCTTGTCTCAGAAATGTCAAGAAAACTGTTTTCTCACAAAACTTTCTCCTATAGTACTCTTCATCTTAGGAATAATCCCCCAATCAGTTTTTGGTGCATTTTTAAAAATTCATATATTATACATCTTAAGCTTATCATTGGTTTCTTATATCACATCATAAACTAAAATTGGGGGCTTTGTTTTCTTTATTGTTTGAAAATTTCCACAGGCTAAAAAGTAGTATTTTGCCTTTTGACTTATAAGCTGAGATGACTTCGTATTTCTTTTTTATTCCCTCCCTGGGGTACCGGGGACTGATCCCAGGAGTGCTTAACCACTTAGCCAGCCCTTTTTATTTTGAGACAGGGTCCCACTAAGTTGCTGAGGCTGGCTTTAAACTTGTGATCCTCCTGTCTCAGCCTTCCAAGCCACAGGGATTACAGGTGTGTACCATCATACCCAGGATTTCGTTTCATTTTTAAGGAACTTCTATTATATGAGGAAGCTAGAAAGAAATAGGAATTTAAAAAGGGAGATCTCAATAAGATATAAGACAGGGCTGGGATTGTAGCTCAGCGGTAGAGCGCTTGCTTTGCATGCGTGAGGCCCTGGGTTCGATCCTCAGCACCACATACAAAGCAATAAAATAAAGACACTGTGTCCATCTACAACTAAAAAAAAAATTAAAAAAAAAAGAAGATATAAGACAGAACAGTGGAGTCAAGGAAGGAGATCAAGAGGGAGAAAGGAGGGATTAGAAAAGGGAAAAACTGCAGAATAAAATTGACTAAACTATACTATGTGCATGTATGAATATATCATAATGAACTCCATTTTTATGTATAACTATAATGTACCAACTTAAAAAAATAAATAAATAAATAGAAGACCAACAGCGCAGAGGTAGTATATCAGGGGAAGGGAAGAAGGAAGGAAAGGAGGAAGTACTGAGGATTGAAATGGAGTAAATTATGTTTTATGCATTTATGATGTCAAAATGAACATGAAAAATATATATATATATATATATATTTTTTTTTTTTGTCCTGGGGATTGAACTCAGGGGTACTTGACCACTGAGCCAATCCCCAGCCCTATTTTGTGTTTTATTTAGAGACAAGGTCTCACTGAGTTGCTTAGCACCTTGCTGATGCTGAGGCTGGCTTTGAACTCATGATTCTCCTGTCTCAGCCTCCCAAAGTGCTGGGATTATAGGTGTGCACCACCATGTTTGGCTTCAAGCATATTTTAAACTGGGTAATTCTCTAAGGAAATTATTATAATTTTTCTTTTCTGTGTCTGTTTTTAAAAGATGTTCAGTTTACTTATTCTAGGAGCATTAACTGAGTAACTGTCATGTTCCGCTGCCTGATGATTGACTGTATTTGGCATAATAAGGTAACAGAAGAATACATCTAAAGAAGCTTTCTAAAGAAGCTTATGTATTCAATAAGAGGACAGCATCAGGAAAAGCTTCACTGAGAAAGTAATACTTGGAGTTACATCCAGGAAAATTCATTTATAGAAACTGCTAAAGAATATTAGTGCTAAATGGTCCCAGTCATTATGTCTACGCTCTTCATTCTATTGATAAGCAAAGTACAGATAGGAAATGTTAATTAGTAGCTGCAATGGAAAGAGTCTTTTTTCTGTGGATAAAGTTGGTCCTACATGTTTGGATTCAACAAACCATGTCAGAAAATATTTCGGGGGGGGGGGGGGCAATGGACTGTGACTGTACTATGTACAGACTTTTTCCCGTTATAATTATGTCCCAACCAATCCATGTACCAACTATTTACATAGCATTTACATTATATTAATTATTATAAGCAATCTAAAGATGACTTACACTACACAGGAGGGTGTGGGATGGTTTCTAGCATCACCTCTGAGAAATAGCAATCATCAGCTCTCACAAGGAGCTGAGACTGTTCTCTTAGGAACAGATGTTACCACACCAATCTCTTTGTTCTTTGATCTCCTCTATACCATACTTTTCAGTCTAAGGATGACAAAAACCGAGACAAACTATAACAATTAAAACAGAGTCTTATCTCTTGGGTTTTAGCTGTCCTTTGAGTCAAACATGAATAACATTCTGACATTCTAGCCATGTTGCCCACTCCCTCCGGTCAGGTACGTCCTGTGCCCAACCTACCTTCCCTCTAAGTGTTAACTGTTCCAAACTTATACTCCTATGTCTTCCCCATTCTCTGAATCTCCACACTCCCTGACTGAGCCCCAGTTTCCAGTACTTGCTTAGACCTTGTACTGAGAGAAAAGACTGATTAAAAGCACTGGTTCAGGTGACTGTACATTAGGAGCCCTGCCCTGGCATCTGCCACAAATTAGCTGTGGGGCCCTACGCAAATCCCTCGCCCTCGTTGGGCCTGTTCCCACAATATTCCACAAAAAAAAAAAAAAAAAAAAAGGAGCAGGACCACTTAAAAGTCCTCTAGAATCGTTTGAATTTCCCACGCCAGGGATCACGGCAACACGGGACTTGCATCAGCCTCCGGTGACATCCCAGAGACCCCAGAAGACCTGAATGAGGACTGGCAGAACTATGGAGCACGGCCCAATGGTTTGCGGGCAGCGAGGGGTAGGCGCTGCGACCCGCGAGGGCAGGGAGACTCACGGTGAGCGGCGGTCTCCACGAGTCCGCGTAGAGCCTTCAGGTCGGAAACCGCCCTTAGGTCCAAATCTGCAAACACCGCCATACTGAAATCCCATCAGCGCCCGCGCGCGCGTCTGCGGCGCCGCCGGCTCGCCCCGGGGCATGCTGGGAGTTGTGGTTCACCCGTGCCGCCGTCTCTCTTGGTGTGGCTACTTTTTTCTATGCCTTCAAGCCCCAGCAAAAATCAGAGTGTTCAAATCAACAGCTTCACGTCAGTTCCCTCTTTGTTTTATGAATGAGAATGTTTGGTTTCCTCTGGGGTGGTTCAAATCTCCCTAACGTCCATCTTACCACGTAGAAAGTGGTTCATTCGAAATGCACCTGCAGGGCAGCTATTGAGAGTTTATGATGTAAGAGACATTTCTGCGAGGGGCTGGAAGCGCCGTTTAAAAAGTAGTAAAGAATCCGTTTTTCTTTCCTTTCTCCAGTCCATTGTGTTATAAAATGGAATTTTAATTTTAAAATAGACTTAACGGGAAAGTTCTCTCTCTCGCTCTCTGAGAGAAGGGTATTTTTTCAGTCAGAACTGGCTTCTCTGTTGTAGCTAACAACTTCCACCAGGAGATGGCAGGGCTCTCCGTAGGATGAGCGGTTAGCGCCAACATTGGCCTAGCCAGACAAGTTTGATGGTCACAAAACTCAAATGTTTTTACAGTTTTCCATCTGAGAAATGTACAAGGTATATCCCACACATTCAATGCTTTCGCTTTTCTGAATTTTGTGTAAAAGAACTCTTGAAGATTGGTAGATCAATTATCCGACAACATAAAATTGTGAAACTACTGAATAGTTTACTGTCAGTGTTTCCCAGACTATCTGCGACAAAAGGGCCAGTCTGCTCCTCTCCCCCATGCCAGCGTGTAGTCTCTTATGCATTACCAGTAGGCAGCTCCAACCTTTTGTGATTCCTCAATGTGACATCATCTGAACTGGCCCCCTACCCGGCTGAAATAAGAGCAGCCAGCTTGTATGCCGGGATGATGTGTCAGTGCCATAAACATTTTCACTTTCTGTATTTACTGATCACAAACAGTACACAGTAGTCGTCCTCCTGTGGACACCCATTGAAGTAGTACTCCTATACTTATTTGTCTCAATTAATTTCCTTATTGATTTTAGAAGAGAGTTTGAAGAGCGATCTATCTTCTGTGGAAGCATTTTTTTCCTCTTGAATGACTTTTGTAAAGAAGTAGTATTTTGTCTTTTTCAATACTTGATATTTCCTAAGTAAGAACAGAAGAAAATATTATTTCAACAAATAGAACAAGGTCAAAAAACAAACCCATTGCTTTTCATCAGAAAAATATAGTGTTAATTTTTGTGGGAGTATACAGGCATTTTCACATATGATCGCAAAATCTAGACAAATCATAAATAAGACCAATGTAGTGAAGGTGTTTAAAATGACAATTTAATTATTTGATGTCAGCATTAGACTACAGCTGCCTTCTTTCTTTGAAAGTTGTGGTGCTGTTGCTGTGGACTGCACCTTTTAGACTTCTTTTTCCTTTGCACTCTGAACCTTAGGTGAAAAAGAGAAAGAGCAAGAAATAGAGTGAATAGAGTAAGTACAGTAAAAATCATTACACACTATACTAAGGGTCAACCAATCTGCTAAGTACCATGTGTGTATATACCATTAATTTTCAAAGCATCTAGATTAGATGTTAAGTACCATTTTTAAAAACTTAACATTCACTTATCTAAAAAATGTAAAGTTTAGTTAATAATAGTGGGAGTATACACACATAGATGGGGGCAGTTTGGTTCAGTTCTTGCCTAGTACACATCTGAGCAAAGTAAGCAGAAAGGAAGAGTTGTGGAGGAGAAATGATGAGAAGTAAAGGAAGAAGATAAGGGAGGGCTAAATGGGAGACAAGAGGAGAGGAAAGGAAAGGAAGGAGGTGGAAGAGCTCCTTGCAAGAGCAGGAAGAGGAAAAAGCAGAATGAGAGAGGGAAGTGAACAAGGAAGAGGGGTCAAATCATCCTGGAGGTGTGACTGAGACAGCAAGGATCTGGAGTTTGAAGAAGACCCTGGAAATTTCAGACTGCAAGACAATAGTATCATATAATTACTGTAGGTATTTTATATCCATTATTTGATTGGATTTTCACAATAGGTAATGAGAAAGATATTATAATTTCTGTTGTATCAAGCACTCCTAGGTTCAGAAAAGATGACTCTTGAGTTGTTTCCTCTTCCATAAGATCTTAGAAAAAAGGTAGTTCTTTTTTAATTTCTTTCTTGGTTTTTTTTTTTTTTTTTTTTTTGTATCCAAAGTACCTTTGAGCTCCTCCCATTCTCTCTTAAGACCTTGCTTTCTTGGGCTGACCTATAGATGTTGGTTAGTCTTTAGTCGTATTTTCCTTTCATATGGTTCATTCTTCCTGGGTGGGCCAAGGACCATTCCACTATCTCAAGTCCTCTTGCAGCTTAAGGCTGAGGAGGAGTCAGGCAAGAAAGCATTATTTTAACATGATTTGCACAGGTATGTGGGGAGTACTGGGCAGGGTTTTCTCTCCTAGACTGAGGCGGAAGTTTGGAAGACTTGGAGAGAGAAAAGGATAATTTCCTGCAAGAGGTAATGCTTTTGCTGCATGGAGTTGAGGAGTTACATGATTCTGAGGTCTATAACATATACAGAGCCAGCAGGTGGTGCTTAGTCAAAAGTTGTCAATTGAATAACCAAACCCATGACTTCTTGTTCAACTCTATACCCATGTCAGCCCAATTGCAGAACTATTGGATTATTAAATTATGTCATGATTTAGCTAGAAAGTTACTAAACTATGCATATGGTACATTGGCACGATGTGTAGCAATTCAAAATCTTCCTCTTCTATTCCAAATGGTAGAACATTTATAGGAGCTCTTGGGGAGGCTGAAAAAAATATTCCTTTCCTCCAGGAAGATATTACATTTGATCTAATTACCACATAGCTGGGAAGTCTGTGAAGTCAACTATCTTCCCAACCTTTCCCAGAGGCCCTGAAAAAGCTACACTGAGGGCTGGGGCTGTGGCTCAGTGGTAGAGCACTTGCCTAGCATGTGCGAGGCACTGGGTTTGGCACTGGGTTTGAACCATAGCACCACATAAAAGAACCATAGTACCACATAAAGATGAAACAAATAAAAATAAAGGCATGCTGTCTATCTACAACTACAAAAATTTTTTTAAAAATAGCTACACTGAGACCTAAACCTAGAACTTTACTGGGACTCTTACACCAATCCAGGAGTAATTCTTCCCTCACCTTCTTGCCTCCTCAGCAACTTATGTTACTGACCTGGTGTCAGTAACAATGATGTCAATGATAATTTTCTCACTTTACGTGCTGGAGTAGTCTATCCCTGCTTACAGCTTTAGAAGGTTTTTTTTCCAAGGTCAATTAGGATGAAAGTGAAATACTTTTTGAAAGCTAAGTATTTTTATACCTATGTTAATGTCAAAACTTGGAAAATGACAGATGAAGACCTGTATGTTATAAAAAATTAACATGAGAACATGCTTTGATTATGAAAATAGAGGTTATTCCTACTTCTTTAGATGCAAATCCTCCAAGTAGTCTCCTTTTCAAAGAAGTACATAAACTGATTTGTTTATATATATAGCAAAATTGTATCTTTGGAAAACTCATCTGGTTAGGAATAATCTAACCCATTTTCTGCTGGGCAAATGGTTTCCAAAGAAAACCATTTGAAAATTATGTACTAATTATCAAATTAGTTAGTTCATAAAGAAAATTATGGACTAACTTCATGTTGCAGCACTAAATTATGGAGTTAAAGACTATCATCCAAAAAAGTATGCAGATTTAATCCTTTAAACTTTATGATCAGATAGCTTAATTTCATGTTTTCAATTACTACAATTAGTGTGAATGAAAATTGCAAAGGGAGGTTTTGAATTGCAATACATAAAAAATACAAATAGTGGAATAAAAGAATTTTACCAATAGTGCATTATCGTTAACCTAATTGGGGATTAGGAAACTATGGTCCAAGGGTCAAATCCAGTCTGCCTATGACCTGCAGGCCAAGAGTCGTTCTTACATTTTTAAATGGTTGAAAAAAATGTAATGTCATTTAACAAGTAATGTCAACCATGAATTCATTCATTATCAGTTCCATGAATTTTTGTCAGAAACAGAAGTTGACTATCCTGATTTGCTATACTATATATTAATTCAGTGGTTTAGGAGGGGTAAAGTTTTATTATGATATTTTCAGCTTAGATTGAAGATTGAATTTTTTTCAGAATAAGAATCCCCCTTAACCACTATTCTCAAACACTAAATGATTTCAGAAATAAGTTTTGTTGCAGATTTGAAATTACAGGCTAAAATGAGACAGGGATTTAGGATACAGAGAGAGAGATACAGTCTCAGAGGAAATGGTCATGAGCTCTTGAGATGCAGAAAGCACTCAGGAAGAGCTGTAACTCTTAGTGACATGCTCTTGGACTACATCCTTGTAAAATATGGGAAATGCCCAAGCACAAGGAGAACTGGTGCAAAATTGTATGGTTCCACCTAAATCTACCTTCACTCTGGCCCCTAACTACTGCCCTTTTATCAATATTGGAGCACAACCTATGGAGGGACTTCTCACTCTTGAAGTAGCCTCCATTCTCCCTTGAATCTACTTCCTAAATAAACCTCTGTCTATGCCTATGTCTGGTAAGTGCTGAAATTCTTTTCTGTCAGGTACGTCAAGAACCCTGCTGGTCCTGAATTGAATTCCCTTTCTCTTCTGGGAAGGAACTCCCTGGATCCTTCAGAGACACCTCTTCTCCCATGACAAAATAATGCATACTTGTTAAACTTATTTCAATAGCAACTAAGTTGTTTGAACCACAAATAATGCTAATATATTTTTCCTGTGCTATTAAAGTTAAAAAAAGTGAGAAGTGAGATTTCCATTTTCACACAAATTTGCAAAGAATATTTTTTTTCTCAGCTGAAACAACAGTTCCAGCGATGTTTTTTGGACCTTGACCTAAGGTCAAAGAAAATTTCAAGAATCCAAAATCCACTCAATTGTATAATCAAGGAATTTCCACCTAGCCTTACATTGGGAGTGACTAGATGACAATATAATGACATCTTAAATTTCAAATACTGAGAGAAGAATCTCATAGGATTCTATAAATACCTTCCAAGTTATGAATGCTTTCAGTTAAAATTATATGCTTGATGTCAACCAATGAATGGGTACACAAAATATGGTATACCTTTGTACTGGAAGATTATTCAGGCAAAGAAATAATAAAGTACTACTACATTCTTCAACACAGATGAACCTTGAACACATTTTGTCACATGAAAGAAACCAAATACCTAAGGCCACATATTATATCATCACATTTATATGAAATATCCAGAACAGGCAAACTCATAGAGGCAAGAAGCAGATTAGGGGTTGCCACAGACAGCAGTTGGCGTGCAGGAAATGGAGAGTGACAGCCTAATGGGTATAGAGTTTCTCTTTATCATATGAAAGTGTTCAATGTTCTGGAATTACCTGGTAGTGATGGTTGACAATTTGGTGAATACATTAAAACCACTGAATTGCACGGGTTTTTTTTTAATTTTTTTTTTTTTAGCTGTAGATGGATATAATGTCTTTATTTTATTGCTTTGTATGTGGTGCTGAGGATCGAACCCAGGGCCTCACACATGCGAGTCAAGCGCTCTACCACTGAACTACAATTCCAGCCCTGAATTGCACGTTTTTAAATAGTTATTATGTGAACTTTGTCAATAAAATCATCTACTTTTGGACTGATATCAGTATGTGGTAGTACCTATGCGTATGAAAAGGTTGTCTCAAAGATGAACTATGTAAAATTTCATTACAGAAACAAATATTTCCAATCGATCTGATCATAGAATACTGACTTTGAACACCAATTAAGCAGATTGTTGTTCCCTCAAAATGAATTCCATTCTTCTCATCAGTAGACTTGTACTACAAAAAAATTGTATTTGACTATTATTATTATAATTTGAATTTTGTTAAGAGATCTATAAGGACTATTGCCAAGTTCACAAAATCATGTCATTGCAACAACACTTAATTCTGTTCCATTTTACAGTTAGAGAATTGGATACTTATAAAATTGTAGGTGTAAGTCTTATTACCTGTGAATTTTGATTCAAATTAGTAAAGGGAGTATTATAAAGTATTTTATTTAAACATAGTTGGGGTCTTGTAAGTTGAGAATTATTTTCTTGAATATTAAAATCCATTGTGCAAAGAATCTATTCGTTTTCACAAATATGTATATTTCTGCAGAACAGTCTTTTGTTATGAAAATGAATAAAACTAACTATTGCTTCCAGTTGGAGGATTCAAGGCAGAATTCTGTACTGAACATAACAATGTAAAATAGTAATAATAATACTAATAACAAGACAATCTCTGCACTTCATTTTGGTTCAGGATAAATTTTTTAAATGCTGAATTACTTTAAAAAATGAGCTAAATATTTTATTTCTCATGTTGTGCATTTCTAGTTTAAAATGTAGTCTACATCATGGTCTCTCAATAGCCCCACTAACGCCTGGGGTCAGATAATCTTGTTGCAGGGGTTTGTTCTGTGTATGTAGAATATTTCGGAGCATCTCTCTCCTCTACCTACTCAAATATCAGTAGTATCCTTCTAGTTGTGGCAACTGAAGCTGTTTCCAGACATTGCTAAATGCCTTGGAGGGCAAAGTCCCAGGCCAATAATATGAAAGTGTTCATGTGAGGTAACTGTAGGGGCAGTGTATTGATTTTATTTTGAAGGATGTTTCAGAAGCCAGATGGGAAGGGAATGAAAGAATTTCTGATTATAAGGAAGATATGGTTTGGCTTTCTTCAGGTAGTAAGGACCTCAGGGAGGAGGGGAAATCTACTGGGGAATGGAAGTTTCATGTACCTAGGGAAGATGGGATCTTAAACCTAAGTTTGCAGCCTCAGCCATGGTCCCGATGCCTCTGAAGGGCAGAGGAGCCAAAGTGCTGCATTGTGGGGCTGCGTCAGTTTGTGCAACAATGAGGAACGGGGCAGCTTCCTGGAATATTCTGCTTTCAGTAAGGCTCCAGTCCATCCTGCAGTGTGGGGGCTGGGGTAGGGCCAGAGGAAACCCCACTAATGACTAGAATTGAATTTCCCATCAGATAGACAGGATGGGAATTCAGGGTCAAAATTAATTTGATTTTAGAAAAATAATATGACACTCCCTACACAGAGTAAAACTCATACCTACTTTGTGAGGCACACAGATTTTTTTTACATGCCACTCTAATAGGTCTATCCCTACTATTTTTAATGCATTTTATACTACAAAGCTATGATGAGCTGCACATGTTTAATGGCATTGCTTTCTCCCCCAGTCTTTTGAAGAACTTTTGACTTCAGCTGAAATGTTAGCCCTGTGAATTTTTTGGTCATCCTAGGCAGTTAATTCCTCTTTCCTCTGGATTTACATATCTTTGGTTTATTCCTATAAGAGGCTTTTCATATTGCACTGTAATTATTTACTTCTTCATTTCTTTCACCAGACAGTAAATATCTACAGAGCTGAGAACATGCCTTATTTATTTACCCCTAGCACTTAGCACACTGCCTATTAATATGTTGCTGGCACATGTTTATTCAATAACTGAAAGAATGAATCAGGTGTAGTTTTCCCTCTAAATGAAATATTTAAAAGGGCTGAGGATATGGCTCAGTAGTTAAGTGCCCCTGGGTTCAATCCCAGGTCCTGAAAAATTAAAAAATAAATAAAATAATAAATATCATACATCCCTTTAGCTTCTGCCCCAGTGGATGACTACCCATTTGAGTAAAACTACTCCAACTATTGTTTATTCTCTGAGTTGCGTTTTTCTTTCTTTTCAGTTCCTGAGTCCATTTCAATCACGTTTATCCTTACCACTCTACTGAAATAGCTCTTGCCTTACTTGACATTTTTTCTCTTCCTTGATACACCCTCTTCTCTAGACCTTAGGCGTCCGTTTTCTCTTGAAAATAGCCTCTCCTCATTCTTTGTTGGTTCTTTTCCTCTCTCTGACCTTAGGATGTGAGAACATCCTGGGGTTAAATCCTCAGTCCTCTTCCGACCAAAAGGAGGAAAAGTTTATAAGTTTATTTGGGGTTCACAGTTTCAGACGTCTCTATTCTTCTGGGCCCAAGGTGAGGTAGAACATCATGGTGGAATAGTGTAGAGGAGGAAAGCAGCTCAGGACATGGCAATCAGGAAAGAGAGAGAGCTCTGCTACCAGGGATAAAATATAAACCCCAAACACACACTCCTAGTGACCTACCTTTTCCAGCCATACCCTACTTGCCTATATTACCATCTAATTAATCCGTTCAGATGGATTAATGAACTGATTATATGAAGGCTTTTATAACTTGATCATTTCACCTCTAAACTTTCTTGCATTGTCTCACACGTGAGCTTTTGGGGGACGACTCATATCTAAACCATAACATATTCTCTGTCTACTATTTCTCTTGAGATAACTTCTTTTAAACTTGTATCTGCCTTGCTGACATCTCCACTTGGATATACAATAGGATCTTGAATTTAATGTATCCTTCTAAAAAAGAACTCCTGAAACTGACTTGCATTTAACATTCAGTAATGAATGGTGACTTACCTAATGAGTGACTGCTATTTTTGTCTATTTTTCTTTAAATTGAGAAACTTAATCTTCCTTTTTACTAGACATCTCAGGTTTGGACTGTGGATTCTGGTAATGCCCAATTTGTTTCTTGACAAAAGCTTTAGGTGGAATTTATCTTTATGGAATTTGTGTTGCTAAGTAGATTCTCCACTAGAGGGTGTGCAGGCATCACTTATAGTTAAAAAACAGTCCTAGTAAGAAAAAAATTCAGTAATTAATAAAATAAATAAATGCTCTTGGACGTATCTGTTCTCTGACTTTCTATTTTATTTTGTTTGGAGGAAAAATTTGAAAGGTTCCACTTATGAATGAAAATTTTCTAAGTGGAAGGAAATAAAGAAAAAGTACATTTTAATTTCAGTCAGTTTAAGGGACAATACAAATGAAAGCATCATGATTATAAGCATATTCTAAATTAAAACAAAACCATAATGTAGGTAGAGGCATTAATTTAAAACACGAATGACTGTTTCTTGGTTCTAGACATTATTATATACTTAATTCATTCAAAATTGTTTATTAAACACTTAGCATGTGGCAAGAATAAGAAAATATCCCTGCCTTTGAAAAATTCAGAGTTCAGGGGGGAGGACAGTCATATAAATATTAAGCACAAAGCAATAGTAAATACTACAAGAAATACGTGGGAAAAGTGCTTTAAGAGCCTAGGAAAAGTGAGACCAGCTATAGTGATGGGGATTAGCACAGAGAGGGAGACATCATTTTTATATCCCATACTAACTGCTTTTATCCAAACTGGGTCTTGAAAATGTCTCTGCCCACAGATTTAAGTTCCTGTATCTAAGATATATGTTCTGTTCTATGCTACTTCTCTGTAGCCCCACTGGTAACCACAGAGTAGTATTTGGATTATTTTATACAATAATCTTTGTACAAGTTGAACACCCCTAATTTAAAAATCTGAAATCCGAAATGCTCCAAAATCTGAAACTTTTTGAATGCCTAAATAATGCTATAAGTTGCTGTTAAAATGCAGGTGTATGACTATTATATGAAATTACTTTCAGGCTATGTATACAAGGTATATATGAAAGAAGGAGATTTCATGTTTAGACTTGAGCCTCATCCACAAGATATCTCATTATCAATATACAAATAACCCTAAATCTGGAAAAATATGAAATATAAAGAGGCAGTATCCACCCTTACCACGTAGCACAGTGCCTATTAATATGTATCTGGTACATGTTTATTAAATGACTGAAAGAATGGATAGTATAGTTTCTCATTATGTATATGGAAATATCCCCAAATCTGGAAAAATCTAAAATTGAAATAGGAAACACTTATGGTCCCAAATATTTTGGATAAAAGATACTCAACCTGTACTACATCTATCTAAGCCTGTGTGTGTGTGTGTGTGTGTGTGTGTGTGTGTGTGTGTGTGTTACTGGGGATCTAGCCTAGGGCCTCACATATGCTGGGCAAGTGCTCTACCAGTGAGCTACATCCCAAGCCCTTTTGCTTTTTATTTTGAGACAGGGTCTCCTTAAGTTGGCTTCGAACTTGCAATCCTCCTGCCTCAGCCTCCCAAGTAGCTGGAATTATAAGTATGGGCCACCCTGCTTTGCAGCATTCTAGTTTTTCTAGTCTTTTGTCATCCTGATCAGCAGTCAGAGGATACCCAAATGATTAGCTGAGCGAGGGAATGGAGTATACAAATGAGGGACTGAAAACATTTGGAGAGTGAAAGAATATCTCTCTAGGAAGTCAGATGCACTGGGCATGGGAAGTTATTGAACCCCAGCAAAGAGGAAGGACATCCACATGCCTGACTGACTAGAAAGTTGCCAATGAACCCTGTGGCATAGGAACCTTTATTTTACTTAAGCTCCTTAAGTAAATCTAGATTGTCAGAGCGTGCTGGTTTATGGGCAAATAAACTATCTTAAGCTTGCATCCCATGGATGGGCATGTGTGGGTTTGCATAGATATGATTAAGCATATGCATTTAGATGAGCTATATGAGCACCTAGAGGGAAGAAGGGCTTATAAAAAGATGATAATTCATGTTGTAGGGCTCTGCTTCTCTTTTGCACTCCCCCAGAGCAGTTTTGAGAGCAGAAGATTGCCAGTTGGAAACATTAGAAAGCTATATTCTCAGGTGCCCTCACTGACAGTTTTATGACAATGATGTTATAGGCAAAGAGAATCTAGATGAGGATTGGTACTTTTTAAAGCAGTAGTTTTTTTAATGAAAGAAATAAAAGGGATAAAAACTAAAGTCATGATTTGATTTAGATGCCAACACTTCACTTATTACCTCTAGCCTAACTGTGGAAGAGTCGGGAGGCGGGGGAAGGAGTGGAGGGAGCACCAAACACCCTGATAAGGATTTTAAAACACCAGGAAACAAGAGCAAAGGGATCAGCACATTTAGATGAATGTTTTTATACTTTATGAATATCTTGTGAAGCTCTACCTTTAGTTTTCCTTTGTGGGAAAATCATGGAAAAGCATACATGAGATTTTAGCATTTTTATAAGGACCCAATTGTTTGTTAGTGAAGGCTACAGAGAAACAGAAAGAATTCCAGATTGTTCTATCAGGATTTCAAAATAATACAATGATAGATGAAATTTAAAGTAAACATAAGCAAGGTAATGCTGTAGAAGCCAAGATTTTCAATAACTGTGTTTATGCATTGTGACAGCTTATAAATTAAAACCTAGCAACTCTTAAGAAGTATACTCAGCTATCACTAGGGATAATAGGATAGAGATGACTGTTCTATAAAAGGGGAGTTTGGACTCCGGTGCTACATTGACAATGAAAGAGAAAGTAATTTGGAAAATAGTATTTCATGATGATTTGGTGTGTTTATATGTCACACAGTTTAAAAGTTGTTACAGTCTTTTGTTATAGCAGCCTGAATGAACTAAATCAAAACAAAAGCAAGAGCTGGAAGCTGTTATAAAATTTAAGTGGGTAAGCACTGTAAGCATCTAAGAGTGTACACAGAAAATTATATTGACTATAGATTCAAATAAAATAATACTATTAATTTTCAAAATCATTGTATAGTTCATTAATGTAGAACATTATTTCAAAGAGCCAAGATAAATGTGTATGCTGAACTCAAGGGGAAAAAAATGAGAAAAGTCAAAGTGAGTTAAGCTGAGTTAAAAAGTTAAAACTAGAAAAGTCAAAAGAACTTTGGGAAATGTACCACTTGAAAGAATTTTTTAAGAGGCGTGAAGACAACTCTAAACCTCAAAAACAAAAATTGAGACATTTCAATGTAGTTACATAAGGTCTTGGACAAACTTAAACTTCTCCCTGCCTCTATTTTCTCTTCTGTATAGAATGGTGAACAATGATGCCCTCCAGGTACAGATTATTTTTCTTTGTTTGAGATTAAATACACAAGGAAGGTTGAAGAAACTTCCTCCTCATTTCCTTAAATATTAAATCATATTGCTTTGTGCCCTGGACATTAACTTCCACTTTTCCTCTGACTCAATGGATCATTTTGCTTATCCCAGGCAGAGGAGAGCCTCTTAATTGATGATAGTAGTGAAGGAGTTGTGAATATTGGATTCTTCTGTTAATTTTTTTCTTCAACGTGTAGAGGGAAGAATATAGGCATAATAATGACATAAGCCTGGTTTGAAACATAATTATCACTTGCCAGTTGATTGCAATAACAACTGTGGCTACTACCCACCTTGACAAATGAGAGTATAATTCAGCACTCAGATCAATACATTTTGAGGTGTTTGTTTCTTTTCTTCTTATTTATAATCCGCTAGGGCTTAACTAGAAAAAAAAAAACAGATTTGATTATTTTTGGAGTCTTAAACTAAAGAAATCACTGCTGGCTTCCAATAAAATCTTTAAACAAAATGGAATGAACCAAGTCTCACAAATAATAAAAATCAGACACTCTGACAGGGTTTGAATACCAAAGGGGATTTTAGGCAATAGGTATTAAATCAACATACACCTCCAGGATTCTTCTGCAGAACATTATAACTGGTCATTTCTTTGCTTATGTACATGATTTCCAGATTGTCACAGGAAAATTAACCCTCATTTCAGTCTATGAGGCTTTGAAGTCTGAATATAAAGGCAACTAGGGTCTATTTTCAGGGCTGAGGCCTATCTCTAGATACTCGGTAGTTTATCAGAAAGGATGTAACCCCCGCGGAGGCCCAGGTTCAGAACCCCCAAACTCCTTTTGGTGCAAGGGCCTCAAGGCATCTCTCCCACTCCTTCCCCTCAGCCCCTTTCTTCCACTTCTGAGCTCCTACTTCCACCCCATTTGGCTGCTTCGCCTTTTCCATCTTCGCTTTCTCTCATAAGTGGTCAAAATAGGAAACGCAAGGATCTATTTGTTGCTTGGCGTAGTGCTGGAAAAGGTTTTTTAATTAAGGGGGAAAAAAAATTCCCCAAAAAGGTTCTTTACAATGAGTCCGAACGTCTACTGACCCTCTCCCTAGTCCTCCTAAAAGAAAATAAATAAAACCCCCACCAAATTGTCCTTTGCTACTGTGAGGCGGTTGGGGGCTTTTGGAGGGGCTGTGGGTTTGCTGCCGGAAGGCGAGACCCCAGAGCGAACAGGCTGAGGATCCCGGGTGGCGCGAGCAGCACGCCCCTCCCGCACAGTGGGGGGGGGGGGCGCGGGGGCGGGAGCGGTCCAGCCGAGGCGGAAAGCTTGTCCCGGAGCGCAAGGGGCGCGGGAGGCGGTAGGAGGCGGCGGCGGGGACGCGGCGTGTCTGCCGCAGGGGAGCGGCGGCGGCGGCGGCGGCGGGCGCGAGGGGCGGGGCGCACTCCGCAACTTCTGCCAGTGCCACTCGGCACTCTCCGCGGAGCTGTTAGTTGCTGCGGACAGCCCGGCAGAGTCCACGCGTCCTCGGGACCGTCGGGTGCCGCGGCGTCTCCTGCAAGGAGACCGCCCGCAGCTCCTGGGGCCCTGGGACTGCGGGGCCGAGAGGCCAAGGCAGACGCCCCCCAGTGGCCAGCGTAGGTCCCACTGTTGGGCCAGAAGGAGCGGAACCGGCAAAGTGAACCCGGGTCCGTCAGTCGGAGCTTGGCTGAGGTGCGAGGTCCATGGGCAGCGGCACACAGTAGCGCAATCATGGACAATAACAGCAACAGCAGCCTGGACTTCTACGGGCACCTCCGCGCGCTCTTTCTGCCAGATACGGGGCGCGAGGTGCCGGACATGAACCCCGACGGTGATGCCGAAGCGGTCGCTAGCTCCTGGACGCCGAACATCGGCAGCACTATCACTGACGTGACGGCTAGCACAGCGACCACCTGGAACACAAACTCCGACCGTACCTACGGTTGCGGGGAGCAGATCAACTACGGCCGAACTGAGAAAGTTGTGATCGGCTCCATCCTGACACTCATCACGCTGCTGACAATCGCGGGCAACTGCCTGGTGGTGATCTCCGTGTGCTTCGTTAAGAAGCTCCGCCAGCCCTCCAACTACCTGATCGTGTCCCTGGCTCTGGCCGACCTCTCGGTGGCCGTGGCGGTCATGCCCTTCGTCAGTGTCACCGACCTCATCGGGGGCCAGTGGATCTTTGGCCACTTCTTTTGCAACGTCTTCATCGCCATGGATGTCATGTGCTGCACGGCCTCGATCATGACCCTGTGCGTGATCAGCATCGACAGGTAAGGGCCGGGCCGCCCCGTCCTGGGGTCCAGCTGTTAGTGTGCTGGCAACTCAGCCCCTTGCGCTCGCCTTTCCTGGGAAAATCAAGCCAGACCTCACCATGGGATGAAGGGCTCAGCTTAAAATACAACCCCACACGCATCAACTGTATACAAACTAAACAACTTTAGTGACAGCATACCCTATATACACCTTTAAAAGAAAACCACGAAATGTTCTAATTTACTGTAGTGACGAATTTTAAGACCAAAGTTAAGAGTATTTTAAGCATTGGCAGCTCCACCAGGGGGTTCCTTGGCTTGGTTTTCAGAAGGAGGGGATTTGATGCTCTCTGACTTGACAAACCCATTCTGTGAGCAGTAGAGTTATTTCTTGCATTAAGAAATCAATGCGGGGGGCGGGAGGGAAGCCACCTTGCTTCCCGATTGTGGGAGCTACAGTCTGGGCAAATGGAAGGACTTTGGCTGGTCCCAGAATGGGGGGTTACATGTCTCAAACGCTACACTTTTTAGGATTGCTAATCCTGAATCTCGTTCTTGTTTGAAGTCTGGTTTTAGTGTGTGGCAACTCTGTTTCCTGAAAGCTCACTGACTGGAACCTTACTCCTTATTTGAAATGTTCGTTCTAGGCTTTCATTATATTCCATGGGAACCTTCTCTTAAGAACTCCCCCGGTAGAGTCATTGAAACAGGCTGACCATCTGTCAGGGATGCTGGAGAAAAATTGCTGTTTTGGGTGTCATATTAGACTAGGAGACCTCCAGAGTTTCTTCAGATTTCAAGATTACAGGATTTTGAAATGGAGCTAATCTTTGGCCCTAGAAATATTATGCATTTGGGGCTGGGACTGTGGCTCAGTGATAGAGCGCTTGCCTTGCATGCATGAGGCACTGCGTTCGATCCTCCGCACCACATAAAAATAAATAAATAAAGATATGAGGTCCATCTACAACTAAAAATATTTTAAAAAAAGAAATATTATGCATTTGACTGGTTGAAGTAAGATCTCCGTGCTTTTCCATCACAGAACAACTCTATTTCATTTGAAACTGAAATATTAAGCCTTAATATTCACTTTCAGAATTCTGCTGGTGTTTTGAAACCAGTCCAGGACTAGTATTTGTTGTGTTTAATGATACAGAGAAACATTAGTTATTTTCTTAGTGGTCCTACAGAACCTTTAAATGTAGGAAACGAAGGAAAAATAATTGATGCCTGCGTACTTAAAATGACAGTGCCTCAAAGGATGGTCTAGCATGTAACTGAGATTTTCTTTATTTTCCTTCTTGAAAATACTGTTTGTGTTTTGTTGATAGTTGATATGTTCTATTTTGCTGCTTGACCAGGGTTTATAATTAGTAAATAAAGATAATGATAAGAAAGGGGATATTGTTTTAAAAAAGAAAGAAAGCAAAAAAGAAACATTATAGTTGCATTTAGTGATTGAACATTTTAAAAAAATTGATCCTGCTATTTTATATATCATAGCAGGAGTTTCTGACAGCAAACAAGGAATTATTTTAAGAGCAGAGAAGGAACTGCGTATGTGAGAATACTGGCACCAAACTTGGCAGCTGAAGTTATGAATTACTGTAGTTTAGAATGACAAAAACGTATGCATTTACAGTCTGGCTGTGGCAACAGAAATTAGAAGAGTACACTCAATATACATAATAAGTATATGTATGGATTATAAGCGCAGAAATTGGACTACTCAGCTAGCCGAAACAGTGCTTCTTCCATGAATGAAGCCCTTGTAAATGGACTTTGGTGTAATAAAACAAATAATAATTTATGCTGCAAGTAATGCATTTATGACCCTTTTTTCATTTCTTAATTGATAAATGATAGATAAATAGCACATTGTGCTAACTTCGTTTCCTAACACAGCCAGTGCTTCTGTTCCTCAGGGCACATTCGGGTTTGGCTGAGATCACACTGTGATTCCTGTACATGAACTAAAGACATTCTTCACTCTTTTTTTTTTAATGTTTATTTTTTAGTTGTAGGTGACAGAATATCTTTATTTTATTTTTATGTGGTGCTGAGGATCGAACCCAGTGCCTTATGCGTGCTAGGCGAGCACGCTACCACTGCGCCATAATCCCAGCCCCATTCTTCACTCTTTGTGCATGTGTGATTTAGCACCAGCAGGAATGTCATGAATACAGAGAAGAGGTTAATTCTTCTTGGCAAGAGTTTCTAATTTCTTCATTATGATTGTTGCAAATTATGATAATATAAACATAGAGAATCTCTTTTTCCCCCCCTTAGGAGAGTTGCCCTATTGGTGAATTTTGCTTAAAAGTAATTTTAGAAGATTAGTGTATCATTTCTTTAGATAAAATGAAGAATTGATAAAAGTAGAAGAAACAAATTGTTTTTATTCTAAGAACACACAACATTAAAAACGAGAAAAAGGGAAATGCATTTGACACCTAAGGTGAATTATTTCTGGAAAGAATGTTTTCTTTGGTTTTCATGTATGGCAGATGATATAAATGTGCTATGAAAATATGAAAAAAATTAATCTTTTTTCATTCCCTCTTGCGTACTTAATATAGGTTGCACTGTACTTTGTGCAGCACAGAGATGAATAACAATATCCTTGCTTTTGAGTTTATATGACTATATTGTGAGAATTTAGATACCTGTTGGACATTCATTTAACCTGGCCAAAGTGAAACCTCTGATTTTTCTTTGGGTATCTAATTAGACTAGGAGAAATGCTTCTCAGCCTTTTGGCTAAGATCACATGTCAACAAGGAGATATGTGGGATGCTTTCCCAGGCTTTTCTTTTCTTTTTTTTTTTAAATGTTTATTTTTTAGTTGTAGGTGACAGAATATCTTTATTTTATTTTTATGTGGTGCTGAGGATCGAATCCAGTGCCTTATGCGCGCTAGGCAAGCACGCTACCACTGCGCCATAATCCCAGCCCCACCCCAGGCTTTTCTTCCAAATGCTCACCCCCCACCCTTTTCAAATAATGACTCCTATTCTTTGAAGAAGTAGCAAACATTACATGGGAACTCTATTTTTCCACCACTAATAAACAGTCTTCCCTGCATCTGTTCCCTTCTTTTTGTTTCTTTTTTTTAAGTATTTTTTTAGTTGTTGATGGATCTTTATTTTATTCATTTGTTATTTATATGTGGTGCTGAGGATCAAACCCAGTGCCTCATACATGCTAGGCAAATGCTCTACCACTGAGCTACAGCCCCAGCCTTCTTTTTGTTTCTTTTTTTTTTAAATATTTTTTTAGTTGTAGATGGACACAATATCTTTATTTTATTTATTTTTATGTGGTGCTGAGGATTGAACCCAGTGCCTCACGCATGTGAGGCAAGCACTCTACCACTGAGCCACAATCCCATCCCCAATTCTTTTTGTTTCTTTCCAGTTAAAAAGCAAGAAGACATTGTGTCCTAGCAAAAACCAAACTACCTGAATTATAATGCATCCCCTGTCCTTCTCAAGGACTTTGTTCCTGTCTTGATCACTCATCTCTGTCTATAGCTTCTCATTTCTACTGCGTCAACTCAGGCTTCTGTCTTTTTTTTTTTTTTTTTTTTTTTGGTACTGAGGATTGAACTCAGGGGTACTCGACCACTGAGTCACATCCCCAGCCCTATTTTGTGTTTTATGTATAGACAGGGTCTCACTGAGTTGCTTAGCGCCTTGCCATTGCTGAGGCTGGTCAGGCTTCTGTCTTTTAAGATTTGGTCTTACTTCTTTCGTTAGTCACTGCTCAACTTCACAATTGAAGCTTCTCAAAGAACTGTGCCTATAACATGTCTTTCCTTCCTTACTCTTTAGATAGATGAGTTTGATACCACATTTATTGCACTATTTGAATTGGCCTTCCTAGCTCCACTTCTGTCCATCTTTTCCCTGTGAAGAAGGTAGAATGTTCCATTCTTTTGAAAATTTTAAGTGAAATAAAGTTCAAATATAACAAAGTGTACAGTTCTTAATTGTCCAACTCAATCCACAAAATTAATCTAAATTAATTAATCAAAATTAATCTAAATTAATCTGCTATCAAGTATAGAATATTTTTGTCATTCTAGAAAGTTTTCTTGTGCTCCTTGTAGAATCATCTTTTAAAAATTACCTTTTATATATAGTTTAAAAACATGCAAAAACGGTTATATATATTATTCAGGGAAGCTTAGATAAGGAGTAAAAGTATAAAATAATGTGGAGTTTGATAGACATAACATTTAGGAATGTGGTTATTGCTGGTGGGGTGGGTGAAGATGTAATCAGAGAGCAGTACATATATAAACAAATATTGGTAATTTTTAAAAATCTTGATAATAGATATGGTTTTATTCCTGGCATAGTTTTTATATGTCTGAAATATATTTTTCAACTTTATCTTGAAATATATATATAGAAAAGTGTACAATCTTAAGTATGGTGCTTGATGAATTTCTACAACATGAACACATCCTTGTGAGCACATCAAATCAAGAAAAAGAACATTGCCAACCTCCCACAGGTCCCTTCTCCCTTTCTAATTTCTAATGTCGCCAAAGATAATTATTATCCTGACTTTTAGCATCATAATAAAGTTTTGTTTGGCCAGAACTTCACGAGTGGAATTGTATAATATGTACTTTTTTGAATCTGGTTTCTTTTGCTCAGCATAATGTTTGTGAGATTGATCCATGGTTTTTAGCCTGTCAGTGGTTCATTCATTTTATGGCTGAATAGTATTCCATTTATGAATATGCTATCATTTGTTTGTCAGTTCACCTCTAGATGGAAATTTGAGTTTCTAGTTTTTGACTATTACTTATAATACTGCTCTGAACATGTATTTTTGTACAAGTAATTTTGTAGACATGCTGTAATTTCTTTTAGGTCACTATAAAGCTGACTAATAAGGTACTGTGGAGGATTTTAATTCTGTCTATCTCTTCATACATTTTGTGTTATTATTGTCCTGAAATTTAAGTCTATAGATTAAAAAAACCCATCAGACATTATTTTTATTTTTGATTAAAGCAATGAGTATTCATTAATACTTACTAACACATGTATTTTTCCAACTCCTTTTAATTTTCTGCATTACCATGCTTTCATCTGGAATCATTTTCTTCTATCCAATTAGACTTCCATTAGCATTTTTTTTTTTTAGTGGCACTTTACTGGTGACAAATTTTCTCAATTTTTACTTGTCTGAAAATGCCTTAGAAAAATAGAATACTTGGGAATCCATCTAACAAAAGAGGTGGAAGACTGCTACAAAGGAAACTACAGAACACTAAAGAAAGAAATTGAAGAAAACTTAGAAGATGGAAAGATCTCTAATGTTGTTAGATAGGCAGAATTAATATTGTCAAAATGGCCATACTACCAAAAGAACTATACAGATTTAATGCAATTCCTATTAAAATTCCAATGATGTTCTTCATAGAAATACAAAGAGCAGTCATGAAATTCATTTGGAAAAATAGACACCCAGAATAACCAAAGCAATCTTTAGCAAAAAAAAAAAAAGTAAAGCAGGAGGCATCACAATACCAGACTTTAAATTATACTGCAGAGCTATAGTAATAAAACAGCATGGTATTGGCACCAAAACAGACATGGAATAAGACTAATGGAATAGAATAGAAGACACAGAGTTAAACCCACATGAATATGGTTATCTCATTCTAGACAAAAGTGCCAAAAACATACATTGGAGAAAAAATAGCCTCTTCAACAAATGGTACTAATAAAACCGGAAATCCATATGTAGTAGAGGAAATTAAACTCCCACCTCTTACCCTGCACAAAACTCAATTGAAGATGCCTCACTTTTACTTTCATTTAAAAATATTTTTGTGGAGCATAGAACTCTGTATTTGTAGTTCTTCCCTAGCACCATAAAACATTGTTCCATTGTCTTCAGATATCCATGGTTTTGGTTGAAATATTAGCCATCAGCTAATATTATTATTACTCTTTTGAAAGTAACTTGACTTTTTGCCTCTGAATGCTTTTAGTGCTTTCTCTTGGTGTTTAGTTTTTATAAGTTTTTTGTGATGTCCCTAAGTCTAGAAGTATTGATTATTTTTTGTTTATTTACTGTTAACCTTGCTTGGGTTCTTAGGAATTTTTGTATTTATGCATTGATATCTTTAATTAGTGTGTTCTTATCACTTCAGACACTGCTCCATCTTTCTCTTTGTCTTCAGATACAGATATTTTATCTTTTTATGCTTTATATATTTCATACTTTATTCTTCTGCCATGTCTGATTTGTTATTCAACCTTACCTACTGAGTTCTTCATTTGAGTAACTGTATTTTACAGTTCTAAAAATACTATTTGATTCTTTTTTAAAACATTCTAATTTTCTGCTGAAATTCTTTACCTTTTCATTTAATTTCTCCATCTTATTATATTTTTTAACATATTAATTATGGTTAGATTTTTTGTTTACTAACTTCAGTATTTGAGTCACTTATTGTTTCTTTGTGTGATGTGTTCTTTTTTCTCTGAGTTTTTCCTTTTTGTATGCTTGGTAAATTTTGATTATGTGTTCAACAATTTTGTATGAAAAATTGATGATGTTATTTTCCTCTAGAGGAAATAGGTGAGTCCCTTACCCCTCACCCAGTTTTGGCAAATGACCCAGGTGACAGAGCGACTGTGGAATTTTGGCACATCTTTCTCTTTTCTCTAGTATTTTTGTCTCCTAAAGTCCTAATTGTTTCAATAATTACCTGATGTCTTCAAACAGGAGTGTGTGTGTGTGTTGTATGTGTTGTGTGTGTGTGTATACTTGTGCTGTATCTAGATTTTTAGTTGTTTTCAGTGGGAGCATTGGTCTGAAGCATCAAGCAACTCCTTTATAGCTAGAAATGGATGTGTCCAAAATATTTTAAATATATACAAAAATAGAAATATCATCACGTAAATTTTCTGCTTAAAATCCTTCACTGGTTTTTCATTTCACTTGGAATAAATTTAAACCATTTAGCACATCTATAAGGTTTTTGATTTGTCACTGCCTTGATCCTCAACATCTTACACTACATTATGTCCTGCTGTCCGCACTCAGGTCATATTTTCAGTTTCTTCATCACACAAAATTCTTCCTGCATCAGACACACTCCACGAAAATCTACCAACTAATGTATAGTCAGGTGCTGCACAACATTTAGTTAATGATGTGCCACATATATGATTGTATCACCTAGTAATATCGTAGCCATCTTAGTTTGTACAAATACATCTATGATGTTCACACGATGACAGGATCACCTTTTATTTCTCAGAATGGACCTCTTAAACCTGTTAAGCTATACATGACTATTTGTGAAATTATGATTTCATGCTGTAGTTCTGTCCCCTAATATGTTTTTTTTTATTGCAGGTTGGAAAACTTAAAAATATTTAATGCTCCAGATTGGCAACTCTTAAAATGTCTTAAAAATGCTAAGTGTTGGCAAGGATGTGGAGTAGAGGACACTTTTAAGTTATAGTGGGTTTGTGAATTGGTGAACTGACTCTGAAAACAGGTGTTGTCATATAATGTTGACACTTAACTTTACAGCTAGTTGTATATTCAAGAGATTCTTGTCCACCAAAGGCCTTCTACAAGGATAGTAAGAGGGAGAAGAAGCATCTCTTAGGATTATGGATCCTCTAGTACTGGGTTTTTCTGAAGATCCTAGATCTTTGTTCTAGTTGGTGGACAGTGCTCAATATTTTCAGCAACTGATTTCACTGTTGTTTTTGCATCAGTTGCCTTGACAACACAGCACAAAGGCCCTCACCAGAAGCCAACCACATGTGGCTACCTAGTCTTGGATTTCCCAACCTCCAAAATCATCAGCCACCTGCAGGTTTCCCTTCTACAGGGAGGAGCAGGAAAATGGCAGTGGGACCAAGAGAGTCAGGAGAGAGAATTTCGTGGTCTTTGGGGACCTGACTATGGATTTCTCTTAGGAATGGGCTGCTGAGCCCTGCTCAGAGGACCCTATACATGGAGATGACCTGGAGAACTATAGCAGTGTGGTCTATCTAGGAATTCTCTAATTTAAGAAGACAGAACTCACCACTTGACTAGAACAAGGGGAGGAGCCCTAGAGAGAAGAGAGATGTTCACCAGGTACCTTTCCAGAATCAGAGGCAGAAATCCATCTTAGTCTGTGCTGCCCATTGCCTTCTCCATTCAGCACTTCCCCAGCAATCACATGCTATACAACTGTCCTGCTTAGATGTCTCCAGACTCATATGTACAAAGTGACCTGTGACCCAGGGGTCCTAGTTTGGTGCATTCCATGCAACAGCAGTAACAATTTCCTGACCAAATCTTCCAGAGTGAAACAGCCAAAAGGCAAGAGAAAGAGGGCTCTAACTGTCCTTTTAGAAGGGAAAGGCAGATTTCAAGGGTATTTTCTAGCTCACCCTCAAGATAACCAATAAGCTCAAGGAGAAGGAACAGAATGGCAAAAACAGAGCCCAGCCAAATCCAAAGGGAAAATCTTATGGAAAGAGGGAAGATATTAAAAGGAATAGAAAATTCAAGATGGAGAGCATTGGATTGTGTGGCGGTTAGACAAGACTTCAGCCTGAAGACAAAGCTACTCTCACACATGAAAGCACATTCCAGGCAGAAATATTTTATTTGCAGGAAGTGTCCACAGGGTGTTAGCTGTGAGTCAGGAAACATGGTATAGGGTTTCCCAGACTCTGACTCCCAGACTCCTTGCACCATAGAAGACATATAGGAGAGAAGACCCATGTGTGCAAAGTGTGGGTGAGGCTTTGACAATACATCACACCTTGCTGCACATGAGATGACACATGCAAGTGAGAAGCCCCTTGTGTGCAAGGATCATGGGCAAGCTTATACCAGTAGGTCAAACCTTGCTGTGTATTAGAGAACACTCAGGAGAGAAGCCTAGTGGATGCCAGGAGTGTGGACAAAGGTTTAGGGATAAGTCATACTACAATAAGCACTTGGAGGCTCATGTTGGGGAGAAGCCCTTTATATGCAAAAAATGTGGGTGAGCCTATACCAATAAGTCCAATCTCACCTTGCATGAGAGAACACACTTAGGATGCCAAGAGTGCTGCTGAGCCTTTAGCACAAATCACACCTTGTCACATACCAGAGCACACAATCAGGTAAGAAGTCCTTTTTGTGTAGGCAATGTGAGCAGAGTTTTAGCTTGAAGACAGATCTCCTCAGACACCAGAGGGTACACTCAGGAGAGAATACTTTTTTTGTGTAGAGTGTGGGTGAGACTTTATCCAAAATTCCACCTTTATCTTCCACCAGAGGGCACTCAGGGGAGAAAGCTTATGCATGTAAGGAACATGGACAAGGCTTCATTCGAAAGTCAACCCTCTTGTTCCAGGAGAGGACACACTGCGGAGAGAAGCCTTTTGTGTGCAGGCAGTGTGAGCCAAGTTTTGGTGTGAAGATAAATCTCCTTAGATACCAGAGGACACACTCTGGGGAGAAACATTGTGTATGTAAAGAGTCTGGGAAACTATAGCAGTAATTCAAGCCACATTGTGCATAAAGGCACACACTTAGGAGGGAGTTCTTTTGGGTGCTAGGAGTGTGAGCAAATGTTTAGCAACAAATCATCCCACAAAAGCCCTTGAATGCACTCAGTTGAGAAGTGCTTTTTGTTCAAGCGTGTGGGCATGGCTTCAACTTGAAGTCATATCTCACCATACACCAGAGGACACTCTCAAGGGAATAACTTTGCTTTATTACAAAGCTGTAGCTGATGTACCATTTGTTCATGGGTATATCATGAAGGCAGAAAGGACCCAGGGTACTCCAGACAACTTGAATATGACCCAAGTATTCCTAAGAGATTCTCAGAAAAGAAGTCAAGGTTTGGAGAACAGAGGTGCTAGGTCAAGGGGTAGAGTTTGGAGGTTACCTGGCTTTATGGGAAAAGAAGGTCTCCTTCCTCCTGAGAACTTTTTCCTATTGTATTTGTAGCAGGCCACACTTCTTTTTTTTTTTTTTTTTTTTTTGGTACTGGAGATTGAACTCAGGGGCACTTGACCACTGAGCCACATCCCCAGCCCTATTTTCTGTTTTATGTAGAGACAGCGTCTCACTGAGTTGCTTAGTGCCTCACCATTGCTGAGGCTGGCTTTGAACTCGCGATTCTCCTGTCTCAGCCTCCCAAAGTTCTGGGATCACAGGCTTGTGCCACCACGCCCGGCTGCAGGCCACACTTCTTAAGGACTACTCCTAGCCAGTGACTGCAGAGCAGGGCTGCCAGGGCAGGCCTATTTTGGACATTCTTGCAACCTCCTTTGACTGCATAGCAGCCCATAGTGACTCTGCCAGTTCTTCCTTCTATCTTTCCTTTTTCCCGGTGGCTCTCCCAGCCTGCCTTCATGTTATGGTTTGAACGCTTTGTTTCCTCCAAACTTCACGTTGAGACAATTGCCACTGTAATATGTAATAGTACTGAGTGAGGCCTCTGGGAGGTGGTGAAGTCATGAGGATGGGGCCCATGTGAATGCAGTTCCGTGAAATTATAAAGTGGCTTGATGGAGTGAGTTCACGAATGACCCTTTCACTGGTTGCCATGCGAGGACACAGTGTTCCTCTCTTCTGGTGAATGCAGCATCAACACACCATCGTGGTGGTGAGCAACCCTCACAGGGACAACAGAGCTCTTGATCTTGGGTTTCCCAGCCTCTAGGATTGAAGGAAAATGAATTTCTGTTCTTGATGGGAAAAAAATAAACTTGAAACCCTAAAACTTGGAATAATACATATGTATGTCAATAGTAGAAGCAATAAATAAATTGTGGTATCTTCACCTAATAGAATACTATTTAGGAATAGTTATCAAACTTGAGCATGTATCAGAACTACCTGGAGAACTTATTAAAACACAGACTGGTGATTAGGTTAGATTTCAGATATCACATCATTTCTTCAGCCAATATTTTGGGTCACAAACATAATGCTGAGCACAAGAAACAAAGTACTAAAAAATACATACATATCATCCCATTCATATAAAAATTTGAAATAAACAAACAACATTGTTTAGGGGTGTAGCCAAATAATAATATAAAGAAAATGAAGGAAATATATCTTGAGAACTAGGATAGCGATAACTTCTAGGTGGGAAGGAAATTGTGATCAGAGAGGCTCTGAGGTGGTATAATGTTCTGTTTCTTGATCAGAGTGGTAATTACATGAGGGTTTACTTTAAAATTATTGTTAAACACATCCATGAATATTTTAGGCACTTCCCAGAATATGCATTTTGTTTTATAATAAAAGAGACAAAAATCTTTTCTTGACGACATCCTGTGAAGTGTATATTTGGATCTGTATCAGATGTATGATGAATCTGAGCAGATGCAGTTATTGTTTCAATGCTATCAGCAACTGTTTGGGCTTAGCTTCATGTATGAGGGCAGGGGTCATCTTTGGGTTGTTCACAGTTATAGGAACTTGTCTGGCTTATTTTCAGAGCTGTAATATATAGTTCTTCTGACTGGTGTCTGGCTGAAGTCTTGCTTCCTCGCCAGGTACCATGACTCATTCCCTTTATGATCCGAGTTCTGCAGTTGGCTTTAATTCTGCTGTGATCAGCAGTGCAGGGGCATTCTAGCTTCTCCAGATAGCCTTTCTCTTCGAAGGAAGTCATCCATGTTCATGTCTAAACTTCTTTTACAGCTTGTAGTCAGGTTTTAAGAATGGACAGAATCCTCTTATAGCTTTGCCTTGAGAAGGTGAGAATGGAGAGAAGCAACAAGCCTTCTGCCTTGTTCTTTCGGGAGATAACACTTCCCACAAACAACTTCAGTTGTCTTATGCTAACTAACAATAAGAAACACCTCAGGGGAGAAATGGTAACACCTAATAGATGTTTAATGCTTTATTGTTCACAGACCACTTCCACTTGCAGAAATCTCCTTTGAGCCTTGCTATGGAATTGTGAGGTGTACATTATTCACTCCACTTGATATGGGAGAAACGAGACTCAGGGAGCAGGAGTGACTTGTGCAAGGACAGTTTATCTGGATGGAACTGTGCTCAAACCTATTCAATCACCAGGTATCATATACATATATGTGTACATATTTAAGAAGGTAGCAAAAGTTGAAACAGGGGCCATTATGGAGGTAAGTCCCACCTTAGGTTTTAAAAGAAATGTACTATTGGACTGGTGATGAAAAGGCCAGGGAGTGGCCTGGCAAGGAAAGAGCAGATGTGAAGAACATGGAGGTGGTGAATCAGCCTAGTGAGCTCAGAGGAAGGAATCAGGCCAGCCTTCCAAGTGAGGAAATAGCCTGAAAGAAGCGAGTCAGTAAGTCTCTACCCCTTGCAATACGTAACCGCTGGTTAGTTACTCCCAACCTCCACCTTCTTCATTCTTAGTTATGGGAATACCTGTTTGTTTGTTTGTTTGTTTTTGGTACCAGGGATTGAACTCATGGGTACTCGATCACTGAGCCACATCCTCAGCCCTATTTTGTATTTTATTTAGAGACAGGGCCTCACTGAGTGGCTTAGTGCCTTGAGCCTCGCCATTGCTGAGGCTGGCTTTGAACTCACGATTCTCATGTCTCAGCCTCCCAAAGTGCTGGGATTACAGGTGTGTGCCACCGTACCTGGCTGGGAATATCTGTTTTTGACTGGAAATATGGCTGCCCCAAATAATGACAGCAGTTCCTAGTTTCCATTCTAGGTAGGTGTGGTCATATCACTAAATTTGGGCCCAAGCGATGTTGGTGACACTATGTTTTGGCTTTCTGGGGACTTCCTTCAAGAAAATTGGTGGATATACTTTTCTTTTTTGTCCTTTCCCCCACCTTGTTGCCTGCAATATGGATATGGTAGATAGAGTTCTGGCCATCTTCGTCAAGATGGATACTTGGAAAGAAAGAGCAATATGCTGGAAAGTCACCTGGATCTTGGAAGGATTGCTGAAACTGACTTGTTATTGACTGGATGAATGGATACCATTGTATTGTTTATTACATGCTTCTGAACTCAATCCCAGCTACTAAACCTAAATACTAATTTCTTCTCCCACTAGCTCAACCTTCCTTCAGATGTTCACATACTCTTCCTAAAGCATCAGTGTAAGAGTATCACTGCATCATCTCTTTTGGAAACACTTCAGAGATAATGCTACTGTTTTGAGTATCTTTTGTGCTACTTAAGTCTTTAGATACTTAACATGTGGTTTCTTGTTGAATCTTTACAACATCCTTGAAAGGATAGCGTTTGAGTATCTGACAGAGTGTTTCTGATGGCCAAAGGTGAACAAGACATCTGTGAACGCTAAGTCCCAATCAGTACACTTTGTATGTGGCAGGAACAGTGTCTGAATCCAAAGCCCATATGTGTTCTAAGACATCACTGTAACCATTGCCTGTTGTGTGAGGAGGATGTTGTGGATAGCATTCAAGCCCTTTGTCATTTGATTCCAGTCCATTATAGTTTTGATCTGACCGACTGTCCCTCCTTTTCAACGCTGTAACGAACGCTCTTACCCTCAAAACTTTTCCTTCTTCCATGGTTCCCATTCCCAATAATGGCATCAGCTTGCACATGGTTGCTTTGCTAGACATTTGCATGTCATTTTTGAAATTTCCCACCACAATTCTCCACTCTCACCAACAAATCATCAAGTTCCAATGATTGTCCCTCCACATTCCCCTACCTCACCTCAAGTCCCCATTACCTTTTAGTTAGACCACTCAGAGTAGCCTCCCGGGGGTCTTTGTTTCTGTGTCCTTGGTTCCTGTTAATACAGTGTACAATCCAGGCTACATATTAGAGTCACCTGAGCAATTTTAAAAAATGCCAATACTTAGATCTTCCCTGTAGAGATCCTCATTTAATTGATTGGGTGGGCCTGAATATGAGTTTGTTTGAAAATATTGCCAAGGTAATTTGAGTGTGCAGCCAGAGGGGAATCCCAGAGTTGGAATGATCATTAGAACATGAAAGTGTGATTATACCCATAGTTCTCATTTCTGCATATTGCTCCCAAATGCCAAAACCCTGGCTGTACTCAAGACCAATTAATTCATAGTCACTGGAGGTGGGACTCAAGCATCCCTATTTTTTGAAGCTCCCTAGTTTATCATGCAGATGAGTTTGGGCACTACTGGGTTATGCTATTCTCTTGCTTCAAACTCTTTAATTGATTTACCCACTCTTGGGATAAGATCCTAAATTTTAATATGACTCAAATATATTGTGAGATCTAGCCTCTGACTATTTCACTAAATCAAAGGTCGGCAAACTTTTTTTTTTTCTTTGAAGAGCTAGGTAGTAATATTTTAGGCCTGTGAGCTACATGGTTTCTGTTGCAGTGCCTCCATTCTGCCATTGTAGCATGGCATTAGCCATAGGTAATATGTCAATGGATGGGCAAAGCTATGTCCTAATAAAATTTTATTTTTGGAGACTGAAATTTGAATTTCATATCATTTTACCATGTCAGTATTCTTTTGATTTTTTTCGACCATTTTAAAATATAAAAACTGCCATAACTTGGCTAGTGTGAGTGGTGCCACAATAGAGATAGGTATGCAGGTATCTCATTTGTATGCTGGCTTCATTTCCTTCACATATATTCCCACGGGTGTTGTATCTGGATCATATGGCAGTTTTAGATTTAGTTTTTTGAGGAACCTGTGTATTCTTTTCCATAGTGGTTATACTAGTTTACATTTTCACCAGCAGTATATAGGGTTTTTCTTCACATCCTTGCCAGCATTTTTTCTTTTCTTTTTTTTCTTTTTTCTTGGGTATTGGGGATTGAACTCAGAGGCATTCTACCACTGAGCTGCATTCCCAGCCCTAATTTGTATTTTATTTAGAGACAGGGTCTCACTGAGTTTCCTAGCATCTTGCTTTTGCTGAGGCTGACTTTGAACTCAGGATCCTCCTGCCTCAACCCTTTGAGCCACTGAGATTACAGGCATATGCCACCATACCCAGCTAGCTTTTTTTTTTTTTTAATAACAGGTGAAGGAACTTTTATTATCTCCTTTGTACACATGAGAAAACTTAGATTAATAAACATACATAAGGTCACAAAACTGGTAAGCGGCAGCCTGGGACTTGAGGCCATAGCTGCTGTTGTGCTTCATGATCTGTGCTCTTAGTTTTAGATAACTCAGAGCAATTGTTGGTGCCAGTGTTGAAGCTTGAATCTTTGACCAGTGCCAGAATCTGTACATAGTGCTGGAGATAAGGATGGATAAGTTAATGATGAATTATAGCTCAGGCCCTGAGTCAACAGACTCAAGTTCAAGTCCCACATTTGACACGTATGATTCAGTGATCATGGAGACATCCCTGCATTTCCTTTCCTCCCCACTTCCTTCCCTCCCCATTTTCTTCCTCCCTTCCTTCCTTCCTTCCTTCCTTCCTTCCTTCCTCCCTCCCTCCCTCCCTCCCTTCTTCTTTTCTTTTTCTTGTCATTTCAGAGCTGGGGATTAAACTCAGGACCTTGCGCATGCCAGGCAACTTCCCCACTGAACTACACTCCTGGCTCCCCCATTTAACTTCTTTGAGACACAGCTATTCAGCTGTAAGATAGGTGATACGAATGCCTTCCTTATAGATTTGCGGTAAACAGAATGGCAGAAATGCATCCTGACTTACACTGAGTTATGATAAGTGTGGCAATTACAGCTATTCATATTGTGTGGATTGTAAGGTCAGATCGGCAGTAAAGACCACAACCATTAGCTGAAGGGGTAAAGGCAAGGCTTTATTGAGGTCCACTCTCAGGCAAGGTTCACTGGTCCACCAGTGTGGGCCAGGGAAGCTGCACCCAAGACTGGGAGAGGGCATTTTTATGGGTAGGTTGAGGGGAGGGGGATTCTCACGAAGAGGTGTCTCTTCTTGATTGGCTGAGGCCCAGTGACAGGTATGGGCCGATTTCAGAGGTCAGCAGGTTCATTGATGATTGGTTGATGTCAGAGTGGTGAGCAGTCCACCATTTGGCATGTGTGGGAAGTCTTGGTGGGCGCAGGTAACTTCAGATGCCCACCCCCCTTTGTCTAGCCGCCATCTCTCAACCCAACATTCTGACCTCTTTGATGATATAGGATGCCGACATCTGTCTGGCTACTTCCTGCTTATTGGGGGGCATGGTAGGGTGGAGGTTCAGATGTGGGGTTGGATGGGGTAGCTATAGGGAAGCAGGAACATCTGGTTGACTGTTACCTGGGCAATTTCTTCAACAATCTCACAAGCAAACCTGATGATTGAGGTTGATGTGGGATGTGAAGTTTCCAGGTGATGTGAAGCCCTTCGGAGACCAGTTGAACATCTGGGAGATGAATGCTGGTCTGTTGTCAGACTGAATAGAAGCAGGTAGTCCAAACCTGGGAATAATCTGCTCAATGAGGATGGAGGTCACTGTATCTGCAGTCTCCCTGGAGGTGGGATAGGCTTCTACCCAGCCTGAAAAAGTATCAACCAAATTGAGAAGATAATGGAGTTTCTTATGTCTAGGCATATGAGCAAAGTCAATTTGCCAATCTTCACCTGGTTGGTGGCCTCTCATCTGGTGAGTTGGGAGTTTGGGTTTATGTCTCCCTGTGGCGAGACTGTAAAGCATATCTCACAAGTGGAATGAATCTGCCGGAGAATGGTAGAAAGACCAGGATAGAAGAAAAGAAGTTGGAGAAACTGCTGGAGGGGCCTGGCTAAAAGAGCAAAATTAGGAATCCAGTGGTGGAAGAAGCCGGCCAGTCCTAGGAATGAGAGAATGTAATTGGCTGTGGTAAGTGGTTGTAAGTCCCAGAGGGCTTGGATCCTGTCCACTGTGAGAGACTTAGAGTTAGGGGTCAACAGGATGCCTAGGTAGGTGACTTGAGGAACAGAGAGCTGGGCCTTAGCTGGGGAAACTCTATAGCCTCGGGAACCCAGGAAGTTGAGCAGTTGGGCTGTATGAGCCTGCGAGGCTTGTAAAGATGGGCTGTAGAAAGACACTGTCTCTCACATCACAGGAGAGTAGGTCTTGGGCTAGAGCTTGCCTGAAAAGGTAGGGACTGTCCTGGAAACCTTGAGGTAAGACCGTCCATGTTAATTGTTGGGATCTGTGTATTGTGGGATCATCCCATGTAAATGCAAAGAGGTAATAGGAATCGGGGTGTAAGGGCACTGAGAAAAAGGTATCTTTGAGGTCAAGGACAGTGAAGTGGGAGGTGGAGGGAGGAATGTGAGAAAAGAGAGTATGAGAGTTGGGGACCACAAGGTAGATGGGAATTACCATGTCATTTATTAAATGCAGATCTTGGACCAACCCATAGTCTCCTGAGGATTTACGTACTGACAAGATGGAGGTGTTACAAGGAGAGTTGGTGGGGATAAAGAGCCCCTGATCAAGTAGGCAGTCTGTGATGGGTTTGAGCCCTTGCCTATGAGTAGGGGAAATAGGGAATTGGGGAAGGGAAGGAAACTTAGCTTGAAGTTTTAATTGAATATGGATGTGCATGTGGTGAGCAGCCACAACTGGTTTGGATATGTCCCATACCTGGGAATTGACAAGGTCAGGAGGTAATGGAGGATGAGAGAGTAAGGAACAAAGGTAAAAGAAGATGAGTGGAGGGCCTTTGGGGGAGAATCTGTAGGGTAGTTCCTAAAAGGGAGAGAACGTTGTGGCCAAGGAGAGGAACTGCACAGGAGGGGATAACTAAGAAAGTGTGAGTTCACAGATGTCTCTCAAGGGTGCAGGCCAGTTTCGCTGTCCATTTTGGAAAGGAAGGTGTACCGTCAATTCCCATAACCCAGATCTGAGATGTAAATAAAGGACCAGGATGGGCAGGCAGAACAGAATAGGTAGCCCCCGTATTCACCCAGAAGGTGGTGGACTTAACCACTACCTGGAGCGTTACCCTGGGCTCAGTGAGGGAGATAGGGGTCCTTGAGTCTGGGCTTCTTCAGCCATCCGTGAATCCAAGCAGTTCTAGGGAAGGGACTGCCTGGTCGGCCATACCCTGTGTGGAGGCGCCAGGGAAGGGCCAGCCATAGGGCAATCACTCTTCCAGTGTCCTGCCTGCTTGCAAGTGGAACATGGTCTGGAGGGAGGCCGTGGGTTTGGGCACTCCCGAGCCCAGTGACCTTCGCGTCCGCACTTAAAGCAAGCCCCAGGTGGGGTGGATGGCTGGTGCCCCTTTTGAAGTCGAGTTGGCTGCATAGGCTGCAGGGCAGCTACCAAGGCCTGTGTTGGGAGAGCTACTTTTTTCTGTAAGCGTGCCTGCCTGGCCAATTCGGCTGAGTCTTCCCTGATATTATAAACTTTGAAAGCCATCTTGACTAGATCTCGGATAGGGGTCTAAGGACCATCCTCAGCTTGTTTGAGCTTTTGTCTTATATCAGGGCTGACTAAGAGATAAAATGAGTTTCCAGGACTGTGGCTCCAGAGGGAGAATTGGGATCTGGCTTTGTGTATTTGGTAAGAGCCTCAGTTAGGCGGTTGGGGAACAAAAGTGGAATTTCTTTTTTTTTTTTTTTTGGTACTGGGGATTGAACCCAGGGGCACTCGACCACTGAGCCCCATCCCCAGCCCTATTTTGTGTTTTATGTAGAGACAAGGTCTCACTGAGTTGCTTAGCACCTCGCTGTTGCTAAGGCTGGCTTTGAACCCATGATTCTCCTATCAGCCTCCCAAAGTGCTGGGATTACATGCATGAGCCACCATGCCTGGCTCAAAGTGGGATTTTCATCAGGGCCCTGGGTAACTTCTGCCAGTCTATTAAAGTTAACTCCTTCGTTAGAGACTGCCCGCATACCTTCCAGGAGGTATTGGATCATCTGAGCACAGTGGTTATGACTTTGTTAATCCTCAGGTTGTGGGTCAACCTGCCATCCCTGTGGGGAGGGGAGGGTCTGTCAGGCTTGGTCTGCATGGTCCCTGGCTGCCTGTTGGATGCAAGCCCTTTCATCAGGAGTAAGATGAGAGAACAACAGACGTCATGCCAGGTAAGATCATAAGCCTGAGAGAGATATCTGAATTCTTTCATGTAATTGGTGGAGTCTTCAGAAAAGGATCCTAAACACTTCTCAATTTGAGCAACGTGTTTACAGGAAGACAGTGGGTGTGAGCACTGATAGGGGAAGGGAAGTCAGGGGAGGAAGTATGAGAGGAAGATGGGGCAAAGAATGGGGAGGAGGTAGGGAGGGGCTGGGAGACTGCAGGGAAGAGCCAGGGGGAGGGGTAGAAGGAGGGGCCTGATAAGGTAGAGGGTGGTGAGATGATGGAGGAAGGGGAGGAGTGGTGAGGAGCTCTGGTGGGTAGGAGAAGGAAGATGGAGAAGAAGTTGAGAGAGTTTGGAGACTCCTTGGGTGAAGGAGGAGAAGGAGAAGGGCTGTGACAGGCCAGGAGGACCTGAGCAAGAGACCAGGTGGAAGAAAGATGGGGGCAAGAGCAGAAGTCCCAGAAAGCCTGCACATAAGGGACTTCTGACCACTTATCAGTCCAGTGACAAAAGTTGCTCAAATCCGTCAGGATATTAAAATCAAATGTTCCCTCAGGAGGCCATTGAGCTGTTGTCCAAAGGGGTCAGACTTCAGTTGAATAATGAAGGTTTTCTTTTCTTTCTTTCTTTTTTTTTTTTTTTTTTGGTACCAGGGATTGAACTCAGGGGCACTCAACCACTGAGCCACATCCCCAGCCCTATTTTGTGTTTTATGTAGAGACAGGGTCTCACTGAGTTGCTTAGGTGAAGCTGGGCTGTAATGTCGGTCATACTTCACCATCTTTACTGTCCCCCTACCCCTCCCGCCTCCTACTCCTGTGACCAAAGTTCCTCCATTCTTCTCGTGTTCTCCCCCACATTAAGGATCAGCATCCACTTATCAGAAAGAACATTAAGCATTTCGTTTTCTGAGATTGGCTTACCTTACTTAGCATTAAGAAGTCACTAGAGGGTAGGTTGAGGGGAGGGGAATTCTCGCCAAGAGGTGTCTCTTCTTGATTGGCTGAGGCCCAGTGAAAGGTATGGGCGGTTTTCGGAGGTCAGCAGGTTCATTGATTGGTTGATGTTAGAGTGGCAAGCAGTCCACTGTTTGGTGCGCGCGGCAAGGTTTGGCCTCGCGGCAAGTCTTGGTGCGGGAGGTAACTTCAGATGCCCAACCCACCTTTGTCTAGTCGCCATCTCTGGACCCAACACCGATATTTCCTCTGTTTCGTGAGCAATGCAGTGCTGTGCATGGAGGAGTCAGATGTCCGGAAGAAAACTTTGAACACTGCTTGTAAGTTGAAACTTGTGGGGGGGTTCATGGTGCAATTTGAGAAGTGAGCTCTAATAGGTTCTAATTGTGTGGGGGAGGAGGGAGGGGACAGAGAGAAACAAGCGTTAGAAGGCATAAGGACATGGTGAGAGAGGATTGTATGCATGAATAATCTAGGAGCAAGATCAATTTTTTTTTTTTTTTTGGTACCAGGGATTGAACTCAAGGGCACTCGACCACTGAGCCACATCCTCAGCCCCATTTTGTGTTTTATGTAGAGACAGGGTCTCACTGAGTTGCTTAGCACCTCGCCGTTGCTGAGGCTGGCTTTGAACTCGCGATTCTCCTGTTTCAGCCTCCCTAAGTGCTGGAATTACAAGCGTGAGCCACCGCGCCCGGCTTGAGATCTTTTCATATGCTTATTGGGCATTTGTATGTTTTCTTTGAAGGAATGTCTAAGTTTTTTGCCCATTTTTAAATTGTGTTTTTTTTTTTTGTTGTGGGACCTATTTTTATATATTCTGGATATTAACTCCTTATCAGATATATTATTTGCACATAATATATGGTTTTGCCTTGTCACTGTCTTGATTGCTTTCTTGGAAGCATGGAAGTTTTTAAGTTTTCTGGAGTCCAGTTTTTTTTTGCTTTTGTTGTCTGTGTTTTTGGTGTCACATGGGAGATCACTGCTAAATCCAATGTTATAAAGCGTTCCTTCTGTGTTTTCTTGTAGGAGTTTTGGTTTTGGGTTCTACATTTAGGTCTTTAATCTATTATTATTATTTTTTTTTGGTACTGGGGATTGAACTCAGGGGTACTCGACCACCGAGCCACATCCCCAGCCCTATTTTTGTCTTTTATGTAGAAACAGGGTCTCACTGAGTTGCTTAGCACCTCGCCATTGCTGAGGCTGGCTTTGAACTCGTGATTCTCCTGTCTCAGCCTCCCTAAGTGCTGGGATTACAGGTGCATGCCACTGTGCCTGGCATATAATTGTATCTTGAGTAAATGAAATAACTGAGAAGGAACATGAGCAGAGTTAACTGGAAAAAAATTCTTCTCTTTGGGGACATTAGATGTAAGTACAATTCTAATACAGTTGTGGGAGCTATTACATATTTTAATTTAGGCTAGCTTTAGCTCTCCTTGTACTGCTGTTTTAGTTTAGGGTCTTTAAGATGTAGAGCATCCCTGAAGTGGTTAGGAGATATGAAAGATGGAATATTTTATTACTTACAGGTCCTGGTGGGTACTTGGCATGCCTATAGGACCACACACATGAAGGTCATGGAGTAAAGATAGAAAGAGAAGGAGAAAGGGACCTGTGGGACAGTGCCTTTATTGGATCCAGAGTATTATCCAAACAGGTTTCCAATCAGGAGTTGTTGTTTTTTGTTTTGTTTTGTTTTGGTTTTGGTGCCAGGGATTGAACTCAAGGGCACTCAACCACTGAGCCACATCCCCAGCCCTATTTGTACGTTATTTAGAGACAAGGTCTCACTGAGTTGCTTAGCACCTCGCTTTTCCTGAGGCTAGCTTTGAACTCAGGATCCTCCTGACTCAACCTACGGAACTGTTGGGATTAGAGGTGTGCACCCGTGCCTGGCACAATCAAGAGTTTTATCTGGTGGGTTTAAAGCAAGCAGGCACAAGTTCTGGGAGGTCCTGCTGTGACTGAGAGTTGGACCTCAATGGTGTTTCTGTGCAGTTGATGTGAGGTGTCAATGGCAGTGGAAACAGTGACTCAGAATGCATCTAGCTATCACATAGGGAAGTGGCCACCAGGGAACTGTAGCATAATGTAGGATTGACCACAAGGAGAGGAGACCACAATGAGGAATTGAGGGTTCTAGAACTAGCAACTATGTCAAGAGTGACCAACTTCTGGTATGAGAGTTCAACTTACACTTCAGAGGGTTGCAGAGGCAATGTAAAATGATAAGAATTCACTATTATGATCTCTTCATGAACAACAGTGTTCACATACTCTAAATCACTCATCTTTCTTGAGCATTTTCTCAATTTACTTCTGAATGTTTCCTTGGTATTTTCTACTTAATCCTCTTAGTGAATTCTATTCAGTGTTCAATGTACAATTTAAATACTAAGTTAAAACTACTTAGTATTTAAGTTAACTTCCTTTAACTTCCCAGTTGAAATTAAGCATCCTACAATATATCTCCTCTTTACACCTTTAGTTATTCTATATTATATACTATTTACTATATCCTTATAATGTGTTTGTGTGTGTGCATATACACATGCTTTGACAGCACTTTGCATATATTGTCTTACTCTAAGTATACATGTTTCTGTCAGCTTTAAGCTTAAATTGTTTTTGTGGACATGCACTTGGTGAAATTTATTTTTCTTTGTGTCCTACCTAGGAACCATAACAGTTACTGGCCCGTGGTAAGTACTCACAAAAGAGAAGGGCTTGGAGCCAAAGCTTTCTGTACATCCCCTTTAAATGAAATATGATATAGGAAAAATAATATATAGAAGAGATTAAGGGGAGTTTTTATTAGTATAAATTTATTAGGTAAAATTTGTGACATTTGAGTTTTATAATTATCCAAAAGAGCAGTGAAGCTGATTTAATAAACTTCCAATGCAATTTGTGTTTATGGAAGGCAGTTGAAGCCCTATTAGTCTAACTATCCAATTTAATTTTCTCCTCCCCTTTCTCTCTCTCTCTCTCCTCCCCCCCTTCAGACCAGTCTTCTACATCTTTTTGCATGGTATCAAAAAAATCTGGGTTCACACAGATGAGTTATTGCAAATTGCAGTATTTTAAGTAGCTTGCTCTCTAATTTAACTGATGCAGTAGCTCAAAAGAGTAGGAAATGCTTGTTTAAAATTAAAATCACAGCAAGAAACAAGTGCATGCGGTATTAATTGTTAAGTGTTCAGTTTAAAGAGTCAATTAATGGATTACTCAGCCAGTTTAATTTGATACTGTTTGACAGAAAATACCTTATGAAAGTATCTTGTCATTTATTTGAGTGGAACACACAAATGTCATAAGATTGTATTTGCTTGTACATTTTTATGTGAATAGATGTGTGTAGGTCTGAATTTTAAAAAGAGAAAAAAATGAACAAAACCAGTGATTTTCTTAATCAGTGTCATATTTCGAAGAAGTCCAAATATGCTTCATGGAAGCCTTATCTTGAGGGCCCCAGAAAAAAGCAGAGTTAGCCAGGCAGCACAGATGAACACATTTGGGGATCTCCCTTTGGTTACAAGTTGATAAGAGAACATAAGGGTGATGCTTTTTATCACACTTTTAGAGATATTATGTTTTAATGAAATTTGAATCCAGTGTTTATAGAAGCCTGGGAGCAGTTCAAATACCACATGACTAGAAGCAAAGGATGTTGGCACCGAACAGGTTCTTGAGTCTGACCCTTCCGTTTTTTCCAGATTGGAACTGCAGTGATGTATGTGAAAGTCTCTAGAACATCATCAAATGTGTATGTACTAAATATATATTTTCTTGAAGTGATGAATAAATCAATCAGAAAGAGAAAGAATAATAGCAATCTTTACTAAATGTCTCCTGTCTGCCAGACACAACATGTTAAGTGTTCAATGCAAACCCAGCATTGTACTATTATTATTCCCATTTTAAAGATAAGACAATTGAGGCATTAAGAGATTATGCAATGTGTTGAAGGTTACATAGCATGTGTATACATTGTAAAGCGTGGATTTGAATTATGGCTCTTTGATCTCCTTGAATTCAAATGTCTAACCAACACACTACACCAACAAAATGCATTTAGCCATAGTCCTTCCTCTAGTGATTTATTTTTGTTTAATTGTAGCTGATTTTATGTAATCATGCCAGGCTGATCTTTCTGTTTCGTTTATCATTTCCGTGGAAATACGGTGATTCTTAATTGTTTAACCTTGAGCAGAATGTTTGCCAGCAGCATTTAAAGAAACATCGTGTCTGGGCATTTGGACTGATGAAGGGCATCTGATGTTCCCAGCAAGCATTTCACATTCTTTTCAGTTCAGACAGATGCACTGACGCATGAGGGGCCTCCCTCCTGACACAATTTTATCATAGACAGAAGAAAAGAAACTATTATTTAAAACAAAAGCTGTTGGTTGTTTTATTTTATTTTTTCTACTTTACATTTCAATGATTGCTGATTTTGTGGCTTGGGAAGACTAGTCTTAAAGACCATATAGGGGGAAAAAAATCACAAAAGGAAGAGTCAAAGCAAAGGTCTTGAGAATTGCTGGGTCTTTTTTCTACTTTCAAGAGCTTTTTGTTGTATAACAATACAAAACATAGTGTAGGAAAAAGGAAATGATATTTGTTTCAAATGATCGTTATTTACATCTGGTCTCAGCAGTGATTTAGCTGGCAGATGTGCTGAGAAACTCAAGAAAGGACTTAGTCTCTGGGGAAGAAGGATGAGTCAGTGCACTATTATAAAATAATGCTCTATTATATCATAGTGCTATGTATCAAGTGCTATAGGATCTCATACTAGGAGAAGATAGCTAGGGGTGGAGTGCAGACAGGAGGAACTGCACAATGGAGGTGATTCTTGAGCAAGGTCTTGAAGGGTGAATAGGAGTTTGCCAGGCTGTGAAGTGGGAACTAGAAGTGCAGATTCTTTCTGATTTTGCCTCTTTGGCCTATTCCTGTGTTTCTCTGCATTTTTCATCTGCCTCTTCTCTACCTTTGCTTTAATGTCAAAGAGAAAAAGCAACTGAAAGTAACAAGTTGAAATAAAATGCTTTTTAAATTTTTGCTATTATTTTTAATAAAAAGCTTTAAGAGATACAATCGATGATTTTGTTTTACTCTAAAAGTATAGGTGGAGCTTTCATTTAATTTTATAGTAATGCATCAGTGTCAGTTGGCTAATATTTAGTATATTGTATGCAGAGTTGAATTTCTGTACAAATAGAGATCAGAAACACTATTTTTTGAGGCTTTATGTCTAGATCCAATCTAATTCTTGACCTCCAAATGACTGGCTTTGTTTTATGCGTCCATTGCAGTTATTTGTAGACACAAGCGTGGCGGTCTTTCCTATAAGAATTTAAAGTCTTCTCTATATTGTATTGGGTTCATGGATTAATCATGGATTTCCCAGAAGAGCTCTGTTTTAAAATATCCTGTTTTCTTGATGCTTTAAAAATATGAATGCTTGATTTATTCTGGGTTTGAAATATTATTTACTTTATATATTAAGAAAATAGCTTCTGGTAAACCTGAAAGGGTTCTGCAACCAACTTCTAGAGGTCTGCAGGATGATGGCAAAGCACCTACATGCACATGTTAACCCAAATTATCCAGGTAATTGCTGTCACCTCTGGCTCCCCTTGGCAGTGCCATCAACTACTTCTTTTAAGGATTGTTTTTTCTGTGCTAGGCCTCTCTCCACTAGATGGTGCTAATACTTGCTGTTGCAGCTCCAGCCCAGGGTAAGGGTAATTTAGCAATAATGATGAATCTGGTATTCAGTAAATATTTACTGAGCACTCATGAACTAGACCCTCTAGGGGCTGTGAGCAGTGAGTGACAAATATAACTAGGATGTGGACTCTGCCCTTGGGAGCTTATATACTCTTATCGTTGTACACGACTAACAAGGGCACACCTGGAAAAGGCTTTGAGAGAGAAGCAATTTGATAAAGGAGTTAAGCATGCCGACTCTGGAGCCAGGGCGCCTGGGTTCACATCCTGACTCCTCCACAGACTAGTTTACGAGCTAAGTGACTTCACTCCTCTGAGCCTCAGTTTCTTCATCTGTATGATGGGAATGATGATAGTACCTCCCTTATGTGGCAGCTTAAGAGTTAAATATGTAAAGCAACTTAGCACTGCAGCTGGTATGTGATGGTGTTCACCCCTTACCCCCAGCTGCAGCACACTTGCCCAGAGAGCTTTGTCAGTATTATTTACTAGTGTATCTCAAAGGTGGCTGGCCTGAAACAGGCACTTGTCCTGCAGTAAATATGTTGAATGAATAAAGGAGGGTTGGAAGGTGGCTCTGTGAATCTGGCCGAGTGTATGAGGTATGGAAGTCGGGGCCTAACAGGGACCCAGAAGCTCTCTGGTTTTCTCAGCTTCTTCTAGATTTCTGTCCTGCTCATTCTAAAAGAGCTCTCTTTGTCTTTGCAGAATGCTCTTTGCATAAGAGGATCTTCCTGAGAAAATGCAGTGATGCAGAGGATGGGTTTTCCATGTATTCTGCTGGTACTTTCTACCTGGGGACCCCTTAAGGGGTGGCTGGCCTCTCTAGGGCTGTCTCCATTTCTCTGTCTGCTTCTCCTCAGCACTTTCTCTCTACATTGAACAAACATCTTGAAGGCAAATGTCAAGACTAGGAATAAGAAAAGCTTAATTTGTCACATAGAGTACAGCTGTGTGTGGAACTGCAATTTGCATTTTAATATCCTGCTTATTCCAGAAAAAGTGGCATTTTACAGATTTCCTGTATTATTCATGAATTTCAAGGCTTTGTAGTTTAAAAATAAAAGTTCAGGTAATAACCAAGAATAGGGAAGTTAAACTCTGTCAGGTTTCCTCACTCTTTCCAGGCCTCATCACTTCTCCATCTGTGGATGCATTCCACAGCCTGCTCCTACCTTAGGTAAACTGATATGAGGAAGGAAAAAAAAAAAAAAAAAAAAACGAGCAGAGAAACAGCCAAGGCACCACATCTGGGCTCCTCATTAGCTTCAAATTTGCAAGAGAATGTACTCAGTTAAAAAACAAAAACAAAAACAAAAAACCACAAATCACTGACCTGCGGAGAGAAACAGACACATAGCAGCAGGCAAGTACCACAGCATTTTCCTGCCACTGCGGTGCACAAACCCTAGTCCTTAGCTGATGCCTGGCCTCGGCCACTTGGCATTCAGAGTGTTAAAGGCCCCCTTTGGTTACCCTGCTTGTACCCAGCGATGTGCTGGGTTTGTCATGCTGAGTACAGATCAAGTGTTAACCAGCCTGCACTTTCAAATTATGTGTATTTCATGAAAACGTAGATTAGTTCAGGTCAGAGAGAAACCTGGGCAGATATGCTGAGGAAGTTCCCTCCCCAGAAATGCCTGGAATGAGCAATATTTAAGAGGCCAGCCAGGCGGTGTGAAAGCACCTTGCCGAAAGGCCACCTCCCTGTGTTCACATGAATTTTATGTGAGAAAGCACACTCCTGGGGTGGAAACGTCCGCATGTTGCTTTGCAGGCAGCTCAGTGCCTGCTTTCCTGCTCTCTCAAGTGGGAGAAGTGGCCCTGAGGGCTGTGGGACTTTGTGGATCTTTGCGTTCTTGTCACTGGTGAATGGTGCTGTCTGAGAAGGAGCAAGAAATCTTGGGGAGAAAATCAACATAGTTTTAAGGATAAAGTAAAGAATAGAAGGAGCCACGGAGTTATTTAAAATATATCCCAGAATGGAGGCTTGAGGTGAAATTGGTGCAAGTCCAGTGCTGTTTCTTGGCTAAAATGCTGTTACCTCAGACCCTGGTTAGGATTGATAGGGAAAGTACAGGGGTGCTGTTCAGTTATTCAGATCATATTTATTTAGTGCCAGTCTACCAAGTACTGAGTCATGTGTTACATGGAGAAATGGATGCATGCATGTGTGTGTGCATGTTGTGTGTGTGTGTTTCTTGGCTGCTGGGGGTAGGGATCACAGATTGATAAATGAGTGACATTGCAAAGGTAGCAAAGGAATCTGCATCTAGGATTTTAAAATCTCCTAGACTCTACTTGGCTTTTACTGAGAAGTTGGAGTTCAAAGTCTCTATCACTTCTTTGATTTTTGTCAATTAGATAATTAGATTTGTCTGAGTGATCAAACACTTTTGATGTTTCTGATTGCCTCTCAGTGATGTCTGTGGGACAAAGAAGTCTTTTTCTCATAGTTCTCTGCATGTTCCCTCCCTCCCTCCCTCCCTCCCTCCCTCCCTCCCTTCCTTCCTTCCTTCCTTCCTTCCTTCCTTCCTTCCTTCCTTTCTCCAACTAAAATGTATTTAATGCCTCTGACATATTGGTTATTGTAGCTAGGATTTTGATTCTGGGCTGAGCAAGGGAAAACATGGTTCCTGTCCTAATGTACTTTATATTACTGAGGATCCAGACAAATAAGTGAGTAGCTGGAGGTTCTTTCTGGAGGAAGCATCATCTGAGCTGATATCTAAGGGATTAGTAGGTCTTAGCCTGAAGAAGACTATGGAGTGTTCCAGGCAGTTAAACTGCCTGTGCAATGGTGGGAGCTGGATTTTTTTTTTTTTTTTGAGGCGGGTACCAGGGATTGAACTCAGGGGTACTCGACACTGAGCCACATCCCCAGCCCTATTTTGTGTTTTATGTAGACACAGGGTTTCACTGAGTTGCTTAGCGCCTCTCCATTGCTGAGGCTGGCTTTGAACTCTTGATTCTCCTGTCTCAGCCTCCCAAAGTGCTAGGATTACAGGTGTGCACCACCGCGTGCAACTGGAAGCTGGATTCTTTCCAGAGTGGTTGACAGCAGGAATGGTTGATGAGTGGATTGGGAAGTAATATAGTACTGCATGCACTGGTGCTGATAATGCTGAGTCATACAGTCAGCTAGTACATGTTGTCCTAGATCAAAGTGAGCAAGGTGAGTCTTGACTACTCTTGGAGAATGGGTTGACCCCACAGAGGACCAAGTGAAAGAAGATGGTCAGGTTATCACCCATGAATCCCCATTCCTTAAACAAACCTTTGACTTCCTGACACTCTGTTGATAGTGACTTATTAATTATATGTGTGACTCCATTTATGATAAAATTAGGTGATTATTTAAAAAATAAAACTAGATAGAAATAGAATTTGTGGGCTGGGGTTGTGGCCCAGTGGTAGAGTACTTGCCTAGCACACGTGGGGCAGTAGGTTCAATCTCCAGCACTACATTAAAAAAACAAACAACAACAACAAAAAACTAAACAAAATACAAGTATTGTGTCCATCTACAAGTAAACATATTTTTTAAAAATAGAAATAGAATTTGCTCTTATTGAAAATAATATAGGGCTGTGGCTGTGGCTCAGTGGTAGAGCGCTTGCCTAGCATGCGTGAGGCACTGGGTTCGATCCCCAGCACCACATATAAATAATAAATGAATAAAATAAAATCCATCAACAACTAAAAAATATTTAAAAAAAACATTTTAAAAAAAAGAAAAGAAAATAATATAGAAGAGTTTTAAAAACATTCTTATTTCAATCCTAACATAATCCTGTAAAAAGGAGGCTCACTCTTTGGTGTTACCGAGGAAAACCAGAGGCTCTAAGAGAGGCAGTGACCTGCTCTTGGCCTCTCATCTAGTTAGGATTAGAGCAAGGATTCAGACCTAAGCTGTGTTGGTCATAGAGGCTGGACATAGAACCCCAAAGCTTCAGCTGCAGAGGAAAAGCAACATTTATTTATGCATGGGATGGAGGAATTATTAATGGATCTTTTCAGATTAATTTGTGATTAATTTGAAGATATTGAAAGGATTTCGGAGAGGTAAATGGTTATGTCTCCTCATTTGGCTAGCATCCTAATTAGAGTTTTGTATGTGGTGTATTTTATGACAGATAATGTATGAAATGCTATACTATTCCACATCATCTATTCAATATGACTTCACTTACAAGAATATAATTAGCCCTCATTTTTCTTTACGTAATTTTATTATACCTGTCAAGAACTAAATTTTTGCTGCGCATGGTATTGCATGCCTGTAATACCAGCAACTTTAGGGGTTGAGGCAGGAGGACTGCAAATTCAAGGCTAGCCTCAGCAAATTAGTGAGACCCTGTCTCAAAATTTAAAAAGAAGGACTAGGGATGCCATTCAGTGGTAAAGTGCCCCTGAGTTCAGTTCCCAATGCTGAGAAAGAGAGAGAGAGAGAGAGAGGGAGGGAGAGAGAGAGAAAGGGAGAGAGAGGGAAAACCCTAAAACATCCTAAATTTTCTAGAAATCTTGCTTGAAGTCATAGAATAAAAATAATTATTATATAATAACCTTTCTCCTGTGGGCAGTCCTAGTTGGAAAGATTCATATGAAAAGCCTTAGCATGTTAGAGTATGAGAAGAGAAAATTCAGGCAGAGGTGAGTTGCTTTTAGTCAGCGAGGGCTCCAAAGCATAGCAGGAATGCCACAGTAATTGAAGCAGATGACAAGGAGAGGAAAACATCAACCATCCAAATAAATGGGTAAAATACGTATACTTTACTGTTAAATTAAAATCCAGGCTGTTTCAGATAGTATTATGGATGGACTGGATATTCTAAAAAGCCCAACAAATATAGAATGCTAAAAATGCTGGATAAAATTTTAAAAACATTTTTAATTTTAATTGCATCTCTGAACTAGCAAGAAAGTAAGAGGAATCCCCAGAGCCCTGAAACGGAGAGAAAGCAAGCAGGCCAAAGAGGTGAACCAGTGTGGAAGTGTGTGGCTTCTGTTGGGGACAGCTGCTAATTGCTGGTGACATAGACCTTCAAATATAAAGGCTGCACTGCAGAGGCGGGAAATAAACACAGAACTTTTACACAGTGAAAGGAAAGATTGAAGCTCCCACTCAAATCCAGCACCCTTGCAAGAGTTATCTAGGGGAGGAGAAGGTGCAAGTGAGTTAACAGGAAGTTTTAAGCCTGGCACTTGGTAGTGGGAAGTTTCTAGTAAGCATGGCTCACAATCACCAAACCACAAAATTTATGAGAAAGCAAGGCACTGCTAGCAAAACCACACCCAGCACAACTGAATCTATAGACTTTAGATATTAGAATTACCAAATACTGAACGTAAAACATTCTTATACTGTGTTCAATAAATAAAAGATGGAATCAAAAGTATGAGCAAGGAGAACAAAAGGACTCAAAAACTAGCAGGCAGATTTGTGGAAAAGAGGAATAAAAAAGACTGCAGGATAGGTACTGTTAGACAATTGTGCAAACCTTAAATGAACACACAGGGAACCTCAGCAGCACAGGGCTGGGGTTTCCCTTGTTTTGGAGGATTGCTTTGGAGGCTCATTCCTTGAGACTGGAGAAGGTGATGGGATGTGAATATAGGGGATAATTAGTAAAGAAGTCAGAAATTCCAAAGGCATTCTGGAGAGATTTAGCTCTATCATTGCCACCGTGTGGGTCAGTGTTCTGATACTGTAACAAATACCTTGTAATCAACTTGTAAAGAGAAAAGTCTATTTTAGCTCATACATTTGGGAGGGAGTTCCAGTCCATTACTTGGCAGACCCATTGCTTTTAGTGCTCTGGGTTGCGGGGTGGGCAGCACACACAGCAGGACCATGTGGTATAGTTTTACCTCCTGGCCAGGATGCAGAAGAGGAAGAGTTAGTTGTCCCACCATTTCCATCAAGGGCACGCCCCTAGTGACCTAAAACCTCTCAATAAAGGTCCCCTTTCTTAAAGTATCTATCACCTTTCAGTAGCACCACAGGCTGGGGATCCAACCTTTAACACTTGGGCTTTTGGGGGACATTCCAGATCCAAAGTATAGCAGCTAACATCTTCATTTACACTTATTAAACACATCCTGTGTCTTCATTACACTGAGCACATAATGTGGATTATTTTACTTTATTTAACTCTATTATAATCTTGTCATACATGTACTATTATTAAATCTATGTTTTAAAAGCAGTAAAGAAGGCTTAGGTTAAATGTCTTGCTGTAGCTTGGGAGTTAAACGTCAGGTTTGACTTTGAGCTCACACTCCATAACTCTGCTGTGTCTGGAAGCTGCTCAGTTTCCTCTCTGAGAAGCATAACTGCCAATGTGTTATCAAGAGAAAGAGTATAGGGTACTGGGTGCCATGTTTCTTGGCCATGGTTCTGGAATCGCAGGTGCCATAGACCAGCGGGGATGGTATCCAGGAATCTCTCTATGATACAGGGTGGAATATTACTCTCCTGTATTTGTGTGTCTCATTTATGATGGGAATGGGTCTCCAAGGGTATCCAGAGATGAGGCAGAAGTGAATGCTTGGTCTTGGAGCCAACCTGATGCAACCCAGGCAGAGAACCCAGAGAACCCAGGCATGGAAGTGCCAAGGTGTGAAGAAAGACGGGGCCATGGCATGGGCAGTTTTTGAGTCAGGTACAGACAGTAGCTTGACTGCTGCCTGTGCTCACCATAGCCATAGGCAAAGTTATGCCAGAACTAACTTGTAGACAAAGAGAAGGCTTCTACCAGCTAAATCGAGATTAAAATTTTGATGGAGAAAACCTGAAGCATGGACGTTTCTTTAAATTGATGGAGGAGGGACTTTCATTCTGTTTTTCTGCTTATGAGAAATATATTTGAAATAAGGACAGTCAAAATTAGTTTCCCTCTCCCCTTGATATATTGTTTTCTAGGGGAAGCATTTTCTTTCTCGTATTTTTATTGTAAGGTGAAAGATAGTTTTGTGTTGACTGTATATTAACATTCTGATGGCTTCTGGACTTTCTGTAGAATAGGAAATAGGTTTTCTCATTTTTTTCCCAAGGGAGTATGCCTTAAAGACTCTTTTTCTCTGCAAAGAAGATACTTAAAACTCCAAAAACTTGTTAGTCATTTGTTAAGGGTTTAGCCTAACTTCCTTATTCTTACTATTCAATGTTAAAGTGAATAAATGAAGAAGATTCATTCACTGTAAGTGGAAATGTAAGTTAGTACGACCATTATGGATAACAGTATGGTGGTTCTTCAAAACACTAAATACAGATACCATATGATCCAGCTTTCCCACTTCTGGGTATATATCCAAAGGAAATGAAATCAGAAAACCAAAGAGATACCTGTACACCCATGTTCATTGTGGCACCATTCACAATAGTCAAGATATGCAACCAATCTAGGTGCCCATCAGTGAATGAATGAATTTTAAAAGGTGGGGTATATATATATATATATATATATATATATATATATATATATATATGAAAAAGAATGAAATCCTGTCCTTCACAACAAAATGGATGAGACTTAAGACATTATGTTAAACGAAGTAATCTAGATACAGAAAGACATGTACCATGTGTTCTCCTTCATATGTGGAAGAAAAGATGTCCACCTGAATACAATAGTGATTACTAGAGGTTGGAGAGTGAAGGGAGTGAATAAAGAGAGGCAGGATTTGATTATTGCTGTATGCATGAATTATAGTATCACACTGAGCCCCATTAATAGTTACAATTAATACATGTTAATAAAAAATGCAAAACAGATGACATGGATTATCTCTTAATCCTTACAATAAGCCTATGGATTATGTACTATTACTAATTCCTGTTCTATAAATTACAAAGTTCATGCTTGTAAATGTGCAATAAATATACCTAAATGTAAGAGCCACATTCCTCTTTATCACATAAATAGTGTTACACTGTGATGGTTAATCTTGGTTGTTAGCTTGACTGGATTGAGAGGCACTGAGAAAATTGTTATAGCACACATCAGGCTATGCTGTGAGGGTGTTCCAGAAACAATTGGCATGTGAGTCAGTGAAATGAGTGGGGAAGATCTATCTTTAATGTAGGTGGCATCATGCAGTAGGCTGGGGGCCCAGATGGGACAAAAAAGTGGAAGAAGGTGGGGAGAGGTTGTGCTGTGCATGCTTACTTCTTCTTGAATAGGTGCATTTTTGATGGTGCCATCACCTATGAACCACAGAGTCTAGATTTTTCAGCCTTCAAATGTGGACTTGCACCAGCTGTTCCTCAGAGAGCTTCTAGGTCCTCAGCCTGGACTGGGGTTGCACCATTGATCCCTCTTGTTCTGAGACTTCCAGCTTCTTGAACTAAGCAACTATTAGTTTCCCTGGCTCTCCAGCCTGCAGATGGCCATTGTGGGATTATTCATTCTCTGATTGTATGAGCCAATCTAATACATACCCTCTTATAATTTCATGTTTTATTGGTTCTTTCCTATTGGAGAATTCTAACTAATTCATATACTATTATAACTTTATTATGATCATCATCATTATTATTTACATGGAATGCTATATCTTGGAAAAATTAACTTGCATCCAGACATTCAAGATCACTAGTAAAACAGTTTCCTCTTTTATGAATTCCAGTTCTTCCCACCCATTCACCCACTGCCCACTTTGGTTGGCTCCAGAAAAGAGAGATAGGACATGAAGCCTAAAGTAGTTAATTTAGTGTCTTATAATAGTTTCCAAAATCAAATGGAAACTACTCATTAAAATGCATATATATGAAAAAATAAAATGAATGAGACATATTTATATATACTGATAGGGAGATGTTGAATATATACTGTGAAGAGAAAAGAGCAAGTTGTACAATATGATCTCATTTCTAGGAAAAGATTATAACTAGCATATGTGATTGCAACATGCACAGAGAATTTCTGGAATCCTCCACTGTTGACTTGATTACTTTTGAGAGCCATGTTGGAGGTTTAGGGTTCATGCCATTCTGTTTTATATGAGATTTTCCTCTGGAAATATGTTGTTTTCTAATTTAAAAAGCAAGAAAGATACCAACATATAAAGTTTCATGCCATAGATGTAAATATTTATTCCTTGCAATGGAGTTTTTTTTTGCCTGTGTTTTCTCTTTCAAGCCAATAGAACTCTTAGAAGGGTAAGAAACTAAATACCTAAACTAAATCCTTAGAAAGACTATGGAATTCTATAGTGTTCTAGGCACTGGAATGTTTATCTCTTGCAAAAACAAAACAAAAACAAACAAAAAACAAAGTACATATTATAATCCCATTGAATTTCACTTCTTAGCAGATTTACAAATTCAAAAAGTTTGATTTTGTCAGTCCTGATGGTGGTTGACCTTTGTACTGAATGTGGTCCTTTCACTGTTCCTTGGTACTGCCTGGGCTTCTGTGTGTTCATTCATTTAATAATTTATAACACATTTATGAATCCCTCAGCATGTGACACATACAGAGCTCCATACTTGAACTTTAAAAAGACTAATAATACACATTTAGAATCTTGTAGTTTTGTGAATGAAAGGGACAAATAATAAGGTGACGTGATCGATGCCATTATATGGACAGAATTCTAGCCTGGGTGCAGGGCTGGAGTGGGTGAAGTAACTGACAGGGATAAGCTAATCAAGAAAAATGTTGGAGAGTGGGGCATCCAGGGAGAGGGCTTTACACCACCCTGAAGTATGGAGTGAAAAATAACATGAAATATATGGGAACTGTTGATGTCACCCTCTCGTATTTCGATTGTTCTCTGTCTCCTTTGGTTAGTCAAGTCTACAGAATATGCTTAAAGCAACAGAATGTGAAGGGAAGGGACAGGTGCTCTTTCTGAGTAGGATCATTGGTTGTAGGAGTCTCCAAAGCACTCTTCCCTTCACAGTGAGATGTATCACATAGCTATTGCACAGAGGAGTGGCCTAGAGTCACGTGGGCTCAGAGAAGAGGTGACATGAGTTGAAAATAAACATTTATTGTGATTTGGGAGTTGTTTATGACCAGCACATTACCTGGCCTCTTTGGATGGATGCAGCATCTGAGAAAGAAAAAGCAGGCAGAGGAAGAGAGTGGTCTACAGAGAACTTGGAGTAAAAGGCAGGCACCAGATTAGGGAGAGCCTTGTCTGTCTTTTGCTGTTTCCTCCCTGGGACTAAACCACTTCCATCACTGACCGCTTCTCACAATTACATCAGATTTTATTTCTTAGCAGATTTAGAAGTGTACAGTTTCATTTTGTCATTCCTAATGATGTTGGACCCTTTTTATTTCTTTGCCAACTTCTCCTCTGTTCCAGCACGCTCTACTCCAGAGGAGGAATTTGAAAATTCTTCAAAAGTATCTTGAGTAGGTAGCAGGTAGGTCTTTGTTTAACCTCTTGGGTAGAAAAGTGTATTCCTAGCTTCTGTTATTACATAGGACTTATGGTAGGCAGAATTTCAAGATAGCCCCCAAGATTCTCCTTCCCTGGTCTGTGTGAGGTATAGTTCCTTCCCCTTGAATGTTGGTGGACCTGATCTAATCAGGTGAGCCCTTTTCAAGGAGGATCTAAAGGTCAGAGAGACTCAGAGCTACAGCAGATGCTGTCCTGTGGTCTTGAAGACATGATTTTCCTGAGTTCTACAGTACAAAGAAAGGACTTCTACCAATAACCATGTGTACCTGGAAGAGGAATCTGAGCCTCATAGCACATCAGGCCTGGCTAAGATCTTGATTCAGCCTGGTAAGACCTTGAGTAGAAGATCCAGTCGAGCTGTCTGGACTCTTGTTTTACAGACCTGTGAGATAACAAATGGGTGTTTTTTTAACAACTAAGTTATAATTAGTTATCAGCACCAGTAAACCAATTCCAAATATGAATTTTCAAAGTATTTTTAGATTTAAGTGATTTTCTTTATTTCAGTTAAGTCTAATTCTTTCTCTAAAGGGAAACTTTCATTTCTTATTTTATAATAATATATTTTCTCCAAAAGAAGGCTTTTATTATTCTGTTTTCAAACTTTGTTGAATTTTGTAGCTGGTGGTTGTTTTATTTTTTTCTCTTCCATCCACTTCTCTCCTTCAATATCGGGGTCAGAATGAAGAATTTAGATTGTTTACTGGTCTTAATTATAATTGCATCTTGGAAACATTGATGAAAATGACCTCAAAGAGGTAGTGGAACATGATGGTAGTAATGGTTTTAGAGAACAGAGCAACATCTAGGTTAATGGCAAGTCTGGTATGTTTTTGAAAATTTACTTTTAATTAAACAATAAGTTTATTTGCAGTCATCTATAACACTGCACACATCACAACTGAACAGCTCATTTAATTTTTCAGAAGAGAACATACCTATGTAACCCACTCAGATAGAGAAATAGAACATTTCCAGAATTTTCTCATGCTTTCTTACTTATTAGTGCCTCCTTTTTCTACAGATAACTCCTATTCTGGCTTCTATCACCATAGATTAGTTGTTCCTAGTTTTAAGCATTATGTTCTCTTTTGTTTTCGGCTTCTCTGGCTCAGAAATGTGTTTGCTGAGAATCGTCCAACAAACACATTCCTTCTTATTGTTTCATAGAATTCCATCATGTGTTTACACCATTATATACCTGTTCGACTGTTGTAGAATTGTATTCATTTCCGTCTTGTAGAAAGCATTGGTTTCATTTGGGGCTATTGCCAATTGTACTGCTGTGAACATTCTTGTACATGTATTTTGGTATTTGAGATAGTATTTATTATATACATAGAAGAACTGCTGGATTATGGAATGTATATTACTCAGCTTTAGTAGATTCTAAAAAATGGTTTTCCAAAGTTACTGCATCAATTTACACTCTCACCAGGAGTGTATGAGAATTGTGGTTGTTCCATATCCTCAAAAAACAGTTGGCATTATAGTTTTTATCATCATCAACATTATTTTTAATTTTAACTATCCTGATGGCTGGCATATTATGCTTTTGATTTGCATTTCCCTCATGGCTAATGATTCCGAATACCTTTGCATGTGTTTTTTGAAGCCTGACGATTTTCTAGCTTTGTGCCACAATCCATTATTAGGTTATAAAATCAATTTTTTATATTACAACTATCATTTTAAAACTCTAAAATAGGATAGCATAGATGAGAGGAAATAATGGTTATAATTGTTAAGTATGGCTTTGTGAAACTTTTGTTACAATTTCATATTTATAGATACACATATACAAATATGTAATATATATAAGTTTTACAATGAGCTGTGGTCCAAAAGGTTTGAAAAACCATGTTGTATTTTATGCTTTTAAAAATAAAATCTGCAGCTTGATTAAGACATAAAAATCATGCTTACTTCATTTAGCTCTGTATCAGGAAATACAACTAATAGCTGAGATAATGGAAACATGATTCATGATGATTTCGTCAGGTGAAGCTGGAAGCAGATCATTAAGATGAAATATATAAAATGAAGGTAAAGTCCTTCATATGATAGCATAAAGTCCTGGTAAATGAATAGGAGAGGGCTACTTAGACAGCAATATGTGCAATAAAGACCCAGAGAAGTCAATCCTAAATACAAGTTCCTGGTTTCCAGACCTTTCTCGAAGAGAAGGGTAGTTTGGTGATCTGCATGTTTCAAAAAGTTCTTAGTGATTCTGATAATTCCTTAGTTTTGGGAATCCCTACTATGGTTTGGAGAGTCCAGTATATATCTCCTTCCGTAAGGTAGAAAGTCCAGAAGAGGTTTTCTAAATGTGTCAATATTTTTTTAAAAGTAAACACTCTAAAAGCCACTGTATTTCAGAATAATTTCACCCAATTGCTTTTACCCCTTAAATTATTATTCCATAGCAGTGAAACTTAGGAGAAGCCATTTAATTAAAGAACCATCATCTATGATTTCTTAGAATGAAGACAAGCAGCAGAGTTGATTTGCTTCCAATCTCTCTCTATGCAGATTATAGCTCCCTAATCCTCTTTTTCTCTGAACTCCTACTTCAATAGAACCCCTAATGTGAGTTGCACACATTTCTCAATTATATAATACCTCAGTACCTTTGTCTCTGAGATTTACTGTATTTTAACATTTGTATGCATTTTAAATTAAATTTAAAGGCTTTATAAGCACCCTGCTTTCTAATTAGCAGCAAGCATAAATTGTTAGTGTGATAAATATTAAAGCTACATATTAATGGATATTCATAGTCAATCTAGGTTTGCTTCTTCTTTTTGCTTTCTCTCTCTTGAAGATAAGATTTATCAAATACAAAGTTGGGAAGATGAATGTATAATTTGAACAAATACTTCCCTGAATACCAATATTATTTTATATAGTTAATTACAGGATTTCAACTGCCAATGAGTTCCATTTCTTTTGTGCAAATTTATGAATGTAATAAAACACTTGACAAACTAATCAAATAAAACAATATAAGATTTAATTATCAGCTTTTTATAAACCAGACTGTATGCCAGAATCACTTAGGTAATTTAGGAATCACAGAATCTTCTGAAATGTTTTATTTCAATCTTAAAATTAGAGTAGTATTTTTTACATGTTCATTGAAAAAAATCAAGCATAGTAAAATATAAAGAAAAAGTTAAAAACCACTAAATCTCTACAACTCCAATAAAACTGCTGTTGAAATTTTGGTGGATATTCTTTGGACATCTCAGCACACATACAGACACACACAGACACACACAATGTCTATATACACCCACAGATATAAACATACACTTAATTTTACATAAAAGATTGATACACTATATGATACTCTGTTACTGATATTTGAGGGCTAGATGTTATTTCTATGCACTCTTCCATTTCCATGTCAATAATTACGTATATACATTTTCAGTTTTAATCATTGTATGTGTACATATTTATACATTATGGTATGTGTGATACACATCATGATTTATCTGTCTAATCTATTGATAGATACTTGACTATTTTGTTCTTCTATTACATGTTTAGATAACATCTTTGCATATTAGCCATTTAGCATTTGCATAATTATCTTCTTAAGACAAATTCCAGAGTCTATTGCTGAACCAAAAGGTACATGCTGATACATTCTCATTGCCATGCTGTCCTCTGGAACATCTATCTCAGTTGATGCATCTACTAGCAAAGTAGTGGAGTGCCTGTTTCGTCACGGTATTCCAGTATCAGATTGTCTTTCTTAAAATTGGCAAATGATAAAAATATATGCCATTGTTTTGAAATTTTATCTCTGTGATTACTTATGAAGTTCTGCATATTTGTGAGTGCTTGTTGTCCATTTCTTCTCTGGGCAATTGCTTCAATATATTTATTGAAATGGTTGTATTTTTTATTGAACTGTCAGAGATATGTGAATATTAGTATGGTCATTTACATTCTAAGTTCATTATTTGGTTTTTAACTCTGTATGCTTTTTAATTTAAACTAAATGTCATTCATTTATTTTTTGTTAATAAAAATTTGTCACAAAACTTATCATTGTGTCATTTTGTAGTTTCAAGCTCTTCTATCCGAGTTAAGAATAATCTTTGTAATCTCAGGATGGAAGAAATACCTACATTTTTTCATAGTAGTCTTAGGATTTAATTTTTACATGATAATCCTCCATCCATGTGGCATTTATATTTAATAAGTTGAAAGATAAGAAGTCAATATTATTTTTACCTCAATTGCTAGTTAGTTGTCAGAGTTCATGAAATTCCAGTTTTTTTCACTACTAATTTAAAATGAGTACTTCTTTTATATTAAATTCTTTATATATTTGAATCCATTTATGGGCCCTGTTCTATTTTTGAATAATTATTTTTGGGATTTTATTTTATTTATTTGACTTTATACTATTTTTGTTGGGTATCACTTCATTATTCCTTTTCAGATTACCTGTTTTTACAAAATGACTTGGTGAACTTTAAAATCATTTGGTTAAGCTAAAAAAAAAAGCCCTGGTAGGATATTAAGTTGGGCTATGATATTCAGTTGGAGTTGTGTAGTATTAATAGCTATAAAAATTGGCACTTTTGTAATATTAAATTTTATTATTTTTCTCCCCTAAATTTACATTTTTCTTTTATGTATCTCAGTAGAATGTTATATTTTCTTTATATATGTTCTGGCCATTTTAAAATCTTTTTCCTAGATATTTAAAGTTTTTGACTTGTTAAAAGAATAATTCCTCCCTTTTTAGTTGGTAATTGTTAAAGCATAAACCATTGACTTTTGTTTATTTTATATCTAGCCACTTTGGTGAAAACTCACTTTTTTTGTCTAGCAGTCTTTAAGTTCTTGTAAAATTCTTACCAAGTGGTAGATACCCCAAAGACTAAAGAAATAAATATAGCTACCTTACTGTAGGATATGACTTGAAATAGTTGTAGAATGAAGCCAAAATAGAACAGTGTTTATGGAACATGATATGTACATTCAGGGCAGATTGACTATGGTCAAGTCCCCAACACAGAATTATACTCTGTTAGATTAAGTGTACCTGAATGAGTAACCATGCTGCTATTATGAAATTAATATTCTGTGATATGCTCTGGATTTTTAATTAAGCTTGAAAGTGTAGTCTTTGGTCCTCTAAGGAAAATGTAAATAAATAGAAGGGAAGACTGGACTTCCTCAAGATTAGGTGTTCAGCAGATGGTAAATTTTGGGCATGATAACTCTTCTTCATAACCCCACGAATAAAATATAACTTATTGTTATATTAATCCTCCTTCCTCCTTCCAACACGTACATACCTTCTGTTCTAGCAGTCTATCATCTTAAACCCCCTTACCTCAGTAAGTAGGTATAAGGTGCTATCTGGTAGCCACCTAGGTAACTGTGTGAACTAACCTCTTTTCCTGCTGGATTTCCAGTCCTTGGTGACCCTGAGGCTTCAGCCTGGGCTGGTCTTGGATGCTAGATCCAGTCTTGGGAGTAGGCAGTTTATGTCTGGGCTATAGACAAGGAGAAAAGGAAAAATCAAAGTCCAAATCCTGGGAAAGACTACATGTGGGAGCTGGAAAACAAGGAAGGAGCCCCAAATCCTATTTCCACAGGAATTTGTAGAGAACAAAGGCTAGATCCAATAAGAGAGATCTATAAGAGACTTCCTTCAGGAAACACATGGAATTCGTGAAGCAAAGCAAGGGAAGGAGTTTTGGGGTGTGTGTGTGTGTGTGTGTGTGTGTGGTGTTTTTTTTTTTAAATAGTTAAGTGTCTATATTCAGTCTTGGGCCAAGGATTAGCTTAATTGTTGGCCTTCAGTCAGTGCCAATATCCTTTCTTCATGGGTTCCCTTGTGTATTTTAAATTGTTTTCCAAAAATTTTGTTTCCATAGTTTGAAACTCAAATAATTCCACAAAGCAAACCCAATTTAATATTTTCCTTTTATTTCTCTCTCCCTAATTCCCTTTCTCTTTTCCCTTTCTTTTTAGTTCTTATTCTTGCATTCTCAGGAAAAATTCCTTCTTTCTCTTCTCCATTCTATTTGGGAGCCAAAACATAATTGTAACTTCATCTGATAGGCCTAAGGAAAGTTCTTGTGGGTCAGCTTTAAAAAGGAAAAGGGAGGGAAGAGCTTATGAAATGAAGACTCAGTGCCATGAACACCTGAGTTCTTGGAGGGGATCAGAAATTCCCTTCAGCTTTACCGTGGGCTCAGTCCTTCCTTTCATCCCATGTGTTTTCCCTTTTCTCCTGCTTCCAAAATCTTTCTCTTTTATTTACTGCTGTGTCCCTGACATTTACAATAGTACCTGGCTTCTAGAAGGAGCTCCATTAATACAGTGAGTTCTCTGTCTGTATGTTCTTCATTCTCAAATTTAACCAACTGCTGATGGTATGCTATGCTATATGATTAGGCCTACTATGTTTGTGACTGTACTAAACATGTAAAGCCTTTTTTTTTTTTTACTACTCCTCCTTAAACAATACAGTGAAACAACCATGCACATACTGTTTATAACATATTAGGCATTATAAGTAATATTTTTTTAAAAAAATTTTTAGTTATAGATGGACACAATATCTTTATTTTATTTATTTTTATGTGGTGCTGAGGATCGAACCCAGTGCCCTACGCATGCGAGGCAAGTGCTCTACCACTGAGCCACAATCCCAGACCCTATAAGTAATCTTAACATGATTTAAAGTATATGGGTGCATATATGTAGGTTATGGAAATACACTATGCCATTTTATATAAGAAACTTGAAAATTCAGAGATTTAGGAATCTATGGTGGTAGTGGGGATTATGTCTTGGAACCAGTCCCCTGTGAATACCTAGAGATGTCTGTATTTGTTGAAGGAATTGAGAGATGCCCTTGATGAATAAACAAATTTGGCTTATTTCTTTTTACTGTATTTCAATTTTGCTTTGTGTAAGTGTTGTAGTGACACTCATTTTCACTGTAAAAGTGGGATTTGGGGACTTATGTGGGATAATTTAAGTATCAAGTGTATTTCTAGCAGAAGATTCTTAAGTTCTAACTTACCAATTGACTGACTCTCAGAAACTAATCTATTGTCAAATTAGGGACTGTCTATACCTTCCTTTACATGTTTCAGGAGTGTATCTTTTATATGCATAGAGGAAGTAAAAATTAAACAAAGTGACCAGCATTTACCTGTCTTTGTTTCTCAAGTGCTTGTGCATCTTTCCCAAAATGAAAGTTAAGGCTTTTAAATATAGAGGGAAAGTTTTTTTGAAAAGTTGAAAAATATTAAGCATTTGGCCAAACAGCTTACTGTGCATGTTTTCTGTTTGTCAAGTGTCTTTTTCATTAAAATTCTTAATAACAGAAATGAAATATTTATTTTCTATATAGAACCAAGCACAGAGAAAATATTGAATTTGCCTAACATATTTCAAAGTTGTGTCCACCTCAGAACTGGAGCAGTGAGACAAACTGTTATTATTTTAAAGAACGCTCCTCAGACATTGCTGTTGTGTAAGAATTTTTATGGGGTGGAAGAAATGGTCACTTCCTATCTTCCATTCCCCAACCTGGATTCCCAAAATATCTCACAAATCTCTGCGGTTGGATGGAAATGCTTTTGCTACACTACAAAGTTAAGATGCATTAAAAACTGCTTGAATTAAGGCAGCAGAGGTGATCTGTGAATGTATCATTATCAGAGTGTGGCAGACTTTGACTGATTTCTGAGAATGTGTTACAATATCCCACATCAGGCTTAATGTCTTCCTCCTGGCTGGTTTTGGTGGCTATGGTCATGGGGGGAGGGGCAGGTGTTTAACCTTTAGTTGTTTGACAGTGGATTATCAGAAGCTGTAAGGCATGAAAAAAGCATGGATAACTTTAGGGTCAGAGGGCTGTCAGTCTGAATTGTGTAAAACCTGGAGTAAAAAAAGGTAACTTTTCAGTTTATCTTTCTGCAAAATGGGAATAATGATGCCTACCTGGATGAGATGCCACGAGGACTGGCACTAGTGTGTGGCTGGTAGCACTTCCTAGTGGACCACTTACATCCCGGTATTCACCTGTCATCTTTCCATTTCTCTCCTAGGTACCTTGGGATTACGAGGCCTCTCACATACCCTGTGAGGCAGAATGGGAAATGCATGGCAAAAATGATTCTCTCTGTCTGGCTTCTGTCTGCCTCCATCACCTTACCCCCACTCTTCGGATGGGCTCAGAATGTGAATGATGACAAGATGTGCTTGATCAGTCAAGATTTCGGCTACACGATTTACTCCACCGCAGTGGCGTTTTACATCCCCATGTCTGTCATGCTGTTCATGTACTACCGGATTTACAAGGCTGCCAGGAAGAGCGCTGCCAAACACAAGTTCCCTGGCTTCCCACGCGTGGAGCCCGAGAGCGCCGTCTCCCTGAATGGTGTGGTGAAGGTCCAGAAGGAGGGCGAAGAGTGTGCAAACCTTTCAAGGCTCCTCAAACAGGAAAGGAAGAACATCTCCATCTTCAAGAGAGAACAGAAAGCTGCTACCACCCTGGGGATCATTGTCGGGGCCTTTACGGTGTGCTGGCTACCATTTTTCCTTCTGTCGACAGCGAGGCCCTTCATCTGTGGCACGGCCTGCAGCTGCATCCCGCTGTGGGTGGAAAGGACATGTCTGTGGCTAGGCTATGCCAACTCTCTCATCAATCCCTTCATCTACGCCTTCTTCAACCGAGACCTGAGGACCACCTACCGCAGCCTGCTCCAGTGCCAGTACCGGAATATCAACAGGAAGCTGTCCGCTGCCGGCATGCATGAGGCCCTGAAGCTTGCAGAGAGGCCTGAGAAACCCGAATTTGTGCAGTAAGATCATTTATCACTATTTTCCTTTTATCCCCCAACGCTTTTATGCAACTTCTTGAAGCATGTTACCGCAATATTCCTAAATCAACAGCTAGCTTATTTTCTGCCAAACATATCAGATTTGAATTCAGAATAGTATGACTCCATTTTTCCACCCAATAAAATTTCAATAGCCAAAAAAAGATAGGTACTTAGTTGGATTGGAAGAGAAGATTGATTTGCTGATGAATTGCAATGGATGTGACTGATGACAAGGAAAGTAGTATTTTCCATTCTTTCTCCATAAATCACATCTAGATTATGTCCTCATATCTAAATTGCTGTGACATTATCATTTTAATTTCAATTATTCTTCTGGCAAAATTTTTGTGATGAACTCATACTTCACTGATAAATTCTTCTTTTGAGGATGGAAGCACAATGATCTTTCCAGTACACTATTATATTCACACAGGAGATGCCAGGATGAGGCAAAGTCTTAAAAGCCTTGGAAGCTTTCAGGAAGTGTTGTCTGCCATCTTGGTAGTTGAGAACTGAGAGTTGTTGAATTTGTCTGGGCAGCCTTAGTGACTTTCTAGGGAGAAATTGCAAAAGGGTGTAGAGATCTGGAAAAGGACCGCTAAATGCTGATTGTGATAAGGAAATGAGGTTTCATAAGCAATCCATGTATTGACAGGTTTGGGTTGCGTAGAAGGATGGAGGCAGGATAGTAAAGTCATCAGCAAGTCAAACGAAAATTTTCTTTCAAATTCAAGTAGAGGAGATACCTTCATGTTTGATAGCTGAGGGAAAATAAACTTAGAATGAGAAAATGGGCATGAGAGAAGAGGTGCTCCTCTGTACTGAACCTGGAAGGAAGGAATAGGCCAGAAAGCGAGGACTGTCTGGTTGAGAGAGATTTTCCCAGTCATCTTGTTATCACTTGACAGAAGAGGTAACTGGGGTTTAGAGAGTAAGGTATCCCTTATTCAGCTAGTGTCCCAACTAAGTAAAGATCTCACACCTTCTAAACCCTAGTGCTACACATTTTCCATGTGCTAGACTGCCTTTATTTAACAACTGAACATTGTTAGAGTGTAGCTAGGCTAATTCTCCAGCTAGACACAGCTTCTCAGGTTTCATGTGTATTTCCTTCACATACACTCTATTATTCACAATATAAAAAGTAACATTTTGATAAAGTATAATTTTAGGTTCTAGAACAGGTGCTTTGAACAACTTCAGAGATATTTCTAGCCCTATAAGGTTCTACTGAATTTACCACTAGTAGTTGCCCATCAGATTTTGAATAGCTTATGGAAAGGAGCTAAGATGTAGATTTCTCTTTGCAGAATTGAGTACAGTGCCTCATATATAGTAGATGATGAAAAATAATAATTGCTAACAATAATTGAGCAACTACTACATGCTATATGCCATGCTACCTGAAAAGTAGGCGCTTTTAGCATCCCCAGTTTTCAGAATAATTCAAGGCTCAGGGATATAAAGTAACTGATCTAAGATCACATGGATGTGGTACGAATCACCCCAATGCATGTGCTTTTATCAGTTAAGCAAATTACTTGTCAAATGATTTCAGTCTGGAGATAGTGCAGAGCTGCTGAATATTTTTTTTTAAATATTTATTTTTTAGTTGTAGGTGGACACAATAGCTTTATTTTATTTTTATGTGGTGCTGAGGATCGAACCTAGTGCCTCCCGCATGCTAGGTGAGCACACTACCACTGCACCATAACCCCAGCCCTGCTGAATATTTTTGAACTAGGGGTTGTAGTCACTTTTCCTTAAGAAGACAACTAGAATGACCTGCTACTGTAACTAAGTTAGGTTCATTAGACTTACTACACAGTAGAAGGACACCTCGTAGACAGATTCTTGGTAGTTTTTCAGAGAGAGAAAATATGATGAGGATATTGGCAGAGTTTAAGGGCAAAGCCTGGGTGTTTTTAAGGTGGAAAAGTGATGAGGATTTTATCATCTAATGGCTTTGGATTGGTGAGTAAGGTGAAGACTTTGAAGCAACTATTAATGAGAAAACTATTAGTCTTGATAAGTAAGCTATCTTAGTTGGTGCCACAGTCTTATCTCCCGGAAGCAGCTCTTTCTTGTAACAAGAAGCTAGGTTATCTTGCTTGGACCTAGGATTGTTCAGCACAGGAAAAGGAAAGCATGTTTGTTTCAGTTCTCTGGAAAAGCTTGGTGAGGGATGTGTTTGAGGGAAGTCTTCAGCAGTAGTGAGAAGAGCAAACGAAAGGGTAAGATTGGTGGTAGGGAGTACAGCAAAGTAGCCAGCGTGCAAATTTGGAGAGAACAGATAACATCCTGAACCAGAAAACACCACTGTGTTTGCATGTGTCCTTTACAGCCAAAGAACTTGATAATAATCTTATTATTTTTAAATAATAGTTCCCAGATGAGTAAAGTAACAAAATGATGTTTTTAATACTATAACACAAACAGCTTTTCCAGTTTAAAATAATAATAACCCACGTATACTGAGGATTCATTCTCATGCACTATGATGAGACTCTATAAGAATTCTATCATTTAATCTTTAAAATTTATGATAGGTTTGGTTTTTTTTTTTCCATCTCCATTCTGAAGATGACAAACAAGGGCTTGAAAAGATCAAATAATTTCCCACAGTCACACAGATGAGAGTAATATAGCTGAACTTGACCCCAGGAAGTCTGTATTTAAAAGTGCTTTTAGCTTCTGGGCTACTTTTATAAAAATAAATCAGTGAATCTAAAGTACAAGGGCATTTGTTTTTATATCTTTAGTTAGTATGGAGGCTTTGGTGTTGTTTTCCTACTAGTCTAAGACAAGGGTCAGCAACATTTTATTGGTAAAGGCCAAATAGTAAATATTTTAACCTTTGCTAGCCACATGGTATCTATCGAAACCATTCAGTCTCTCCCTTTGTCATCCACTGAGATAAACAATGGATACAACTGTGTGTACCATTAAAACTTTATTTGTAAAAGATAACCAGATGGATTCAGTCCACAGGCTATAGTCTGTTGGCCTCTTCATTTAAGAGAATTACTCTTCCTTCATTACCATTCTCTCAGTTTGAACTATAGGACATGCAAATCATTTAGGATGATTGGCCTAAAAATACTGACCAACTTTAGAAAGTTTCTAATGATAGAGCTATTCTACGGAGTTATCATAGCTGTTATTTTTCTAATTCCATACCTGGCAGTGTTCTAGTTAGTACCAATATTGGCATATTTATTTTTTAGTTCTTTTTGCTTAACTGACATGCATTGAGGTGGATACTACAGAAAATATGTGACCTCTTTCCTGTTTTGTGAACATATTTCTATTGGAAAGACCACATAGGAACACACACATATGGTATGGTTTGAACATTTGTGTTCCCCTAAAATTTATATGTTGAAATCCAATCTCCAATGTAGTAGTGTTAAAAAGTGGGCCATTTAGGAGGTGGTTGCCTGAGGGAACACATGTGTTCCTTTCACCATGGGAGGATATAGGGAGAAGTAGAGAGGAAGCTCTCATCAGACACCAAGTTTGATGGTACATAGATAAGGTTTCCCAGCCTCTACAAATGAATTTCTGATGTTAATAAGCTACAGAGTTTATGGTATTTTGCTATAGCAGCCCAGGCAGACCAAGACATATGCACTCAGCATTTTTGTAACAAGGAAAGGTGGAGACAGGAAAAACTATGGAAACAAAGGAGAGGAAAATAACTCAGTTTACACTAAGGTTGATCAGAGAAGCCTTCCTGAAGGATATGGGCTCTGGTATGTCTATGAGGTGATCAAAGGACAGCTAAAGGCAAACAGAAGTGTTGTCCTAGGTGAAGGGGACATTTTACATAGAGGCACCAATGTGGGAGCTTATGCAAAGGACAGTCTGACTGAGGTTAAGCACTGGATGAGGAAAGAGTTGGAGATCAGAGTAGAAAGGTAGTCAAGACAAAATTATGAAGGATCTTCTATGCTAGCTCCAAGAATTTGGCCTTTTAGTTTAGACAAGTGGTTCTCAACCAGGAGTAAATTTGCCTCCTCTCCTGAAGGCATTTGGCAATGGTTGGAGATGGTTTGGATTGTCACAAGTAGAGTATAGGGAGAGGGTTCTATTGACATCAAGGTCAGGAGCACTGCTAAAGATCTTATGATACAGAGATCAGCCCCTCAGCAACTAAGAATTACCCAGCCCATATTGCCAAAGTTGGGAAACCTTGATGTGGAAAGTAACAGTCCATCTATGAATCTTTACAAGCAGACAATGTAGTCATCAAAGTAGTGATGACCAATTCAGTGGCACTGTGTTGGTTGAATCAGAAGGTAAAGGCTGGATATAGTCTCTTTGTTGGTTTGTTTCTTCCAGGAACATTTGAGAACCTATGGGGTGCAAGACATGGTGCCAGGCATGGGGGGAGGTGTAGGGAGATGAATAGTGATAGTACTTGCTTCTTGAAGTTCAGTGAGCTGGGTGGCTGTGGTTTTGCAAAGACTTATAACCAGAATAAGAACCCACATGGTCCACGTTGCACACTTTCTTTCATGTAAACACTAGTTAGATAATCCAAAACAGTTCATAATCTCCGCCAGGTCTGAAAGACATAACCTGTCTCTGGAGTCTCTGAAAGGATGACAAAAGGCATCCAGTTTATACCTCACAGCAAGCCTTCTAATCCTCCCACATACATCTGGTTCTCATGCATCTGATGGCTACTCAAAGGTCTCTAGGCTCCTTCCTTTAATTTCTCCAGCCCTTTCTTCCCATCTGGCTGCTTGGGTTCTAGTCCCTATTATTTTTGCTTCTCTGCTTTCTTGGCTCCATTTTTTGCCTCCTGCATTAACCATTTTCCTTTCCTTTGTGAATAATCTACTAGACTGTGTGTTGCTACTTCCAAATATTTACCCATTTCTTTTTCCCATTTTCTCGATCAGCATAACCAGAGCCTCGGGAGTCCAGCAGGCACTCGAGAATTTCCCTTGGGGTAACGAAGTGAATAGTGGGGAAAAAGCCGTGAATACTTTTGCACTGGTAATTTTAATTCAATACTATCAATTTTAATCTTTTTCATCTTTTCACAAGTATTCAAATACTGATAATACCCAACTACATATGATAATGTGATATAAACAGGGATTATTTTTTTCTTTTAATTGAATGATGTTACTTACAGATTTGAATTGTCATGAATCATTTTTAAATATCATTTCAATGATTGTCTTTGGTACCATTTATGAACAGTACTGAAAAGCAGTTTCTATAATACTTCCATGTAAAAAATGTCATGAAATTGTTTTAAAGTAGCTCTTTCTTTCCCTCTCCCCCTTTCTCCTTGGCAGTTGTATTGTTTTTATCTTCAAAGAGTCTCTTATAATCTCTGTCAATTGCAGTGGTTCTAAGCAGTGACTCTTAGCAAAGTAACCTGGAGTTCTTCCCATGAATTCAGTCAATAATGTGCTCCAGGGTTTGTGCTGGAGCTTTGGAAGTCAGGGTGATTCTACCCTTTCTTTATGGAAACTAGTGGTGTACAAAATAAAATAAAATGAAATGGATCCCAGAGGAAACTAGAAAGAAACATCATGGCTCCTGAAACCCTCGATGTCCATGATGGGTTGTTGCCTTAAAGACAGAAACAAATAAACAAAAATTGTTATTTTATGGATTTTTAAATATCCTCTTCAGTGGGATTTTCTTTATCATTAATTAGCTGAAATTCAGCACTTTATTTTTATTAAATCATCAATTAGTAATAACAATAGCTTATTTGCTTTGTGATATGCAACTGCCTACATTTTAACTTTGCATGTCTCCTTAAGGTGGGAAAGATGGGTAATTTCCCTCCTTCTTCTTCTCTCTCTCTCTCTCTTGTTTTTTTTCAAGTGCTGGTGATTAAACCCAGCACATCTTAAGAATACTTTTTTCAACTGAGCTACATCTCCAGTCCTACCCTCTTTTACTTTATCTTTTCTTACTAGATAATAAATACACATAGCCTAATGTAAAATCAAGCAGTACAGAGGGGTGCGTAAGAAAAACAAGCATTGAGGAGCATACTTAGAAAGAAAATGTCCATGGAGGAAATCATGAAAAAGGTGATATGTGAGGTGGGTCTTAAAGAAGAGTAGGATCCTAAGAAGAAGGGGTGGTAGGAGTGGAGGTGGGGATAGGGGCTAATCAAAGCAGAATGCCAGCATGGTCGAAGTAGTACTGCTAAGGATAGAGGTGGATGAAGAGCCTGGGGCATATCTTCAGCAATATTGGGAAGCTGGGTACATTTGGGTCAGCCTGGAAGGCCCGGTGGGTAGGGATTAGAGGAAGGAGGTAAAGACTTTTGAGCAAGAGTAAGACCAGGCTGCAGGGGCCATCATGCAGCTGGGGAGGCAGGGTCACAATAGGAGAAGGGAGATGAGTTAGGAGACTAAGTTAAGAGTGGGGCCTCCTGTTAGGAAGGCCTGCACCAGGAAGCTGGTTTTGAGACTGGAAAAGAGGCCACAGGTGTCTGAGCTATTTGGGAGCTGGAATCCCCAGAACCTGTGACTAGCTAGCCAGTGGGTCACGAGGGAAAGGACTTCGTAGATGATGCTGTGGCTGAGGCCTGGAAGAATTCAGTAGAGTTCATGAACTGGTGTGACACTGAGCTGCAGAGGAAGCATGAGTATGGTCTGTCCTTACGCTGAGGAATAGGCAAAGGCCCAGCCAGATATATGAAACATGATTGGGGACACAGCCTGTTTCCAGTCCCCACTCTTGGATAGCCAGGTGCCTGGAGAGCTGGGTCTGGGCTCCTGTAGCGTCTGTCCTCAGGCATCATTGTGGGAGACTGAGGAGCAAAGCCAGAGACCCTGTCCTATGGAGAAACACACCCTGTGATCAGGAAAATCCATCCATGGAGTCACTCATCTGAATGATGGGACTGGGAGGGGTATGAGATGAGGGGGAGCAGGACAGAAGGTATAGTAGCCAAGTGACAGGGTGTACTTTCAGGGGGTCAGGAGGCTGAGTCTAGGAGCACAGCCCCAGCCTTGTAGCTCCTCGACCCAGCTCCTCAGCACAAGGTGCAGTGTGGTAAGTTGAGGCCCATAAAGGTGTAGAGTTAGGGGAGCCTGGCTCTACACCAGGAAAAAAGGACTCTTTCTCTGCCGTTGGCTGACAGTTCTCCATGACTTATGCCACTTCTGTGAGTAGGGTGGGAGGAAGCAAGGGAAGGAGTTTCCAGTTTCTGCACATATAGATTACTGTAACATACCTTCCTAGTCTGGAGAAGAGGACATTTCTCATTAGTAGTCGTTATTTTTTTTCAAGCAGGGCAAGTGCTATAGTATTTTGCAAAGATTTTAGAGAACAAAGCCATTTTTGGCAACAGCTGTATTGTTAATGACAAGTTCCAAATGGGTTATTCGCGGTTGATTTGCAAATGTATTAAGGGCTTGGCAACTTGTAGAAGTTAGGAAATTTATGAAAAGAGGCACAGTACTTTTTCTTTCCCTTTGGAGATGTTCATAAACCCTTACAAGCTTCAAATGATTCAAATTACTGACTGCTATAAAATATTAAATCTACCCACCACAAAATGAAAACTCACATTCACATTCTGCTAAAACATTTCTCTCTCTCTCTCTCTTTCTCTCTCTCTTTTATAGACAAAACTCTGACTACTATAGGAAAAAAGGTCATGATTCATGATCCAAAGTGGAATAACGGAGATGAAATAAACAAGGCAAATTGGAGGAAACAGAACGAAATCATTTGCCAAGACTGCAAAATGGAATGTGGCTTCTGTCATTTCTTGGGCTGGTTAAAATATAACCAACAGGGTGATCTGTTGTACAAAGTATACTACAGGAGAGATGATGACCTCTCCATTTTTTTTTTCTGTGAATCAGTGCTATTGTGTGCAAATGAAAATAGTTCTTAGTTTAAGATAGCCAGATCATCTCAGCACACTAACAGAACTGAGTTCCAGAAGGAAGCAGTTTCTGGTGCTTTGCATATGTCCATATCCATGCAAGCTGGAGCAAGTTCTAATGCACACTTCCCATGCTTCTGAGTCTAGGCATTGTGGTGAATATTCAGTCATTCATGAGGCAGAATGTATTTTGTTGTATGACAGAAGGGTGTCTTTCCAGGCAAACTGCAGTAAGCATAGTGTTGAATATGTTGCATGTCCGTGTTAGAAAACAGAATCCAGTCATCAGCGAATACAAACGATTTCCAAGAGCAGTGTTTGTCTCAAGCTTCTGTCAAATAATATGGCTTTTCTGCAAGATCCCTGTGATTTCTCAACAATGTACTTTGTTAACTTCCTTACTGTTATGGTATAACTCAGGAACAGATCTCAGGATGGAGAGAAGAATAAAGTCTGAATAAAGCTTTTCTTGTACTCACACATTTGAGGGGTCCTGAGAGGTGAGGGGATTCCTTTAGTGAGGATTTTTACCTGGATAAAGAGTGAGGGCTACTTAACTGCATTGTATATTAACATAATTATTGGCATGTTGTTTACTATCATTTTATACAAGTGTGCAGTGACCCCATGGGGCTTATCCCCATTCTGTATATTATAAGGAAGAAGTGGGCAAAAATAGGGTGGTGGTGGTGCTTCTGGAGAAGGAACGTAAACATATTTGTTCACCCAAGTGGTGTGAATTGGAGGTCACATGCACCCCTGTTGAGAAATGCTCCAGAACACCATTCTGTTCCATGTAGAGAGTTTGTTTCTTTGTTCTCCGTATCTTAAATGTGTGCCTAGGTAATTCTGTCCCCTAACTCCCCTCCCCCAAATAAAAAGTGGTGGTTGTTAAGGGCAGGTAAGAAAACTTTGTGTATAGTATTTTTATAAGAAATGGTACTGTGTAAGTAAGTCTGAGCTAAGGAAACAGGAAGGCAGGTAGGTCAGAGAAGAAGAGCTCCTATAACCATAAGGAGAAAAGAAAATGCAGACCTTCACTGATAAAAGAGAACTGAAAGAGAATATTATTTTCCTACGGTAATGGAAGCTGTCCTCTCACAGGATAAAGTGGAATTCCGGTGTGGATTATGGACTTTTCTCGATTGTCATTGACATTGCTTCTTAACAGAGGCATGGAAGGGCTCTTTCTTGTAAGGGGAGGGGGGCACTGTCCTTTTAGACAAAGTTTGTACAAATTCCTGAACTGCAGATTTGCTAAAGTGACCATATATACTTATATGAATAATTTAAATGATTAATTATGGTCAGATACATGTTGTTAAAATTGAAAATGTTGTATTACATTACATCAAATAAAGGTTATTTATAGCTGAAATGATGTTTAAGTAATTTTTTAAAAAAAATTTTTTTAGTTGTAGATGGACACAATGCCTTTATTTTGTTTACTTATGTGGTGATGAGGATCGAACTCAGTGCCTCACACATGCTAGTCAAGTGCTTTACCACTGAGTCACAACCCCAGCCCAGTAATGGTTTTTAATAAAACACCTGATGTCACACATGTTGCTAAATGAAGGATGGTGCAGAACAGCAAACTATAAGTGTTTGCTGAAATTCCAACAGGTAGCTGACAGTTCTATATGAAATTAGATTTCAACACAAGGATACATCCATTTAATGACACTTTGTTTTTAAACAGTGACTGTCTAAACAACACGCTTCACCATCAACTCCCAAAGCTGATATTACTCTCTTAAACTACTCCTTCCATTCTTAACAGTTACCTAAATCTTGACTTATATGTTTCTACCAATTAATCTTGGCCAAGAATGGCCCTGTACATCATGTATTAGTGCATTGTTTCTTTAGCATTTAGTTTTTGTTTGTTTGGTTTTTGTTTTTGCTACCCGGGATTGAACTCAGGGGTACTCGACCACTGAGCCACATCTTCAGCCCTATTTTTTGTGTTTTATTTAGAGACAGGGTCTCACTGAGTTGCCTAACACCTCACCATTGCTGAGCCTGGCTTTGAACTCACGATTCTCCTGTCTCAGCCTCCCAAAGTGCTGGGATTACCCACCTTGACCACCGCGCCCAGCTTAGTGTTTAGTTTTATTCTATAAATATTAAACAGATGCCACTCAGAGTTCCTGAGCATTCTGTAAACTATTTCGAAACTAAGCATTTATGGTACCTCTTGCTTGAGATGCGTGTATATGTATTTGATGGCTATATTTTCAGACATTTTTAGATTCATTGGTTGCAGGCATGACATCGACCATATGAATCATAGAGGCGAGTTTTCAAAGTTTGTGCTAATCTAATAATTGAATTGCCATCTGGAGATGGTGCAAATTTTGCTTTCAGCATCTTAATTACCAACTGAATCCTCAATTTAATGATATGTTTACAAATATTGAATTATTTGAAGCAATCTACGCTCCTTCCAATCTCAGGACCTTCACATAGGCTTTCCCGCTCTGTCTGGGGTATACTTTCTGCTCTCAATTACTTATTTGATATGTTAAATGTCAACTTGATTGGATTAAGAGATATCGAGGATTAAGAGGATAATGGGTGTGTCCAGGGCATGTCTAGAAATGATTGGCATGTGGGCTAGCCAACTGAGGGTTTGTCTAGGAATGATTGGCATGTGGGATAGCCAACGGAATTGGAGGCCTTCCTTAAGCATTGGCAGCATCCACCAATAGGATGATGGCTTGGCGTAAGAATTGGAAGAACAGGAAAGATGTAGTCTTGATTCATTTTGAACCGGGTTCTTTTTGGCTGCTGTGATCATCTGAGGATAAGTATTGGACTGTCGCTTCTTTACTCTTCCAAAGTGGGTTCTCCAGTCTTTACTCTTCCAAAGTGGGTTCTCCAGAAATCTTTGGTCCTGGACTAGGTTCTCAACGTTGATACCTCCTAATGGGGTTTCAACCTCTCAGACCGCGCAACTACTGGTTCTTTCAGCTTTTCAGCCTGCAGACCTCTCGTGTGACTATCCAGCTTCTGGTCGCGTAAGCGAACCTAATAAGTCCCCCTATTATAATTGTATTTCATGTTCTGTTCCTCTAGAAAACCCTGACTAATATACTATATGTTTTTTTAAAAAATATTTATTTTTTAGTTGTAGGTGGACAGAATATCTATTTTATTTTTATGTGGTGCTGAGGATCGAACCCAGGGCCTCACGCGTGCTAGGCGAGCACGCTACCACCGCGCCATAACCCCAGCTCCCTACTATATGTTTTTTTAAGTCTAAATTATTGATTCTTGAAATTGAGAAGAGTTTGCTTGGTGTACATAGATGCCACATTGGGGCATAAATATCAGCGATGCAAGGAGCTACTGTGCAAAGTGTCAGCAAATGGCGGTTTTTTGTAAATCCAGTAGGAGGACCTCAGGTACAATCAGACCTGCAGGTACAAAGAATAGATCTCTAGGCCCTGGCCAGTGTCCCCAGTCTGAGACGGCTTGCTGCACCACAAGATCGTGGCGATAGTGGGGACAAATTTGTAGGCTCCTTGGCCCTTGAATACCGGGCCCTGGCCGGTGTCCCAAGATGGCCGCGGCCACATGTAACCAAACCTGTGGGAATGGGTAGTGGGCGACCCACTAGCAAACCGGCAGGCCATGGGCAAACAGAAGTCAGGCAAATGACAGGTGGTAAGCACTGAACAATCTGTGGGTGAATGAAGAGCGATCTGTGGGCAGAGGGTAGGTGATTGTGGCTGGTGAACTGGGGACAAACAGCGGGGGAGGAGGAGGGGCAGTGTATCAACATGCATGTGCAGGCACTATACACTATAGTACCTATATAGTAGGTACTGTACACGTGCACTATACACGTGCATATATTTACACTTACACACACACACACAGAGGACTTTCATAATATGAATGGTTAAAATAATTGTTCTGGGGCTAGGGCAGTAGCTCATGATGGAAGGATTTGGTGGAGGAAAGCTGAAGCGGAGAAAAGGTTAAGATGTTAGGGACAAAATATAAACCTCAAAGGCACACCCTCAGTAACCTACTTCCAGGAGCCAAACCCCACCTGTCAACAGCTGAGTAATTCTCCATCTAATATAGATACCACATTTTCTTTATTCATTCGTCTATGGAAGGGCACCTAGTTTAGGTCCATAGTTTAGCTATTGTGAAGTGAGCGGCCATAAACATTGATGTGGCTGTCATTGTGGTATGCTGATTTTAAGTTCTTGGGTATAGACCGAGGAGTGGGATAACTGGGTCAAATGGTGGTTCCATTCCAAGTTTTCTTAGGAACCTCCATACTGCTTTCCAGATTGGTTGTACCAACTTGGAGTCCCACCAACAATGAGTGCACCTTTTCCCCCACATCTTGCCAACATTGATTGTTGCCTGTATTCTTACCATCTTCATTGTGTGGTCAATTTTATTTTTAAGATTTTATAGTCTATCTTCATTGTCTGAGGTTCTGTCTTCCAAGTTATCTAGTCTGTTGGTGATGCTTTCTATTGAATGTTTTATTTGGTGTATTGTTTCCTTCATTTCAAGGATTTCCTGCTTTTTTTGCAGAGTCTCTATCATTTTTTTTTTTTTTCTGGTACTGAAGATTGAACTCAGGGGCACTTGGCCACTGAGTCACATCCCCAGCCCTATTTTATATTTTATGTAGAGACAGGGTCTCACTGAGTTGCTTAATGTCTCGCCGTTGCTGAGGCTGGCTTTGAACTCGCGATTCTCCTGTCTCAGCCTCCCTAAGTGCTGGGATTACAGGCTTGCGCCACCGCACCGGCGCTCTATCTCTTTCTTGAAGTAATTTTTTTGCTCCCTGTATTTGCTCTCTTATCTCTTTGTTGGAGTGATGACTGGTTGGCTGTAACTGCTTTCTATATTATTCTGTGCTTCAGAGATCACTTTTAATTATGTACGTTCTGAACTCCTTCTCTGACATTTTATCTACTGTGCTGTCAATGGATTCTATTATTCTAGCATCTTGGGTTTGTTTGGGGCTTTTTCTTCCCTTGTTTTTTCATGTTGTACATGTGTCTTCCTCTCTAGCAGTGCTGATCTGAGGTGTTACAGTTTCTACCCTATAATCTTGTAGTGTCCCTGCAAGTTACCAATACCTCACCTCTGGTGTAACCAGGCCTGCAGGGACTTCGGGGATGATCTTCCTTGCTGTTGACTCTAGGGACCTCGGGGATGATCTTCCTGGTCCTGGCTGTTGTCTCTAGATGACAGTAGGCAGGGACAGCTGCAGGTTGGTAGATGGGGGACTGCAGCACGGTGGGCCTCCTGGGCCGCGCCTGCGCAGTGGGCCTCGTGCGCCGCGCCTGCGCGGTGGTCCTCGTGGGCCGGGCCTGCGTTGTGGGCCGGGCCTGCGCGGTGGGCCTGCGCGGTGGGCTTCGTGGGCCGGGCCTGCGCGGTGGGCCTCCTGCGCCGCGCCTGCGCGGTGGGCCTCGTGGGCCGGGCCTGCGTTGTGGGCCGGGCCTGCGTGGTGGGCCTGCGCAGTGGGCCTCGTGCGCCGCGCCTGCTCGGTGGGCCTCCTCCTCTGCACTTAGGGCCAGGGTCAGTGGGCTCTTTCTCCGTGCCTTGGGCCTGGGTCTTTCTGCTCTGTTGCCTGTATTTTTGATGATTGCTATTCTGACTGGAGTGAGATGAAATCTTAGAGTAGTTTTTTTTTTTTTTTTTTTTTTTTTGGTACTGAGGATTGAACTCAGGGGCACTCGGCCACTGAGCCACATCCTCAGCCCTATTTTGTGTTTTATGTAGAGACAGGGTCTCACTGAGTTGCTTAGCGCCTCGCCCTTGCTGAGGCTGGCTTTGAACTCGCAATTCTCCTGTCTCAGCCTCCCTAAGTGCTGGGATTACAGGCTTGAGCCACCGCGCCCGGCCTCTTAGAGTAGTTTTGATTTGCATTTCTCTAATTGCTGGAGATGTTGAACATTTCTTCATATATTTGTTGCTCGATTGTATATCTTCCTCTGAGAAGTGTCTTTTCAGCTCCTTAGCCCATTTATTTTTTGAGTTGTTTGGTTTTTTGGTGTTAAGTTTTTTGAGTTCTTTATATATCCTAGAGATTGTTTTATCTCAGGTGCATGTGGTAAAGATTTTCTCCCAATCTGTAGGCTCTCTTCACATTCTTTTTTTTTTTTAATATATTTTTTTAGTTGTAGATGGACACAATATCTTTATTTTTATTTATTTTATGTGGTGCTGAGGATTGAACCCAGTGCCTCACGCATGTGAGGCGAGCGCTCTACCACTGAGCCACAATCCCAGCCCCTCTCTTCAGATTCTTGATTATTTTCCTTTTGCTGGGAATAAGTTTTTGATTCTATATTTAGAAGATTAAAAAAAAAAGTTGTACCAGAAACTTTTTAGAACTAATAAATTAATTCAGCAAAATAGCAGGATATAAAATCAACACCCATAAATCAAATGCATTCCTATACATTACTGATGAATCCACTGAAAGAGAAATTACGAAAACTATCCCATTCATAATAGCCTCAAAAAAATAAAACCAAATACTTGGGAATCAATCTAACAAAAGAGATGGAAGTCCTCTATAATGAAAACTAAAGAAAGAAATTGAAGAAGAAATTGAAGAAGACCTTAGAAGATGGAAAGACCTCCCATGCCCCTGGATAGTCAGAATTAATATTGTCAAAATGACCATACTATCAAAAGTGTTATGCAGATTTAGTGGACATTGTTTCAAGTGTAAACAGGAAGGACACTCGGCCCATGCATGGCCTAGCCGTTGCCCTAAATGCAAAAGAGACAGACACTGGGGAGTCCATTGTCCATCCACCCAATGAGGTGAAGGGCCAAACCTTCCCTCTTCATCCTCCTAACTAACCTCATAGGGCTGACCTGTGAGGATTGAAGGTGCCCATGACTCTCCACCCCAAAACCATCACACACTGGGAGCCCAGGGTAACTGCCACTGTTGAAGGTAGGCCAGTCTCTTTCCTCATTGCTATGGGAGAAACATTTTCAGCTTTGCCCAAATTTTGAGGACCAACTCGGCCTTCCAAAACTTCTCTAGTTGGGGTAGAGGGAATAACTTCCAAACCAAGCATAACAAACCATCTACTATGCAACATTGAGTGGACTCCTTTTACCCATTTCTTTTTAATAATACCTCATTGCCCCACTCCTTAATGGGAAGAGACCTTCTCTCAAAATTTCAAGCCTTCCTCACCCTTCATTTCCCTTCCGTAAGTCTCAGTATGGAACAACCATACTGGAGGCTACAGATCTTTCTTGCTCTTCTTGCTAATCCCCTGTTTTCCCTTCCACACATACCACATTGCTTATTTCTTTAGCCCCAAGTAACCCACACCTAGACCCCCTCTGCTCACATTTCTCAACATAACCTTACAACTTCTTAACAATTCTAATCCATCCTATGCTTCTGACTGTTGGGTCTGCATCCCTGTTACCCACAGCTCACTGATAGCAAACCCTGTCCCTTTTCCATGGACTTCCAATCTAAACTCTCTCTTCACCACTTCCTCATGTAATTCTTTAGGACCACTTTATTCCAATGTCTCCTACTTTGCTCCCTTCTCTATCCTATGTCTCTCTTCCACTGTGCTGCCTAACAGTTCCCTATGCAACACAACTTACAATGTCACTCCAGAGCCAACCTGGCATCTGCCTGACACCCACTATTCCTACCTTCTGCCTCCTTGTCCTCCTCACACCCGCTATAACCATATACTCTGAGAGGGGGGTTGATCTGGCCCTTTCCTCCCACTTCTGGAGTCCACCTCAATGTCCCAGGTACAAAAGAGCAATCCTCGCCCCAGTCCTCATTGGATCAGGCATTTTGGCAGCAGCTGGCATAGGTGTTATAGTTTGGATTTGAGGTGTGCTCCCAAAGCTCACAAGTGAGACAATGCAAGAAGGTTCAGAGGAGAAATGAGATTAGGTTGTAAGAGTCTTAACCCAGTCAGTGATTTAATCTCCTGATAGGGATTAACCGAGTAGTAACTGAAGTGGTAGCTGTGGCTTGATGAGGTGGGAACTGGGGCATGGCTTTGGGTATATATTTGTATCTGGAGAGTGGAGTCTCTCTCTGTGCTTCCTGATCACCGTGATGTAAGCTGCTGCTTTCCTCTGCCACTCTCTCCTGCCATAAGGTTCAGCCTCTCCTTGAGCTCTGAGGAATGGAGCCAGGCTTCTATGGACTAAGACTTCTGAAATCATGAGCCCTCTAATAAACTCTTCCTCCTTTATAATTGTGCTGGTCGGGTCCTTTAGTCACAGCAATGAAAAAACTGACTAAAACAGAAATTGGTCCCAAGAGTGAGGTTGTTGCTGTGACTAAGCTGACCATGTGGATCAGAAGATTTTTGAGCTTTTTGGAATTGGTGGAAAGAATTTTGAGATGCTTAATAGTGCAAGCTGGAAATGCTTCAGGTTGTAAGTGGAGCTCAATGACTGATTCTGGTGGGAGCTCAGAAGACCAAAATGCCAATAGGACGTGGGAACAATGAAGATAGGTTTTGAGAGGGTTCAAAGGATGACTATATTGGAATTTAGGGTAGAGGCCATTCATGTCATGTTCTGGCTGAGAAGCTATCTTCAGTTTTTTCCTCTCTCCATGCCCTTTGGAGAGAACATTAAGATGTCATGTTCATGTTAAGATTCTGGACATGAAGCTATAGGACTTGTTCACCCGGCTGGGTTTCTGTCTTGCTTTGGTCCCATCCCTTCTTTCTATGGCCCTAATTTTGTAAATGAAAACATTTACGCTGTAACATTATATATTGGATACTTATAAGTTGCTTTTAATTTTACAGGAGCTCACAATATGAGATTGCCTTGAGCCTCAGAGAAGACTTTGGACTTGAACTTTGAGAAACCTCCGAAGTGTTGACTCTGGGGATTCTTAGAAATGGAAAAACTATTTTGCTTTGTAAGGTGGTTGTGAGTTTTTGGGGGCCAGGGACAGAATGTTATGGTTTAGATGTGAGATGCCCCCCAAAAGCTCATGTGTGAAGACAATGCAACAAGGTTGTAAGGAGCATATGCCATAGACATGTGTGGACATGCTGGGGACTCACTAAGTTGCTGGCCATAAGGAACAGTAGCCCTTGACATACTTAGTTATGCTTGTAATAGATAAGGGGCTGTAAGGTGCACCTAACCATAGGCATGCTTAGCAATGACTGGTTACAATTGATAGAAAGCACATATCCATGCACATGCACAAAGAATATGCCCAGTTGCAATTACACCATCTGACTGGAAATAACTAATGGACATTGACTTTTACTGGGTGTAACCAGTCACCAGCTTACACCACCAACTTGGAACTGCATTTAAACTGCTTGTCCTTGGTTTTTGCTCCAAGGACATCGGTGAGTCTGGCCGCCTTGTTGTCCATCTCTCCACCATTCCCTGATGTCCTGACATCCATCTGTCAGCTGAAGAGAGCCACAAGACAAGGACAACGTCTGTTCTTTGGCTAAAAGAAGTCGCGTGGCACCAGAGGTATTTTGGGGCTCGTGGTTGCCCTAGGATTGTTTCAGTTACTTGTAATGTTTAGTTGTCCTAGGATTATGTGAATTACTTATAGTGTTTAGTTGCCCTAGGATAGTGTGACTTACCTTTATTGTTTAATTAGTGCACATTGAATGCTAGTTGGGGTGCTCCAGCACACCTAACACTTTTTTTGCATTAATTGATTATATTTGATGATTGTTGGGATTGAATATACACTTGAATTTAAAGACAATCCAATGTAATTATTAATTACACTGCTCCTGACAAAGGTTCAGAGGAGAGATAATAGGGTTTTAAGAGTCTGAACCCAATCAGTGATTTATTCCCCTGATAGGTATTAGCTGAGTGGTAATTGAAGTGATAGGCTGTGGCTGAATGAGGTGGGTCATTGAGGGGGTGCCTTTGGGGCATACATTTTGTATCTGTCAGTGAAGTTTGTCTCTCTGCTTCTGATCATGATGTGAGCTGCTTTTTCTCTACCATTCTGCCATGATGTTCTGCCTCACCTCAAGTCCTGAGTAATGGAGCCAGGCTTCTATAGACCAAGACCTCTGAAGCCATTAGCCCACTAATAAACTCTTCTTCCTCTATAATTATGCTGGTCGGGTCCTTTAGTCACATCAGGGAAAAGCTGACTAAAACAACAGGGGAACAGGAATAGGTAGAGTCACTCATCTTTACTATAAACTCTCCCAAGAATTGAATGAAGACTTGGAGAGTGTGGCATACTCCCTAGAGTCTCTTCAAATCCAAGTCACCTCCTTAGCCAATGTAGTTCTCCAAAATAGGAGAGCCGTTGCACTTACTAACCACAGAGAATGGAGGCACTTGTGTCTTTTTAGGAGAGGAATGCTGTTACTTTGTCAACAAATCCAGAATAGTCTAAGGGAAAATAGCTGAGCTCCAGAAAAGCACTGAGAAATAGCACCAGGCGCAACAGCAGTCATCTCCCTGGAACCTTTATAATGCTGCCCACCCAGGCATGACCTTCCCATTACGCCTACTGTCATAGAGTCCCTAACTACTGAAACCACAGCGAGAACACCAAGTAACAACCACAGGACAGGATGGGTTTTTTTTTGTTTTTTGTTTTTGGTACTAGAGATTAAACTCAGGGGCACTCGACCACTGAGCCATATCCCCAGCCCTACTTGGTGTTTTATGTAGAGACAGGGTCTCACTGAGTTGCTTAGCACCTCCCCGTTGCTGAGGCTGGCTTTGAATTCACGATTCTCCTGTCTCAGCCTCCCTAAGTGCTGGGATTACAGGCTTGCGCCACCGCGCCCGGCTCAGGTGTTATTTTTTAACTACTCCATTAAATTATTTCCAGCAGGTGCTGCTCTTGGCAGAAGGGCAGCCTTTATTCGCTGTTAGTAAACCTTTGCTTGAACTTAGAGATATGTCTCTCGTGGATATTTGAGCCAGCTACTCTAACAAGTGTATAAAAGATATAGGCACAAGAACAGAGACTCTGTGCCTGCTAGAAGAAAAAGTAGGTCCACATCTACCCCGGGTCATTGTAGATTCTGACTTCCTTAACAAGACCCCTAAAGCATAAGTAAAATCAAGAATTAATAAATGGGATGGATTCAAACTCTTTTCTACAAATTAACTACCACCCTTTGCTTTCTTGTCTACTTTGGAAGTAGTTTAAAGAAGACCTTAAAGTAATTTAAAGAACACTTGTGACTTTTCCTGCATTTCACTGCTCATTGGTAGCTACCATCTAACAGACCAACACCTGCCGGTTGCCGTAGCCGTAGCTGTAGCCGTAGCCGATGCCGTAGAGCGCAGCAGAGAAAGATGGCTGCGGACGCTGATCTGCGTAGTCACGCGCAACCTCTCTCTCCTGTGAAAGCAAAGTAAAGGTCACCCACTGGATCAGTTGGAGAGTGTCTTCATTTGCAACCTTCGCTTAAAAAGATGCTTCAGTGTCACCCGAAATGTGGGCTCTCATACTCTCTCTACGACTGTCCGCAATGGATCGGCATCTGCTGCTGCTGGTGCTTTGGTGGGTTATTGTTCTTTATTCTTCTTTTATTCTATCAATCTTTGTACCTAGGCCATTCTGAGAGTCCAGTATTAAATCCCAGTAGAATTAAAAAAAAAAAAACTGACCTCAAAGAGAGGTTTTTTCATCGTTTCTGGCCCTGCTGTAGGAGTTTGGAAAATAACCTCTAAATAACCTCTATTCTGGCTTCTGGACTCCTCCTCGTGTTTCTGTCTTGATAGATAGAAAGCTATATACTTCTTTTTTAATGGTATCATTCTGTCTCATTTACTTAACCAACTATTTAATTATGGACATTTTGTATTGTGCTTTTGATTTAGTTTATAAAAAGAAAACCGTAGGCATATTTAAGCATATGTTTTCCCTATTGTGTAATTATCTCTGTGCAAAATTTCTAGAGATGCCATTTGTTGGATGAAATAGGACTTATAACTGATTATAAAAAACAACATTTATTGTAACTGATGTGACTGACAAAACCGCCTTCTAGAACAATTGTATTCGCTCATACTCATCATCGATTTTTTTAAAAATATGTTGCAGTTCTACATGAAAACAGTGTCTTTATTTTGTTTATTATTTTTATGTGGTGCTGAGGATCGAACCCAGTGTCGCACATCTGCGGGGCCACAACCTCAGCCCCTCATCATCAGTTTTTGATAATACCTATTTCTAATCCCTTTGCTAATTTTTAAAAATATTTATTTTTTAGTTGTAGATGGACAGAATATCTTTATTTTATTTGTGTATGGTGCTGAGGATTGAACCCAGTGCCTCACGTGTGCTAGGCGAGCATGCCACCACTGCGCCACCACTGCGCCACAACCCCAGCCCCCCCTTTGCTAATTTTTATGTTTTCATTCATATGACGTCAGCTTGATGGTTTTAAAATATTTATTGTTTCTGTATCTATTTTTGAAAATAATGAAACAATTTCTATTTTTTTTCCGTTTTAATTTCTTCTGTGAATTGACTAAGAACGATTTTTCTTTTTAGAATGGATTTGGAAGACCTCTTTGTATAGTCGAAATTTTTTTTATCCATCATGTGTGTTACTAAATGTTTTTTTTCTGTGTCTTTCACACTTCTCTAATTGTGACATTTTGTTGTCTAGAAATATCTAAATTCTACATGTATTTCCTCTATGGTTTCTAGCTATTGTATCAAGTTCAGAAAATCTTGTTCCACACTATTGCTATTGAAAGTGTTTACTGATTCTTTTGTTTCACTTTTTATATTTATTACAAATTTTAATATAACTGGAATTTTTAAAAAAATTTTCTTCTTATTTTTTAGAGGATAACATTTCATTTCTCTGGTTGTGATATAGAATCACAACATATATGCAGTCATACATAAAGTTAAGGCTGTGATGACCATCATATTCTAACTGGAATTTAATTTGTGAAATTCAATGTTTTGCGACATAAGGTTGCCCTCAACTATTTAGTGAATAATACTATTTTCCATATTTCCAATACGCACTAAATTCTGCTGATACTGGAGTCTGCTTCCGGAATTCTCTTTGTTTTATCCTATACCTATACCTTCGGTGTTGTTGCACTTGTTAGTGTTGTTACTATGGCTGCTGTTGCTGCTCATTATTTTTGCAGTTGTTGCTCTTCTCCTCCTGTTGCTGCCCTTGTTGCTGTTGTTGCCGTTGTTGCTCTTGATGCTCCTATTGTTGTTCTCTTGCTGCTCCTGTTGCTGCTCTTGTTGGTGCTCTTATTGCTCTTCTGCTCCTGTTGCTGGTCTTGTTGCTGTTGTTGCAATTGTTCCTATTGTTGCAGTTGTTGCTCTTGCTGCTCCTGTTGCTGCTCTTGCTGCTGTTGTTGCTAAGTGCAAGGTGTTATTATCCAGAAAGGCAAGTGTGTCCATGTCTCCCACCCCTTTTGTAATTTTTGTTAATGTCTTCATAGATGAATTTTAAAATCATATTTATCAAATTCTAAAATAGCCCTGTTGGGATTTTGAGTAGGATTACATAGAATTTATAGTCGATTTTTTTCAAGAGACTTGACATCTTTACAACACCAAATATTCCTGTCCAGAAATAAGGTATATCTTTCACTTATTCAATCATTATTTCATATTTCTTGGTAGAATTTTATAATTTATAATACTGTAAATTTCTTTTTAGTTTTGAGATGCAATGTTAGGTCATTTATTTGTTGACTTTTTATTCTTTTAAGGACTGAACTTCATGCAATGAGCTTTTCTCAGTACTGCCTTCATAGTGTCCTAGAGATTTTAATATGTTGTTAACAGTGTTCTCATTTACCTCTAAGAAGTTTTTAATCTCCTCTTTGATGTCTTCTGCAGTCCATTGTTCATATTGTTTCACTGTAGCATATTATGTTCATTGTAGCACATTATTAGTTATAATACCCATTAATTACATTATTAGTTATAATACCTATTAGTCATAATACCTAATGCAATGTAAATGCTTCATAAACAGTGTCATTTTATATTGGTTAGAGAATAATGATCTGGGGAAAGAGTGCACATGTTCAGTACTGATGCAATATCAGTTCTTTGTATCCATAGATGTGGCATCTGCAGATATGAAGGGTAAACTATGTATTATATTTTGGTTTTAAATTATAATTAGTAATTGGTAATATTTTAATAAAGAATGCATTTCTCAAATAGTACAACAAATAGGACAGTAACAAACCCTGGGCTATGTTGGTCATACCTGAGGTAAATTGTGAAAGATGGCAGCTATTCCAATTTCAGAGTCGAACATACTGTTGTATAAGAATTACCTCAGATATGCTAGGCTCAGAAAAGCTTTTTCTCTTAGTCAAAAGCATGAATGTCTGTATCCCAAAATTTCTTATTTCCTTTCCTAAGCCAAGAAGACAAGCAAATCTTTCTGAAAGGATGTGTGCCCTTGTGACAGTAAGACCTCATGAGCCATTTCATAAAGACATGACTGATTTATGTGGGCAAAACTTATGATGCCTTGGTGGTTTATGGAAGTCTGAGAGACATCAGAATATAGAGGGAGAGAGATGAGGATGAGAGGGGTGTTAGTTGGGAGGAATAGGCTCCACTGAAACCCAGATCTAAGCTGACTGCCGCTAAAGCAGAGTAAGCAGCAGAAGGCTGCCCTAATGAATGATGCAGTGTCCTTTCCTTGCCTCCCTCCTCTGGCTAAGGACATCCCTCTGAAGGAAAGGTTATACTGCATCTGCAGTTTCTGCAGGGGTTTGTTCACTCATGATTAGCTTAATTCATCTGACATTAGCATTAACATTTAGATGGTGTGTTCTTGTGTTTGTATTACTCATAATGGTGAAAACATTATTTTCTTTCCTTTTTCTTTTTTATTTCAGTACTAGGGATTGAACCCAGGGCCTGCCACATGCTAGGCAAGTAGTACTCTACCACTGAGCTATAACACCAACCCTTTCTTAAAATTTTATTTTGAAGCAGGATTTTACTTCATCACTCAGGCTGTCCTTGAACTTGTGATTCTCCTGTTTCTGCCTTCCGAGTAGCTGGGATTAGAGGCTTTTGTCACTGGGCCTGGCTGAAAACACTATTTTCTAAAGCTGAAATGGAATGTTTATCATATGAAAATATTTTATGTTGATATTACATGGCTTAAATACATCATTATCATTGCAATATATTAAAATGTACTTGATCTAGGTATTTGGCCTAAGAAAATAATCAAGAAGAGTAAATAAAGGTTTGTGGAAAAATCAATTTATCTCAACATAATTTGTGTAAAACTTATAAAGCTACTACCCAAAAGAGGTACTGAGCAGAGAAACAGATCAACGATGATAACAACCAAACATAATTTCAAAATAATTCAAGTTCCATATTAGCTAAGATCCTTTCATTATAAGTAACAAATACTTGTGGCTAAGTTAGGCGAAAAAGGACTTTATTGAAGGATGTGGGTAGATCATGGATATGGAGGAAAAACTGAATATCTAGCTCTTACATAAATGGGTATTTAGATTATGGGGAAAAATGAAGAGATTGACAGGGCATAACCATCAGGGTAATCAACTCCAATTCACTTCCATCCTTCTTTCACTTTACTCAAGATTCAGACACCTAGGAAGGCTATGCCAGTAGCCTTACCTGGGCCCTGTGTCCATCATTTGGCCAGGGGAACACACCAACACCTTGTAATAGTTGTGCCAAGACCTTATGGAGTAGGGAATGATAGCAGAGGCTGACTGTAACTGTGACACAACAAACTGCATTTTTAAATTTCTCTTACAGATAGGTGGGGAACAAGTGACTGAGTTCTTGGCCCTGGAATGGAGCAAAAGTGATATTTGCCACCTCCAGAGGCCTATTGCAACTCCCACAGAATCTTCCATACTCTTCTGCTTCCTCATCTCTAGGCAGGATGTGGAAGGAACCCTTTTGGACTCAGAGACCCTGTGGGATGTCCACTACGTGAAGGATCTTAGTTTCCTAATTATTAGATAACGTCCACCCAGTGCATACCCCATTGCAGAGACATTGATGAGAAATCAACTTCAACTTTAGTGGTGTTAAGTCTCTGTGCTTTGGGGTTTCTTTATTTCAGAAGTTAAACTACCTAATACTCAGGTATGGATATTGGCAGGCAAAAAAACTTGAGTCCACTTCAATTTCTGTACTTGCATTTAAAAAACTCAGTGAAGAGGTTACACGAACCACTGCAAGAGTTTTTTTTTTTTTTTTAATTCCATTTTATTCTGTAATACAGCTATTATCACATTTTATCCTCCAAACATCTCAGGAATTTCCTCCTCTAGTCCTAGCCCACACAGCTCTTATTCTTCAACTTCAACTTTGCCTCTTCCCTTCTTACTCTGCATCACAAAAGTTCAAAGAATTATTAGAAAAATATAATTTTCTTTGAGGATAGAAGAGAGACAGCAACTAAACAGCCACCAGAGAAAAGGAGTCTGGGAAAGTTGATACATTTAATAACAATGTAACATTTATGGAACCTGTAACTTAGAAACCACCTGAACATCAAACAATAGAAAAAAGGTTAAATAATTTATGGTATGTTTGTTACTCTTATATGAGCAATGCAGACTTAGTCCTTATATTCATGGAGTTTATCATCTAATAGGAATATTTTATAGCTATCAATAAATATGTTTTGGAAATGTAGTTAACAATACGGAAAGAAAAATAATGGTACCATTTTGAGCAAAGAACTACAGGTAAGAAACTGCATGTATAGTAATATAATCCCAACTTAAAAACATTTACTTGCATATGTCCTTATACATGAATGTGTATACACATATATGTGTGTACATCCATCTGTTAAAGTGATTTTCTCTGAATATTGACATTATAGGATATTATTATATCCTTTTTATAATTTTTTATATTTCAAATTTTAGAGGTAATTACATTTTTAATAGGGTGATATGAAAATTTTATTATACATTTTCCAGGGCTGGGGATGTGGCTCAGTGGTCAAGAGCTCCTGGGTTTAATTCTTGGTACCAAAAACAAAACAACAATGAATAAATAAAAAAAAAAAACAAACAGAAAATTTTCCAAATGTTAATAGAATGTAATTGGAAAAAATCATTAGTTCACAGTATTTGATATTACTGTGAACTGAAGGATCATCTGACGGGTGGTTTCCTGGCTTAGTAGATTTTTGTCTCTGATAACCCAGTAAACCTGAATTTACTTACTTGTAATTACCTGCCTACCCAGTTGTATTCTTTTGCTTTTCTGTAACAGACACATGCGCATACACACACTAATTGAATTTCAACAACAGCATGGATCATTTCCGAAGTGCAAACAATTTGTGTTTACCTTGACTGGTTCAATATAGGCTCTAATGACATGGAGCCCACCTGCCCTTCAAAATAGAAGCATTAATATGTCTCTCAGATGATTGTAAAACAAGCAAATTCATATCCTTAAAATACGGAGATGAAAAGGTTAATAATACTAGGCAATTTTGTTCAAATTTACTTAGTAAATTTGCTGTGCTTTCTTCTTGTCAATATGGAAATCTATAGAGATATTAAATATATAGCAATTTATGTTGTGTTTAAGAAAATGATTTTGGCTTAATACAACACGAAGCCATGAAAGGCTAACCTCAGCATGTGCTCCTCCTGGAACTACCAAAAACTATTGAGAGGAGTGAGTGAATTATAGGTGATTTTAATTTAGATTATTAAAACATTTCCGTAGACGTAGAAGTCTTACTTGATTAAACTTTAAACTTACCTGATTAAAGCACTTATTATATTGTGGTTGAAAAGTACAGGAAAGTACTTCAATTGATTGAGTAATTATGAATAAATAAGGAAGGATATAACTTAGATAATTTGTTTCAATTATTTAAATGATTGCTATATGAAAGAAATCAAGAAACTGAATTGTCTTGACATTGTTTCAAATTGCCAGACAGAAACTTCAAAGATGTATAATGTCTATGATGACATGAGGTTAGATATCTGTCCTAATTATTTTTGAGATATTGTTTAATGATAAAACATGAAAGTTCAACTAAAAGAAAATATGACCAGATAAGTGTTATTGGAAAGTGTATTTAGGTAATTTCCTTAGTTGATCTGAGAGATGGCGCCAGCAAGGGTGTCATTAGGTGCCTGTCTTAATTTGTATATTGTTACTATGGCAAAATACCTGAGGCAGGCTAACTTTTGAAGAAAAGAAGTTTGTTTAGCTCACATTCCTGGAGACTGAAGGGCCTGATGGAGGCATCAACTCAGCTCTGGTGAGGACCTCATGGCAGATGTGTTACAATGGTGAAAACATGAGTGGCAGGAAGGGATCACATCTTGAGACAGGGTGCCAGAGATAGGGAGAAGGGTCAGTCTCGGTCTTTTGATAACAACCTTCTTTTGAGAACTAACCAAGAAGTCCCATGAGAACTACCTTAACTCTTTCTTAGGGTAGCGACTTCAGTGACATAAGGACATCCCAATAGGACTCACCTCTAAAAAATGCCCACACTACCTCTAAACATCACTACAGTAAAGACTAAGCCTTCAACACATGAACCCTTGGGGGACACACTCAAAATATTCAAACTTAGTAGTGTCCTAAATGATTATAGGAAAGGAAACATCTATAATTCTGTTGATTCATTTGATCTCAGAGAAGAACTTGTTAGAGAAGTTATTCCATGTATGAGATCTGGGAGGTGAGTGGAGGGAAAATATTTGAATACTGGGCACAGTACTTGGTGTTTTATGGGTGTTACTACATTTAATCTTCATGAGAACCCTTGGAATGCATTTGTTTATGGAGCCCTACCTTACACAGAGGTTAGGTTTTAGTGTCATATATAAAATGAAAACTGTTACCAGTTTGAACTGCTCTTCAAAATTCTTTAAATTGCTCATAAAGTAAAAATTGTTTCACATATTAATGTATATTATAGAATAAAAACTTTATACACAAAAAATGTTAGAAGTGTGAGAGAAATCAAGGATGGAGGGGGGGTGGGCGGGAGAGAAGGAAAGAAAATTCTCCGGAGCATTTGTTCATATAGTGGAATGGCCTGAAAATAAATTGATCAATGATATCCTATTATCTCTTTTTTTCATATGGGGAAACTGAAGAATAAGAAACATTAAATCAGTGATCCAAGAGTTCATAGTGATAGAGGCAGGATTGAAACTTATTTGAGGCTCCATGCTCTAAACCATCGAACTTCCTCTGTACGTTCACTTAGTTATAATCAAAATGTGCTAAATCAAACTTATGATTTTCTGGTTAAATATGTTGTGTTAGTAAATTTCTGACACTATAACAAAGACCTGATATAATCAACTTATAGATAGAAAAGGTTTATTTTGACTTACAGTTTCAGAGGTTTCAGTCCATGGCTTTGGGCCTGCGGCAGTACATTGTGGTGCCTGGCAGAGCCAAACTGTTCACTTGATGACTGGCAGCAAAACAGAGGAAAAGGAAGGGATGTATCCCATTATCTTTTTTGAGGGCATGGTTCCAGTAACCTAAAGACCTTCCACTAGGCCACTCCTTTTAAAGGTTTCACAACCCCCCCCCCCCCCGCAGCACCAATCTAGGGACAAACCTTTATCACATGTGCCTTTTGGGGTTCTTATCTATACCAGAGCATATGTCTTTGGAAAAGCATTTTAAATCCCTTTTCTTCTCTTAAAACACATCAAAAGCAATAAAAAGAATGAAAACCAAGAAAAAGAAAAGCCTGTCATGTTCAAGGAAACTATAAAATGGCCACAACTCTAGCTTGCAATCTGTAAGTCATCCCTGCCTCAAACTGCATTCTCACCCAAAGAGGAAGGAACCTGAAAGCAGAAGCGACAGAGACCCTCATACTGCAGACCTGTCCTATAGTTTGTGTCAGGACCCAGTTCACAGTGCTTTACTTTCCACGGTTTCAGTTTCTGTGGTTAGGCTTGGTCCAAAAACATTACATGGAAAATTCTAGAAATAAATGATTCATGTGTTAAGTAACTTTTATTAAACTGTCTTACAATTATTGTTCTATTTTTTGTTATTCTGTTTAATTTTAAAATCAGACTTTATCAGGTATGTATACAAAGGCAGAGCATAGTATATTATAAGGATTGCACTATCTGTGGTTTCAGGCAACCACTGGGGCTCTTGAAATAAGTCAGAGGGAGCTAGTGTAGTTTGCAATGGCAGGGACAACTTCTCTAAAAGAGACCCCTCACTGACACTGTCAAGATTCATTCAACTAGTAGCAGGATGAAGAGCTGGGGAGCTGTGCTCACATCCTCACAATATAGAAAGGACTTTACTGTCAGCTGCATCAAACCTCTGAGGCAAAGCACGGAGACCTCCCATCTATGAACATGCCCTTTGTCCAGCTGCATTAGCCATGTCCTCCCTTTTGACCTCTGATCTCCAACCTCCACATTGACCTCACCATCCTTCTCAGCTCCTGCTCTGAATCCACTGTGGCTTCCCAATTGCCAGCTTCACAAGAGCAGCAGGAGTAGGTTCTGAGGGAGGAGCAGGGCAGTTTAAGGCTGAGACTTGAATCCTTGTTCTGCTTTTGGCTTTTCCGTGTAGGTCCTGGAAATGTAAGTCGGGAGGATGACTGTGTATAATCAGAGCTTAATTTATTGTCTGCCTAGTGGCACAGATAAGTTCTGAAATTCTGCCATACTTAAACTGCATATCCCTATATTAGAATTTCTTATATACTTTAACTCTGCCTGCTGCATAATTTTGAGTATGAGTCATCCCCTTTCTCTCCCCAAATCCCTCTCAGTTATACAATTTTTTGCTTCTAACTAATTTTTCCCCTGTTTATCCCTGGGTTTATTATTCACCAACTGTCTTCATTACCATTTCAGTATCTCACTGGGGAGGAGAAAATATATCACAGTGATGCAGAACAACACTGAGCAGACGTTAATACCTTCAGGAGCTCTTGTTCCTATGAAAGATTGGAAAAAAGAGGGAATCTGTTTCTGAGAGAGATGGGTCCACAGTACAGCTATGTATATATTCCAATCTCTTTTTTTTATGTTTTATCAGCAAGGAGGGTTGGTGATGAGCACCTTTATATAGCAAATGAAGATGTCCAAATGGTCTTTTCCTTGTATTTGAATTAAAACTGTTAGCTTAACATATACAAGAACTCTAGCTTACCTTGCAGGTAGTAGCAGACTTGGTGACGTTGTGCCCATACTAATAAACTGAATTTACAATGGTAATGGCTCTAGATCATTCCCCCTCACATAATTCCTTAGCTAACAGTTGGCCCTGTTTAAAGACGAATCACTATTGTTACTTTAAAGATGGAGATTAAAAAACATATCACAAAAAGTAGATTGAAAAAGAATTATCTAAATTATAGGAAGACAATAATTCTTTGTATGTTTTAAAAATTGCAATTCAAAAGAGTTCAAAAGTTTCTGAGAAAAATACGTCAAGCAAGAAATGAATAGTATGTCAATAGAACTTAGGGAAGAACTGAAGAAAAATAAAGTCATTTTAGAAATGAAATACACTTTATAAGTAACAGGAATAGTGTAAATTTGGAAAACAGCCAGAGATAGGAGTGCTGGACAGCTCTGAGGAATCACAAAACCAAACGGAAAGGGCAAATATATTTAAAAGATTATAAAAATCTGGCAGAGTGAAGATGGAAAAATCATAATCAACATATGGAATAGATTTTGTGAAGAAGAGAAGAGAGTAAATGGAACAGAAAAGTATTCAAACATCTGTGCACTCAGAGTATTTATTGCACATCTACTAGGTATAGGAAATGTATTGAAGAAATATATAAAAGGCAACTTTCTCAACTAAATAAAAACAACATTGGAGATAAAAAAAAAAAGACAGTTTATCTTAGAAAAAAAATGCCTGCTGTAGGATAATTGGCATTAAGATATATCTAGATTAAATTACTGAATTTTAGGAAGAAAAACTCAATGGTCAGAAAATGAAAATCTTATCCAGGGCAAAATATATTTGGCCCCAGGCTTCTTTTTTTTTTTTGTAGTTATACATGGACACGGTGTCTTTATTTTGTTTGTTTATATGTGGTGCTGAGGATTGAACCCAGTGCCTCACACTGTGAGGCAAGCACTCTGCTGCTGAGCCACAACCTCAGACCCCAGTCTTCTTAATTGTACTAATCAGTTCCTAAAGATACTAGAACAGTATCAAACACTATCTCAGTAGTTTGGTCATTCAAGTGGAAAGTTGTGAAACAGATTTTTACGTTATGTGATTTCAGTGAGCCAATCCTGAAATATCTACTTGATGACAAAATTAGACATCCAGAGATGAATGAGGATGTCATGATATGTGGAGTAGTAGTAGAACTCATAGAAATAGAGACCAAAAAACAATGGGGAATGTGTCTGTAGAACATACTGTGATGATCCAACCTTGACAATACAAAATTGTTATATGAATAATAAATAGTGGGAGTGAGGGAGTCAGGGTAAAAGAGAGTATAAGTGTTAATTTCCATATCTCAAAGCAGGTTATTAAAAATAATAACTAAACTTGACGTATGCAATTAAAAAAGAATTCCAAGCACAGTTTTTAAAAATAATCCTATCTTTGTTCTGGGACTTTTTATAAATAAAATCTCTTGCATTTGAATCCTGATTTAAGACTTAGTAATTTTTTAGTTGCTCATCAGTATCTTGTAGTAAATTTAAAACAAATTTACAGGGGCTGGGGTTATGGCGCAGTCGTAGCGTGCTCGCCTAGCACGCATAAGGCACTGGGTTCGATCCTCAGCACCACATAAAAATAAAATAAAGATATTCTGTCACCTACAACTAAAAAATAAACATTTAAAAAAAATAAAAAAATAAAACAAATTTACAGGGAAAATTAAACTCGTACTCAAGACAGGCTTTAAGATGATCCCAGAATGTGAGCATTACATCTAGTCAAAATTTTCTTTGAAAATCATTGCTTAGTAAATCCAACACAGCCAGTTTAAAATCTCCAGCTTTGGTGGAAGTGACTCGTTCCTCAGCTGGGTAGTAGGCAAAGTGGTAAGTTCATATTTGAGGGCACATTAGGCAAAGAATCTTTTTGACTACCAAGGCCCAAGTTTAGTGCTTTGAAATGCATGCACTATAAAAGGCACACTGTCATCAAAAATGAGGAAGATGGAAGTCTCTTCTTTCATGCTCATAGTGTACAGAAAACTCAAGTTGAATTGTCTAACTTTATACATATTTACTTTTCCTTTCTGTTAGCATTTGCTTATATATGTGTAGTAAGTTAGATGAATGCTTAACTAATATGATTTACTGAAATATTTTTTTCATAGTTTTAAAAAATTTGTTCTAATTAATTATACATAACAATGGAATGCATTTTGACACCTCATACATATATGGAGTATAACTTCTCATTCTTTTGGTTGTACATGACGTACAGTTACATCAGTTGTGTAATCATATATGCACATAGGGTAATAATGTCAGATTCAGTCTACTATTCTTCCTATCATATCCCCTCCCTTCCTTTCTGCATATCAGAGAAAACATTTGGTCTTTGTTTTAGGTTTGGCATTTTTCTCTAAGCATAATATTCTCTAGCTTAATCCATTTCCTGTAAAATACCATAATTTCATTTTTCTTTAAAGTTGAATAATATTCCATTGTGTATATGTACCACATATTTTTTATCCATTCATCTGTTGAAGGACACCTAGGTTGGTTCCATAGTTTAAATGTTGTGAATTGAACTGCTGTAAACATTGATGTGGCTGTAGTATGATGATTTTAAGTTCTTTGGGTATAAACCAAGGAGTGGGATAACTGGGTCAAATGATAGTTCCAGTCCAAGTTTTCTGAGGAATCTCCATACTGCCTTCCATAGTGGTTGCACCAATTTGCAGTCTCACTAGCAGTGTATGAATGTACCTTTTCCCCCACATCCTCACCGGCATTTATTGTTGCCTGTATTCTTGATAATTGCTATTCTGATGGGAATGAGAAGCAATCTCAGCATAATCTTAATTTGCATTTCTCTAATTGCTAGAGATACTAAACATTTTTTTATGTATTTGTTGATCGATTGTATTTCTTCTGTGAAGTGTCTGTTCAGTTCCTTAGGCCATTTATTGATTGGGTTATTTATTTTTCTGGTGTTAAGTTTTTTTAGTTCTTTATGTATTCTGGAGATTAATGCTCTATCTGAGGTGCATGTGGTAAAGATTTTCTCCCGTTCTGTAAGCATTCTCTTCACGTTACTGTTTCCTTTGCTGTGAAGAAGCTTTTGAGTCTTGGTATTTTGGTCATCCCATTTTGATTCCATTCTATTTATTGATACTTGATTTTAGTCCTTGTGGTTGAGGGGTCTTGTTAAGGAAGTCAGCTCCTAAGCCAACATAGTGGAGATTTGGGTCTATGTTTTCTTCTATTAGGCACAGGGTCTCTGTCCTAGTGTCTAAGTCTTTGATCCACTTTGAGTTGAGTTTTGTGCAGGGTAAGAGATAGGGGTTAAATTTTATTGTGCTACATATGGATTTTACAATTTTCTCAGCACCATTTGCTGAAGAGGCTATCTTTTCTTCAGTGTATATTTTTGTCACCTTTGTCTGGTATGAGATAACTGTATTTATGTCGGTTTGTCTCTGTGTATTCTGTTCTGTACCATTGGTCCATTAGTCTGTTTTGGTGCCAGTACCATGCTCTTTTTGTTACTATGGCTCTGTAGTATAGTTTAAGTTCTGTTATTGTGATGTGTCCTGCTTTACTTTTCTTCCTGAGGATATCATTGGCTATTCTGGATCTCTTATTTTTTCAAATAAATTTCATGATTGCTTTTCCTATTTCAATGAAGAATGTTATTAGGATTTGAACAGGAATTGCATTAAATCTGCATAATGCTTTTAGTAGTATGGCCACAAAATGTCCATTTGGATGCATAAAAGAGAAAAAGAGAAAATGTGGGAGAAACAGTGTTTTGCAGACACAGTATTTAAGGATTTCCCAGAGAAAATGAAATATACCAATGGTCAGATTCAAGAAACAGCAAACAGCACAAAGGACACCTTGGCATGACTTGGACCAGCTGTTGTGTTCCAAGACACAGAGATCTTAACCATAGAAAGAGGAAAGGCAAATTTGCCTCTAAAAAAACAAAATTCAGATTAAAATTATTTTAGAACAGTGATGGGGATAAGATAACTGTAGAACATATTCAGAGTGCAGAAAAATATAACTATCAACCTGGATTGTGAAACTCAAAAAAATATTTTTTAGTAATGAAGGTGAAACCAAGACATTTCGAGAAAATAAAAAGATTTTTCCACTATTTTATAGTACATGTTAAAAAATGTGTAATATGACAAGAAATAACTAAAACTAACTAATGACTTCATTGCACATTTTGTTATTGTTTAGGTCAACTATATGTGAGATGGCAAAATACTTTTAAATGGTCAGACTGGAATAAATAAACAATATATTCCAGGTCCTTCAAACCCCCAAATTTGTATTTGATTTCTGAAATGATTTAGATCCAATCTATGCATTTGACTTACTCTGCACTGTAAATATTCAGGTACATAGCCAGAACTGGGACTCAGGGATATCTGATCACATGGAATAAACTGATGGGTGCCTCTACCCCAGGTTTATTTGTAATAAAATAATTTGTTTTCCTCCTTGGTTAGTTTTACAAGTGCTTAAATGGAAAGGCTAGGGAAATGATCACAGTGTGATAATCAGTCTCTAATCAGGACCTGTTTTACCTAGCATCTGCAGATGGAATAAAGGTGTTTGGCAGCCATTTCAAAGCATCTGTGCATACTATTTGCACAAAAACACTATCAGCAGCAGTCCTGGGGAAATCTCTTCTTTGTGGGTTTCTTGGGCAACAAACCCTAATAAGAGTCCAGAACAGAAGAATAGTGGGGAATGGTTGTAAACACATGTGAAAATACACACCAGGAAATGTCAAAAATAACAGGAGGAGGGGCTGGGATTGTAGCTCAGCGGTAGAGCGCTCGCCTCGCATGCGTGAGGCCCTGGGTTCGATCCTCAGCACCACATACAAAGCAATAAAATAAAGACATTGTGTCCATCTACAACTAAAAAAATATTTTTTAAAAAAATAACAGGAGGAGCACTTTGCCAACAGCAGACTGAGATCCTTCATTAAACAAGAGGGCAGAAGTTTAAAAGTGAGTGAAGAACAGAAACACCTCTGCAGTCGTACATGCACATCATGTGCAGATAGGACATAAAGCACTGTCAGGGTATTTTTGCTGCAGAGGATTCATTTGCCACTGGTCACTGCACCAGCTCAAGGTCTTCCTTCTCAATGCTCATGCCCTGTTGCTTCTACCAAAGATGTTTTCAATTATTCCTGGAAATCAAGATGGAGGAAGAATCAGGAAGACATTGACAGAGAGTAGCATAGTCATCATATCTGCCCTTCCTGGGTAAAATCAATTAAAATTAAATTTAAAATTAATTTTAAAAATTAAGAGTATAATAAATGACCCCACCCCATGAATGACAAAATAGAAGAGAGAGTCCAAAAGGGAAAAATGGAGGTTACTGCAAGAGTGCAGAGTACAACAGAGAGAGCAGATAGGGGTGGGAAGAAGCAGAAACAGCATCAACACAGGAAGAGCACAGCAAGGAAACAGGAGAACAAAGGACCAAGGAGCTGACTTGCCGAGGCAGGAGTCATCCTCCTGAGAGTTGGTCACCTCCCCAACTCCATCAAGAAACAATGAGTCTTAAGGAAATGGTAGTCAGCTCGATTGCAGAAATCGACAGGGATGTGTAACAGATGAGATGTGGCACAGAGAAAAAGAGAACAAGACCCACTTTTTTAGTTAATCAGCTTTACCGCTCACTGCCAGCATCTATGTAGCTCTGCCTCCACATACAGTGGCATAACATATTGAGGACTGATTTTGTGTAGTTCTTTGTTTGGAGAGTAGAAAAGAATGACTATTGTTTTTATAAAAGTATACATTCTTGTAAAACTCTTCCAGCAATATTGAATAGTGGAAGAATAATGTAAAAATGTATCCAAATCTTACTTACTGGAAATAGTATTATTAATGCATGGTGGACATCATTCAGATCAATTAGATTAATCAGTCAATCTTGACATATAGATTTAGATGTGTGTACACTTATATAGGTACACACATATATACATATATATATATACACACACATAAGCACACACATCTCTGAATACACACACTCATATATTTACATATATACCATACACATAAAAGCATGAACAGATAGATAACACAAGGATATATATCTAGAAATAGATGAACAGATTTTACAAATTAGATTCATAATATATTTTTAATAAAAATATTTCAGTGACGATGTTGAATAAAAGTGGTGAAAGAGGGCATCCTTGTCTTATTCCAGTTCTTAGAGGGAATGCTTTCAATTTTTCTCCATTTAGAATGATCTTGGCCTTGGGTTTGGCATATGTAGCTTTTATAATATTGAGGTATGTTTCTACTATCCCTAGTTTTTCTAGTGTTTTGAGCATGAAGGAGTGCTGTATATGTAAATGCTTTTTCTGCATCTATTGATATGATCATATCATTCTTGTTTTTAAGTTTATTGATGTGATGAATTAGATTTATTGATTTCCATATGTTGAACCAACCTTGCATCTCTGGGATGAATCTCACTTGTTCATGGTGCACTATCTTTTTTTTTGGAGGTGGCGTCCCAGGAATTGAACTCAGGGACATTTGACCACTGAGCCACATCCCCAGCCCTATTTTTGTGTTTTATTTAGATATTTTTGTTTAGATATGTATATTTAGGTATATATACACAACAGAATATTACTCAGCATTAAGATGAAATTATAGTATTTGCTGGTAAATGGATGGAACTGGAGAATATCATGCTAAGCAAAATAAGCTAATCCCAAAGAACCAAAGGCCAAATGTTTTCTCTGATATGTGGATGCTAATTCACAATAAGTGTGTGTGTTGCGGGGGGCTAGGGAAGAATACAGGTACTTTGGATTTTACAGAGGGGACTTTGGGAGGGGAGGGAATATGGAGATAGGAAGAATAGTAGAATGAATTGAACATTATTACCCTCTGTGCATATATGATTACACAACTGGTATAATTGTACATCATGTACAACCAAAAATAATGAGAAGTTATACTCCATATATATACGATATTTCAAAATATATTCTGCTGTCACATATAACAAATTAGAAGAAATAAAAAATTTAAAAAATGAACATTTTAGATCTCATACTGTCCTTCTTGATTCTTATTGCTTTAAAAACTCTCAATCTCTATGCTGCATTCTGTGTATTGTGTCACTTCTAGTTTAAGCCCTAATTCTGTCTTTATGTTGTCTAATTAGTTGATTTTCTATGTTCAGATATACTAGGTTTTTTCCCCCTTTTACTTTTTACCCCTCTTAACAGACATTGTTAAAAGAATAAAAAGACAAGCCACAGATTGGGAGAAAATATTTGCAAAGCATACTGTTATTGTCAGTGTTTGGGATTCCTGCCATTCTCATCAGTGGGTAGTGGTAGCTCCTTATTTTAATTTGTAATTCTCTAATTACATATGGTGTGGAGCACCTTTTTGTATCCTTTTTTGGAATTTGTATATCTTCTTTGGTGAGGTATCTGTTTAGATCTATTCTCATTTTTAATTGGTTGTATTTTTACTGTTGAGTGTTAGGAATCTTTGGATATAGGTCCTTTATCAGATACATGTTTTATAAATATCATCTTCTGGTCATTAATATTTTGTAGTTTTCGATGTGTATTTCTTTTACCTCTTTGGTAAAATTTATTCCTAAGTATTTTTGGCAGCTATCGTAAATAGGACAATTCTCTGGATTTCTGTTATTTTTTTTAAGTTCATTGTTAGTGTAGAGAAGTACATTACACTTATTGTTGGGTATTGAGTTTATATCCTGCAACTCCTGCAACTTTATTGGATTCATTTATCATACCTAGCTCGCTCCCCCCAGGCTCTCTGTGTGTATGGTCTTTGTATATATAAGTCCATATCATTGGCAAACAACAATTTAACTTCTTAATTTCCCATTTTGATATCTTTTATTTCTTTCTCTTGCCTTATTGCTCTGGCAAGAAGTTTTAGTACTATGTTGAATAGAAATGGCAACAGTGTTATCTTTGTCTTGTTACAGATCTTAGAAGAAAGGGTTCCACTTTTCTGAACCACTGTTAACTATGAACTTATTACATATAGCCTTTATTGGTGTTTAAGTTCCTTCCTTCTATATCTAAGTTTTGAATTTTTTTTATATAATAAAAGGATGCTAGCATTTGTCAAATGCTTTTTCTCCATCTAATAAGTCAGTCATTTGGTTTTTGTACTGTGTAGCATTTATTGAATTGTGTACATTGAACCATCCTTGCATCCCAAGGATAAATCCCCCTTGATCAAGAAGTATGATCTTTTTAATGGACACTCTCCATGGAATCACTGTCACTGTCTAGTGCCACTGTTGTGTTAAAAGGTAGTACCTTTAAGGGGTGACTAGATTATGAGGGATGAGCCCTCATGATTATATTAATGTTGTCATGGAGTGAGTTAAGTGAGTTCCATCTTGCATGTGTTCTCTTGCCCTTCCGACTTTCATTATGGGGTGATGCAGCCCAAGGGCCCTTGCCAGATGCTGGCATTGTACTCTTGAACTTCCCAGCTCCAGAGTTATGAGCTCAATAAACTTCTACAGAAAATATTGCTAGAGGAAAGAACAATACCAGTATAGACATAAATTTAGCATCTCCTTTGTTGCTTTTTACATCTTGTCTGCTAGGTACAATATTCTAAAACAGAATAAAAAAAAGTAAGGTAGTTACTAGTGTGGGGCCAGAAAGAGTTCAAGGTAGACAGTTAAAGACAAAAAGGGGATGGGGATAGAGCTCAGTGGGTAAAGTGCTTGTCTTGCATGCTCAAGGCCCTGGGTTCAATCTCTAGCACCACCAAAAAAAAAAAAAAAAAAAAAAGACAAAAAGAGAAGGTGAACTATAGCTGGGAGCACAGGGATGAGTCTAGGAAAGTAAAGAAGCTTAATGATGTGGCTCTTTGTGAACTCTACCTTTTTTCTAAGCTTCTATGGTATGTCTTGGCCTCCTTTCCTGGTACTTTATATGTCAGAGGAGATGGCCACTGAGAGCCTGAGAAGAGTATAATTATAGCTCTCTATCAAGGAGAAAGAGTATTTCTCTTCTTGTCTGTATACAGGCCTAATTATCATGCTTCACTTTTTGCACTTCATAGATACCGTTTTTTTGTTTTTTTTTTTAATCAATGAAAGTTTCAGGGCAATCCTGTGTTAAGCAGCAAGTCTATTGGCGCCATTTGCTGCGAACAGCATGTGCTCGCTTTATGTCTTGATGTCACATTTTGGGAATTCTCACAATATGTCAAACTTTTTCATCATTATTATAATGGTTACAGTAATCTGTGACCAGTCATCTTTGATGCTATTATTATAATTTGGTTGGAGGGAACAAAAGCCATGCAGATTAATATTCCATTGTCTCTCACCCTCTCCTGGCAGGAGAGATGGGAGGTACTGTCTATTGAAAATTTTTCCAGACAGACTAGATCGATACACTGCCAGGGTGGACCTGCTGCAGAGTTCCATGAGGGGAATTCTGGTGGCAGAGGCTTAGGTGTAATTAGGACTTAGGGACTTTCTGGGTGGTATATGTTCTGGAGATATTAAATAAACTCACCTCTAAGTTCTGACAGATGATCATGTGTTCTGGGGGTCTGGATCTTAAGAGCCTCCCAAGAATTCTTGCAGGACAGGGGATCCTATCCTATACAGGTCTCTTACATTCCACTGCCCACAAATGTGGTCTTCTCAGTCTTAAACCCTCAGAGTACTCATGCCTATCTTTTCAGTTTCCTGATCCTCTTCAGCTGGTCATGTGAGCCGTGAGCTGCTAGACTGAGAGGAAAAAAAAAAGTGAATTGCACTCCCCTCTTTATCTCTGATTTGAATCCCCCTGGGGACAACCTTCTCTGTGCCTGTTTCACTTCCATTCTGCTGGGTACATCGTAGGCCACATGATAGGCACACTGCAGGAGAGTATGGCAATGTTTGCACTCATCTCCTGGGCTCCTGCAGCAGCAAGCTGCAGTATAGCCTCCTCAGGATGGCTCCCCACCTCAGCTTTCCACTTACCACTTCAGAAGCACAGAGCACTTTTCAAACACTAGTTTGTTGTGCAGCCACTGCATCAGCTGAGCTCAAGCTACTTTTCTGTTCTACAGATTTTTCTGTGCCAAGTTTGTGCCTTGTGTTTCTCTCTGTGTTTGTCTAATCCTCCTCTGCAGTGGACCAGTGCCTATATTGCTGCTGCAGTCGGCTTGGCTCCAGTCTACTCTGACTTGTTCTTTGTTCAGTGCACCCATATTTCTAAGTCTCCAAGAGACTCTGACTGTCTGACATTGAATTTCAGTGAATTCCTTCTTTGAACCACCTTGCTGAAAAACAGTATTACCACTATTTGAATTCTTAGCCATGGAGCTATTGGAAATGCAGTCTTCCTCTAATCCACCACCTTGAATCTTCATCTGCCTGTGCTCTTTGGTGTTACTAATCCTGGATGGCAACATATATGTTTACACCCAGGTTTACTATTTTATGTCTACTGTTAAGACCTTAGAAAAAAATTCCTTTCAAAATATTACTGCTTATAGACAATGTACCTGTTCATCCAAGAGCTCTGATGATGATATAAGGTGAGATGAACATTATTTTGATGCAGGCTAACAATGTCCTTCTGCAGCCCATGGATCAAAGGGTAATTTCAATTTTTAAGTCTTATTAAGAAATATATTTTGTGACACTGTAACTGTCATAGTGATTCCTCTGATGGATCTCAACAAAGTAAATTGAAAACTTTTTGGAAAAGATTCACTGTTTTAGCTATCATCAAGGACATTTTTGATTCATGAGAAGAGGCCAAAATATCAGCATTAATAGAAATTTCAAAGGAGTTGGTTTCAATCCTCATAGATGACTTTGAGAGGTTGAAGACTTCAGTGGATGCAGTAACTGCAAATGTAGTAGAAATAACAAGGTAATTAGAATTAGAAATTGAAACTGAAGATGTGGCTGAATTGTTGCAAACTCATGCTAAAACTTTAATGGATAAGGAGTTTCTTTTTATGGATGAGCAAAGAAAATGGTTCCTTGGGATAGAATTTCTTCCTGGTGAATATGTGGTGAAGATTGTTAAAATGGCAATGAAAGATTTAGAATATTACAAAAACTTTGTTGATGGAGCAGGGTTTGAAAGTATTGATGCCAATTTTAAAAGTAGTTCTACTCTGGGTAAAATGCTAGCCAGCAATATACCATGCAATAGAGAACCCTTTCATGAAAGGAAGGGTCAATTGATGTGTCAGACTTCATTATTATCCTATTTTAAGAAATTGCCATGACTATCTCAACCTTCATCAACTACCATCCTTATCAGTCAGCAGCCATGAACATCAAGACAAGACCCTTCTTCAACAAAAATACTAACACTGACAGAAGGTTAACATGATCCTTACCAGTTTTAGTAATCAAACATTTTTAAGTAAGGCTTATGCATTTTTTTAGACATAACGTTATTGCCACTTAATAGACTACAGTACAGTGTAAATTCAATTTTTATATAAACTGGGAAACTAAAATATTCATTAAACTTCCTCTGTTGCAATATTTGCTTTATTGTGGTGGTCTAGAAATGACCTTGCAATATCTCCAAGGTATGCCTGTATAAAATCCTAGCATATAACTCCAGTTGGTTTAGCTTGGCCAACTCTTCCAAGCAGTATCTAAGAAAGTAGGAAAATTTCCTACTTTCCTAATTAAAAACTGCAGCAGCATGGTACAGCATAAAAAGAATAACTGCATAAAATGGCTCCCTGGTCAAATTGGCATAGCTGAGACTTCTGGAGACAGCTAGGAATAAAGAAGGACAGGAACTGTTCTTATCAGTCACACAGAAGGTGTTATAGCCATCCCCAGCAGCCTACTCTGTGGACTTTGGCAGCTTTTGCTCTGACGACCTCAGTGGTCCCAGGGAAGCTGCAGACTCTCAGCAGAGTTCCTTTAGTAATCCATCCAGGCATCCACATGGATCCCAGCAGGTGCTCCACAGAGGTTATCAGAAGCTTTTGTCACTGAGGTAACCCACAGCAATAGCCACCATAGATTCCAGTAAAGAGTGATACTGCTGCATTCCCCCACCCCCAAGAAGGGGAAATTCATGCATCAACCCCATCAAATAGGGGCTTATCTGAATACCAAATTGTTACTCATGCTGTGGGAGCACCTGTCCCTGTGCAGCATTGTTGTTGCTGTCCCAGACCTCAAAGCCTCTGTCGATCCACAGGCATTTGGCTGTATGGCCACTCAATAGAATTCACAGCAATATGTGTCAGACACTGGTGAGCTGTTACCCCAAGCATGCCTATGAGCCAGGTCTGGCACCAAGAGGTATTCCTTCTGCTAAGAATTTCCTGGTGGGAGAAAAATCAGATCATGAAAACTCTAATAGCTCTGTCTGCCTTGCTGCAAACACCCGCAGCCTTAGCCACTGAGGTCCCTGCAATCTTCAGCATCAGTGACCTCAGCTAATGGAGCTGCAGTAGACTCAGAGGAGTGCTCCCGGTGGAACCAAATGAGGTCATCCCATCTGGTTCATAGCATATCTTAAGATAGTGAAGAAGATTAAAGCATCAAGTATCTTTTCAAACTGCTAAAAGAGACGGGAAGAAATGAGAGAGAGGGTCTGAGAAGGGTGCTGAACCACCCCTTGTGGTTCTGCAAGTGTACATCTTATGCCCTGTGGTCTTAACTGGTACGATGACTTTCCATTATGAGGAAAATAGAGGAACAAACCACTGCCTTTTATATTAAAAAATGTTAGGCATACGCAGTACCTGAAAAATTGTGTTCCCAAATGATCTGAAGAGGTTCATTATAATATCATTTACATAATGGTTTTGCTCCCTCTTTTAGGCTCTGCTTACGTGGTTATAGATTAGTGCTGGGCATAGAGTTACCTAACATGTAGGTGTCAATCAAATGGCCTAGCAGGATAAAGAGGGACCTAATTTACATCCTCAATGGCATAAGAATAGTCACAGATGCAGCTAGAGGTGCTCATCATCTTTTGACAGACTTTCTTTGGGGTGTACTTTGTACTCTTGCTTTGCTAATAAACTACAAACCACTGCTTCTTAAACTTCTTATTAAAGTCTGAGTCTTTTACCGAATCTTTCTGCTGGGCAGATAAAAACCTAGGACCTCCAGCAGTTGTTAACACTGTGCAGCCAGTAACACAACTATAGTAATATGAAACTTAAAGTCAATAACAAGAGGAAAACTGGAAAGTTCACAAGTATGTGAAAATTAAAAAAAACAAATTCTTGAATAGTCAGTGAGTCAAAGGAGAAATCAGAAAATACCTGAAGGCAAATTAAAATTAAATAACATACCAAAACAGATGCAATATAGCAAAAGCAGTGCTAAGAGGGAAGTTGTTTTGTTTTGTTTTTTGGTATCAGGGATTGAACTCAGGGGTACTCGACCACTGAGCCACATCCCCAGCCCTATTTTGTGTTTTATTTAGAGCCAGGATCTCACTGAGTTGCTTAGCGTCTTGCCATTGCTGAGGCTGGCTTTGAACTCATAATTCTCCTGTTTCAGCCTCCCAAAGTGCTGGGATTACAGGCATGTGCCTCTGTGCCCGGTGAAGGAAGTTTATAGTGATAAATACCTCCATTCAAAAGAAGAAATATCACAAATAAACAACTTTATACCCCAAGGAACTAGAAAAAGAACAAACCAATCCCAAAGTTAGCATAAGGAAAGAAATAACAGATCAAAGCAGAAGGAAATAGAGACTAAAAAAAAAAATAGTAAAAAGAAAAACAAAACATGGTTGATTTTTGAAAAGAAATAAAATTGGCAAATCTTTAGTTAGACTAATAGAATGAGAGAAGAGAAATAAAATCAGAGATATAAAGGCGACATTATAAGTGAAACCACAGAAATAGAAAAGATCACAAGAGACTAAATGAACAATTATAAGCCAACAAATTGGATAACCTGGAACAAATAGATAAATTCCTAGGCACATATAATCTACTAAGACCCACAATGAATAGAAAATCTGAACAGAACAATAACAAGTAATGAGCTTGAATCAGTAATAAAAAGCCTCCCATCAAAGCAAATCCAAGGACCTAATGTCTTCATTGCTGAATTCTACCAAACATTTAAAGAGGCAATACAAACACTTCTCAAACTCCTCCAAAAAATCGAAGAGAGAATACTTTTAAACTCATTTTAAGTGTTCAGCATTACCTAGACACTAAAATTAGACAAAAACACTACAAGAAACGAAAAATTATAGGCCACCAATCTTGATAAAATACATGCAAAAATCCTCAAAAAATACCAACAGATTGAATTCAGTAACATGAAAAGGATCACATATCACGATCAAATGGGATGTATCCTAGGGATGTAAGGACAGTTCTACATATACAAATAAATGAATATAATACACACATTAACAGAATGAAGAACAAAAACCATATTATCATATTCATAGATGCAAAGAAAGAATTTGCCAAAATTCAATATTTCTTCATGATAAAAACCCTTACCAAGTTAGGTATTAAAGGAATGTATGTCAACATAATAAAAGTCATATATGATACACAGCTAGCATCATACCCAGTAGGAATAAGTGAAAACTTTCCCTCTATCAAGACCAAAACAAGGATGCAGGGCTGGGAATATAGCTCAGTTGGTAGAGTGCTTGCCTTGCATGCACAAGGCCCTGGGTTCAATCCCCAGCACCACAAAAACAAAACAACCAAACCAAAACAAGGATGCCCACTCTCACCACTTTTATTCAACATAGTTCTGGAAGTCCTAGTCAGAACAACAAGGCAAGAGAAAGAAAGTGAATGCATTCAAATCAGAAAGAGCAGTGTCAATTGTCTTTGCAGATAACATGATTATTTATATAGACAACTCCCCAAACTGTTAGACCCCCAAAACCATTGAAATTAATAAAGTTGGAAGATACAAAACCATCCTACAAAAACCAGTTGCATTTCTGTACACCAATACTGATCTACCTAAAAAAAGTCAAGAAAACAATCTTGTTTGCAAGATAATTTTAAACATGTAAGAATAAATTTAACCAAGAAGATAAGAGATTTATACATTGAACTTTATAATACATTGATGATCAAATTGAAGAAGACATAAATATATGCCACATTGTCCCATGTTCAAACATTGGAAGAATTAAACAGTTCTTATTATCCAAAGTGGTCTACAGTTCAATGTAATATTTATAAAAATTCTAAAGACAGAAATAGCCAAAAAAAAAAAAAAGTCCTAAATTTGTATGGAACCACAAAAGACTTGAATAGACAAAATAATCTTGAGCAAAAAGAAGAGCAGGTGATTGATTCCTGCAACAAATATTTTTTAAACATCTAGTGAATACCAGGCACTGTGTTATACAGATACAGCAGTGAACAAAAATTATCATAGGATTTACATTTTCAAAGGGAAAAGAGACAAATAAAAAGCAAATGAATGGTGTGTGTGTGTGTGTAATGTAATGCTATTCAGCCTTACAAATCAAGGAGATCCTATCATTTGTGACAGTGTTTATGACATGTTAAGTAAAACAAGCATAGAATCTACAAAGTTGAACTCTTAGAACAGAATTGTGATTACCATTAATTGGGAGTTGAGGAAAAGGGGAGATGTTGGTTCAAAGGTACAGACTTTCTGTTATGAGTAAGTTCTGAAAACTTACCCTGCAGTAGGGCGGCAATAGTAAATAATAATTGCTATGGTGTGAATTTAGTTTGTCCCCTCTGAAACTTATGATGAAATTTTGTCTCCATTGTAAAGTTTTAAAGAGGGTAGAAACTTAGTTGTGGAATTCACAGCTACAGTCTTTGAGAGGTAATTAGCATTAGGTAAGGTCATCAGGATGGGTCCCTCATGATAAATACTAGTGGTGGCTTAATAAGAAGAGAGAGAGAGCCCAGAAGAGTTATACACACAGATTCCCTTTTTCTTGCCAAGTGATGCACAGCATCCCCTTGGGACTCTGTCAACAAGAAAGCCATCACCAGATGTGGCCCAGCAAACTTGGACAAGAGGGGTGAGCCAAAAACAAACCCTTTTTCTTTAGGATTTACCCAGCCTGTGATATTGTGTTGGCAACAAAATGATGAACTAGGACAGTGACGTATGGTACAGGTGAAATTAACTAAGAGGGTGGATTTTAGGTGTTCTCATAACACACACACACACATGCTAACTGAGGAACAGATATGCTAGTTAGCTTGACCGTGGTAACTATTTCACAGCATATACACATATATCAAGAAAACACACTGTGTACCTTCATACATACAATTTTTATTTGTCAACCATATTTCAATAAACCTGCAAAAACTAAATGGAAATTGAGTGTACTTTTCATAAATTATAAAACTGAAATATTTTGTGGCAACATTTAAAATCTCTAAAATTGCTCATACTAGAAAAATCAGTAATCTTTCAAGAAATCATTCCTAAAGAAATAGAGATGTACAAAAAATTTATATGAAGTCACAATTACAGTTACTAGCAGCAGAAAAATTCAAACTATTAATAAAAAAGATTTCATTAATTTGTGGTATGTTCATATGTAGAATATGACAAAAATCCTGTTTTAGGACCCTAATGTCATAAGAAATCATTCATAGTGTATTATTAACTGAAAAAAAGCAAGCAGTGAAATGTATAGAGCATGATCCTCACTTTGTGAAAGCCAAAACTGAAATCAAACTATAACAGAAAATGATTGAAAATATGCATAGCATTAATAGTGTGGTTCTCTCTACATGAAGCCTTTAAGGATTACTGATAGATTTTATTTTGTTTTCTTCTTTTGTGCTTTTTTGTGAATTTTGAATTTTTATAGTGGACATGTATTTTTTTAAACAACATTAAACGTAAAAAGACCTTCACATTTTTGCTTATAACTTCTTATCCAGTCCTCTTTGTATATAGCTTAAATAGCTAATCAGTATTCTAAACTAACCCTAGTTCTGTTGAGCATCTTGAAATTTATTTAGGGACATTTCAAAATGCACTTATCTTGTAAAACCATTTAATTTTTTTGGCTATAGGAATGTGGTCCTGCAGTTTTTGTTTCTATAATAATTGTACACCTCTTCACTCTTTGAATAATCTGCACTGAAATTCACTGAAAGGAAAACGTGGTTGGGAATCATTGCTGGGATCCCACAGTAAACATTTCTGGGTGTGAAACTTGCAATGTAACCGAAGTCTGTGATTTTCCTTGTCTTATAAAGTCCACCTTGAATTGGATGCTAGCAAGCACTGTGAATGGCTCAACAATGGGACTTCCATAGATTTTAAACAATATGGGAGGCATGAAAGGTGATTTCAACAGGACTGATTATTTACAGCAATAGCAGCGTGACATTATGCAGGTGGGGAAGCAGGAACATTTTTGTTTTCATGCAAGCAGGTTTGGGGGAAAAATACAAAATAAATTGAAGCAAAGCAAATCCATTGTTATACTCAGGAAAATGTGTTACTAAATCTATCTTCCCAACACACAGAAGTAATTCTAGAGGCCCAAGAGGTTTTTCTGTTTAGTTCAACCCAGAGAAAACTCTTAGTATTGCTCAGTACTGATTCATTTTTTATGTTTAGTTCTTAAAGACACTAGAACTTTATTGACACTAATGGGCCCACTTTGGTACACCAAATTTGACAGAAAAAAATGTTGTTTACTTTAAAGTGGAAGAAAGCAGTCAGAAAAGAATGTGGACTAGTAACTCAAGAATGTGTGTGGTTTTAAATAAGAGAAAATTGAAGCAAAAACCTTTATTAAGATTAATCATCTTAATTTTGCAAGGATTTAACATAATATCAGCAAAAAAGCCCAAACTCAAAAGAAGCTAAGTTATTAAAAGTAGATTTCTTGTGGGTAACTACACTAAAGAAACAGCACCACCAACATGGAAAGACTATTTTCCCATAAATATTGTAAAGTTGGAAGACTGTGTGTCTAGTGATAGAGCAATGATTACCTGATACATTATAATCATTTATTAGTCACAGTAGTAGAATATACATATACATATGAAAGTGATGGTTCTAAATACTATATAGTAGCATAAATTTATGTCCTAATGATAGTTAATGTTAGAATGTTAAATTTTATGCATATAAAAATGTTCCTATATATGTAGTTACACGTGTATGTGTATATACATACATACATGGCATATAAAGGAAAATGAATGAAAGAGTCTAATGTAGTATGCTCCATTCTACTTTTTTTCTTATGCATGTTAATAATATTAATTAGGATAGTGTTTTTTTTTCAAAAAAATTTCCAAACTGGTTATTTTAAAAACAATTTCTTAAAATTCACTCATTCATTCCCAAGGTTAAAAAAAGAAAAGTTCTGTCATCTAATCCAAGAGTCCTTTTCAGATAGCAGTGACTTCATATTAGTTTTTTTATTGTGTAAAACATAACAGTAATTATGAAGTTTATTGTTTTTGCACATCAGCATAGGGCATATTGTTTCCCAAGGATCCTAAATTTCTTTTAAATCATGGATAGTTCTTTGACTTAGAATTATATGAGAAGCCAGGCACGTGGCTCACGCTTGTAATCCCAGCACTTTGGGAGACTGAAACAGGAGAATTGAGGGTTCAAAGCCAGCCTCAGCAATGGTGAGGTGCTAAGCAACTCAGTGAGACCCTGTCTCTATATAACACACACATAGGGGATGTGGCTCAGTGGTCAAATGCCCCTGAGTTCAATCCCTGGTACCAAAAAAAAAAAAAAAAGAATTATATGAGATAATGCACTTGGAAGCTATTTTTAAAATAGAAAATATTATCAAAATAAAAGATAATATCGTCATCAGCATCTCTATTATCCATGGTAAAGGATTGTGAGTACAGTAACACATGCTGGATGGACACTAAGTGGATGAATGGACTCATCAGGATAAGTGCACACGGTTGAATGATGGTGTTTCATGACTGCTTAAAGACTGGGTGATCCTAAGTGAAAACCACATCACAAAGTTGCCTGTAGGGAGATACAGGTTGCCTCAAATCCCCAAATATAATACCCCAGGAGGTATTACACAGGCAGTGAGGGAGGAGTAGAAGGTGAGTTCTACCCACCAAGATAGAGGATGTAGCATTGATAGGTTGAGAAGTGGGGTTCACAGTCTCAATTCTTTACTTTTATTTAGCAATACCCAGAGGAGCAATATTCTTTCTCACAGACCATTTCTTTGAGAACATGCCAGGATAATCTATTAATGGAGATCTTTTCCTGTTCACAAGCAAAAGTTGCAACCTTGGGGTTGATCGATCAAACCTAAGATCAATTTTGGGGACATCAGCTTAATGAGAGGAGAGTTAAGGCAACCACCTGGAATAAACTGACTTTTAATTGTTGTTGTTGAGATATGGAATCTTTCTCTTTTAATAGGTTTATTGGACTATGTGAAAATTGTGTCCTTTGGGTGAGGCCTAAATAGTAGCTGGCTTGTTTGGAAAGTTGAAATAGTTTAACAAGTGAAAGCATACTTGATTTTAAGCAACAAAGGTAGTTTACAACAAGTGAAGCATTCATTACAGAAAGGATCTTTCTTCAGCAAATATGAGGCCATAGTTCCCTTTAGCATCCAAATTTGCTTGTCTGTAGAAATTCCAGTGCATGCCATGTTTCCTTGCCTAAGTATGTATGTCTGGGAACCTTTGATAAATGATCTCATGCTACTGAAATGGGAAATGGTGATCGTTGCTATTGTCTCTGCTCAGACTTTTAACCCTGCAGCTTCATGCATCTTGACCATTTTCCCCAAGGTGGGCATAGTCACTTAAACACTCCATAATTGCCTATTACATGGCCCATAGCTTTATGAAGGCTTGGGGGTTTCAGTAAAGAAGCACACAGCAAAAAGGCTGCCTTGAGGATTCCAGATTGGACAGCTATCAAAGTTCCTCTGTGAGATCAAATACTGTATGCAGTTTTTTTTTTTTTTTCCGCCCCAGGTCTCGATTTCACTCTCAGTGAAGTCAACTCCTAGCTACAGGCCTTTTTTTTTTTTTTTCTTTCTCTTTTTTTCTTCATTTTTGCTCACAGTGTAGGCTGAGGAAAGCATTAGGTTCCACACAGGCCTCTCTAATACTGGCTTCTCCACCCCTTCTCCTATATATAAACTCTGACACAGTAACACACTGCCACATGCATTTATGTAAATGAATAGGACATTATGAATCTACCCTAAGGAAGAAACATTTTTCCATTAGTTATATAAAGTGCAGAAGCATAGATCTACTAAAAGGTCTGCCTAATTTACATTTCTGAACAGAACTCTTGGGCTTGGATGGAACAGATTGCATCTGGGTTTGCATTTAGGTCTTCCCCAGAGCTGTGTGTGGGTATTGTATAGCCAAAGGATCCCCACAAGAGGCTTTTCACAGATCTAAAGGATGGTCCTTCTTCAAAGAAAACCCAAGCTTCCACTCTTGGAAAGAGGCTCTGCATGCAACTTTTCCAGTTTGAAAATAACACTAAAGAAGAGTTATTAGGAAAGACTAACCCTCATAGATATTAACATGAGAAAGTTACAATAATTAATCAGGTGATAACTGAAGTAGAAATAGAAAAATCAAAGAAACAGATTAGAGTCTAGAAATAAACCTACATATGTTTTAGATTTGATATGCAAGATAGTATTTGGAATCAGTGAGATGACATTAGATTATTAATACATTGTATTTGGACAGCTGAACATTTTGAAAGAACATATAGCTAGAACCTTACCACATGTCTCATACCAAAATCATCGCTAAATAATTCAAACATTTATATTTAAAGAATTGACTTATGAAAGTGCTAGGAGAAAATGCCAGTGATTTAGAAAAGTAATTTTGGATTAGGTAAGCCCTTGGGAGGTTATGAAGTATAGGCTAATGAGTTGGGCTACATTAAAAAAAATAAACACTTTAATGTAATACTGTAAACAAAGTAAAAAACCAGAGGACAAAGTAGGAAAAATATAAACACATGATAAACATAGTAATTTCATATGTGTATATTTTTACAAATCAAGAATAAATGAACAATACAAAGGAATGAGTAAAGAATATGAATGAGTTATTCACACAGAGAACAGTATTTCTGCATATGTCTGTGGCTTATATAAATAGGATATTATAAATTCATACTTAAAACTTACTGAGAGCATTTTTCCAACTTTTCTTTTGGTACCGGGGCTAGAACTGAGGGACATACGTCCACTGAGCCACACCCCCAGCCCTACTTTGTATTTTATATATAGACAGTGTCTCACTGAGTTGTTTAGCACCTCGCTTTTTGCTGAGGCTGGCTTTGAACTCGTGATCCTCCTGCCTCAGCTCCCCAGCCGCTGGGATTACAGGCGTGCGCCACTGTGCTGGGCTCTAATTTTATTCTTAATTATATTCATACAATTTTTGCCCACTGGTGAATACTGGACCTTGGTAAGATTGCAAAAAAGCAAACACTTCACTTACAGACATTTTGTTGAGGGAGATGTGACATATCATGATTTACAATGTGAATACTTTTGAAGCCAAGGATTCCACTTTTTCTAGGCAAGATATACTTGCCTAGTTACAAAAAGATATATGTTCAAATAATTTAACTGCAGCATGATTTGTAATAACAAGTAATGCAAATCACCTAATGGTCATTAAAGGGAGGACTCATTAAATTAAGCATCTGCCCAAATACAATTTAGTTCTTAAAAAAGAACAAATTACATCTGGATGCACAGATATGAAAAATATCTAAATACATTAAGTTAAAAAAGCAAGTGACAGAACAGTGTGTTGTGTGTGATTCCCATTTGAACATTTAAAAAAATGTTACATATGGATGTAGTTGCATATGTGTAAATCATTTCTCCAGGGATATAAAGTACACTGGTAAATGTGATTACCTGTGTAAGGATACTTGGTGGGAAGTCGGGTGATAGGGAGAGAAAGCTTACCATTCATCATATGCCACTTTACATAATTAAAAATTTTGCTCTGAATATGTAATTTTACAAAACACAATATACTTAATTGTGGGGTCCAGTTTTAGCTAGAGAAGCACATTATATGGAGGAGGTCTAGGCATTTGTTTTCCTTGAGGGAGCCAGATGTGGGAAGGAGCACTTAGTCGGTGTCAATGTCGATTTCCCTTACCTTCCTTCTCTCATGCCACCCTGAGGAATGCAGTGTCACCAAGCACCTTCCTTATTTTCTGCCTTTGCCCAAAGAGGGAACTTAACGAGATTATTGTGGTTTAGATCCTGAGTGCCCCGAGGTGCCATGTGTTGAAGGCTTAGTCCCCAATGCAGCACTGTTCAGAGGTGTGGCTTTTGAGAAGTGATCGGCTCATGATGGCTGTGACCTGAATGGATTATTGATAGGTAATGAAAACTGTAGGACCTAGTTGAAGGGAGTGCATCCTTGGGAGTGTGTCCTTGGGTACTGCTACAGCTTTCCCTGGTTTCTTCCTCTCTTTTTCTCTTTCTCTGTTTTCTGGCCACCACGAGGTAAATAGCTCTGCTCCTCCATGCCTTCTGTCATGTTGCTCTGCATTGCCGCAGGCCATAGCAATGGAGCCATGACTGTGTACCGAAACCTCTAAAAATGTAAGACAAAATAAACCTTTTACCTTTTAAGTTGTTATTCTCAAATATTTTGTTACAGCAACAGAACACTGACTAACATAAAGATTTTTCCGGAACATGTTTTCTAACTTCCTCTTTCCACTGTTGTGCAGTACAAGGGGTGACCCCTAGTAGTTCTGCCATCTAGAGCCAGCTCTGCCTTGGGTTTGGTACCAGACTATCACCATACCCCAGAACTCACCTTTCTTTTGAGAAAAAAGATGGTACATGAAAGAAAGTAGCCATTGTAATTAAGAAGGCTCAGGCAAAGCTTTTTCTATTAGGCATTCAACATTAAAGATCTGAAATGGTATGAACATCCTGTGTCTAATTACTATAAATGCTCTTGTACTTTAGAAAATAGAATTGCTTAATGGTAGCAGCTGGAGAATCGCTCAGGGAATGTTAGGAAAAACTAACTCTCTTTGACAAAGACCGCATTTGTTATCACAATGGCAAGGAAGCACTGACTGGAGGAACTCTGGAATATGACAGCTCTTGAATGTTTTTGTCTTTTGTCTTTTTCTTTTCTTCTCTGGAAAGCCAGACCTGATCCTTTAGGTTGAGTTTTTATAACTGCCTGAGGAAGTGGTTGCTGAATATTCTTTCAGCTTTATTTCCTTTTCTTCTACCCTGAAAGAAGCACTTAGGTTCCAGTCAATGGTGTGGAAAAGATAGGATTCTCATGACAGGATGGGAGGTTAAGGAATTGGAAAGTTTCATTATTGACAAGTCACTGCCCTGAAGGAAAAGTGGAAGGAACTTTGCTCCTGGTTAAGGGGCCTCTCTGAACTCCACCAGGCATAGAAGGTAGCTGTCTTTTGCCTGCAGTTTCTTAGTCTGGAGACGTGTCCTTGAGAATTCACTCTCCATATTTCCAGTGACTTGTGTTGGAGGTATATAACTCCCAGAGGGAGGTAAAATGCCAAACTCTCCCTTTCTGTGCGTGTGCGTGTGCGTGTGTGTGTGTGTGTGTGAGAGAGAGAGAGAGAGAGAGAGAGAGAGAGAGAGAGAAACAAAACTGGGATTAATTCTATTATTTCTTTGGACCATCAAGGGCAGTTCAGAGAGAGAGAGAGAGAGAGAGAGAGAGAGAAACAAAACTGGGATTAATTCTATTATTTCTTTGGACCATCAAGGGCAGTTCCCTGGTTCAGATGATGAGACTGGGAAGGAGCCGATTCTCAGTTTTTCAGTGTGATGCTGTGATAGACCTATATGCTCACATCGTTGTGTGTGTGTGTGCGTGTGTGTGCGTGCGTGAGAGAGAGAGAGAGAGAGAGAGAGAGAGAAAGAGAGAGATTGATTGATTTTGAGAAAGAGAGGTTCGGGCTCATGCAAACTAATTCAGATAAACATTTTTTTGCCTTAAGGTCAGAACTTATATTTTATGGAAACTCTTCATTAATTAGGTCATAAACTAATTTCTGATGAAACTTATTATAGTTGTTTTTGAAATCAGAGCATATTTTCCAAAGCATCTCTTTGGTGTGGTGTTATTAGTGACAATAGAGTATTAGGACTAAAGGATTTACAACATCTATCTCCCAGCTAGCATCCTATCATCCCCTGAAAAGTTCTGTAGGAAGGCACATTCATGTGGAATACACAGAGAGTAAACGGAAAAAGCCACATGTTTAGCTGTTGAGTTTGAACTTGAGGTCTCCGTCCACAGAACTCTGGTGAAGCTGACTGGACTGTATGAGCTTGATTTCTATTTTCTGCCAGATAGATAGTTATATTCAATCCGTCATATCTGCCAGCTGCAGGGAGTAGAAGCACAGAGAAAAGAGAAGGAGAAGGGAGGAAAAGAGAAGGAGAAGAAGGGAAGGAGGGAGCAAGAGAGGGAAAGAGAGGGAGAGAGAGAGAGAGAAAGAGATGGGCTGTAAGAATGCTGTGGTTTCTAATTTAATGCCTAATGTGACTTGAATGCAAACAGAGCTGAGAGATCAGGCTGGGCTGGAGGCAGAAAGGAGGACAGAGCCATACAAAAAGAAAACCTGGTACCAACTTATCACTGCAGCTGCATGGCCGAGAGCAGGGAGAGCCACTTAAAATTGTGTTGTACAGCAACCCCACCCAGTAGTGAATATGGCCCCAGTGCTGCCCTGCAGTCTGACAATCAGACTAATCCTAATAGTCGCCCCGACTTCCAGTGGTGTTTGCAACTGAATAGGGGTAGAAGTGAAGATGTCTATGTGCATATGTGTGTTGGGCGAAGTGAGGAGCAGGAGACTCCGGAGCCTCCCCTCTTTCCTCAATCCTTTTTGGGGACCTTAGAAATCATCTTGTTCTACTTGCACATTTTGGAGAGGAGAAAATTTATTTAAAAATGAAGTGAATTCTACTAGCAGAGCCAAGGCTAGACAAGAGCCAAGGTCTTTGGCCTAATGCTCTTGCATATGGAAGCTGCAGAAGTTACTGCAAAATCTCAAGACACAGAAGAGCTGTTGGGAAACTGCATGCTGCACAGATCTACCTCCCAGTCTGGAACAGACTTTTAGGGACTCACCATTAAAAAGATCCCACAAATTGACAGAATATTCCATTGTTTAACAATCATGACTGTGCTTGTAGGAAACAATGTAAAGTTATGTGTTTATAAAAAAATTTTTTGGACATATCATATAGTCCTGAAAAGTAGAGAAAAATTGTTATTATATTACAGATACAATGGGTATTTTTCTTTGAAGTTTGAGCTTTGCAACCATGTCCACTGAAGTACATAAGAAGTCAAACTGAATGTATTAAATGTGGTAGTTTTAAATGCCTATAACTGGCTTTCTACAGACCACTGTCTCATTTAGCAAACCTGTGGAGGTGGATAAGGCAGAATATTTCCAACATAACTGTTCTGCAGAATAATTTAATAAAAAATAGAGTTGGTGCAGCCCAATTATTTCCACTCTTGTCTGAAAATCAAGCGAATGGTCTGAAGCATGCATTCAGTAACCAGTCCCACAAGGTGGAATCAGCATTGCTGTGATTCTCTTTGTATTTCTGATTATTGAATCTATTTATGACATCACTCAGGAAAGATTTTGGAGAAAGAGCCATAAGTTGGGAGAAATTAGTAAAGAAAGTTTACTCTATGTAACCAGTTGATCTGAAATTGGACTATGATCCAAACACAACAAAATCATTATAAGTGGAAACTCCGCAATTACAGGGTTTAGTTAGATCAGTTGATCTCTAGGGAGATTGAGATCTGGTTTATTCCTCATTTGACAGGAATTTGGGGTGCATTTTCAATTCATTAGTATCAATATCGGGCATCCTAAAAGATAGCATCTTTTGCTCCATATTAATCATAAAATTAGACCCTGCACCCCTGCTTACTTCAATTGTGAGAGAAGATTTTACCATCTGCATAAGTCAACAATAGGGGATATGAAATTGTAGCTTGAGAAATCTTGGACCTTTGATCCATATTTTGGAGTTTAAGTTGAGAACTCACCATTTCTTGGATAAAGGACCTTGGGCAAGTTATCCTTTTTGTTCTATATATTTTTTTAGGTTAGGATCTGTTTACCTATATCAAAGAATAGGATGATTAGTGATGATTAGATGAGAGAATACTGAACATGGAGCTTGGCACATGTTAAGCTCAGTAGATGCTGCTGGTTAAACATCCTAGCTTCTGGTACGTCATATGAATTTAAAATATTAGCTTCAGTTCCTTCTTTTCCACCTTGAATTCATCAACCTACTTCTCTTAGAACCATACTGCTACTGATAGCAACACTTATTTTAGATTAATTAAATGTTTTTATAACCAACATATCTTTTATGTTTTATAGATGAAATCATCAAATAAGCACAAATATTTCCTGTAAGTCAGATTCCCTCAGCACAGTCAACAGAATTCTTGAATGGGGCCAAGAATCCAAAGAGATTCCTCCATGTGCTAATATTTAGAATAATATATTAGATTGAAATCTTCAGAGTATGGAACAGTCAAGGATTATTTTCATTAAAGGTTTTTTGGCAGTTCAGCTTGAGATGAACTAAAATGAGGACTCCTGGCCTTAGAAGCAAGCTAAGCATTTCTGGAAACCAAATCAAATTCTTTCATCTAGTAAAATATTGTCATTATGAAGATAAGATGTCTCAATACCCTGGTGATGAGACCCTCCCTTGGCAAGTTACCCTTGGCAAGTTGCTAGAAGATACCACAACTCTTTTTTTGAGAGGTTCAGTAGCCCTGAGGGACACAAACATACTATTAGAAAGAAAACTTGCTAATTGTCCAGTCAAAATGCTTTTAGTGATAAATGTAAGGATTAAAATAATTGCATGCAGAATGAGCCTCAGAATCAGTGTCCGTCATGTTCCCAGTCCACTCTCTTTCTCCATTTAGTAGGCGTTTCTTACATGGTGCTATGCTAGCCTTTTTGATAGATCATCTAAGTTATTCTTATAATTACTTGGGTATGCATTATTACATGATTTTTAAAAAAATATTTTTAGTTGTACATTGACATAATACCTTTGTTATATTTATTTGTATGTGGTGCTGAGGATTGAACCCAGTGCCTCACAGATTCTAGGCAAGCACTCTACCACTGAGCTACAACCCCAGTCCTATTACTTGATTTTAAAGTGGAAAAGACTAAAGTTATGAGAGATTCAAAATACAGTTCATAAGTGGCAGAGTTCAGATTTAAACCTAGATCTGTTTCCAAAGACCAAGGTCTTACCCACCATGACAGTGCATTGCATGTGAGTTTGTGTTATGTGTTTTCTAAGTGAATGGAGGCTTTTATATTCAACCTGTTGTCCAGTGCTGGTTTGTGGTCAACAAGTTCTGGGACAACTGAGAAAGCCTTAGAAGTATAAATTTGAAAAATGGTTTTCCTTGCCTACTGTTTCAGTTTGTAAATCCTGAAGAAGAAATTCTAGAATAAATTTGGATAATAAAGATTCATCTGGTGCCCTCAAACCAGCAATGGATCCAGACTTGAAGAAATTACCATTGTTCTAATTCATTCACTCACCACAGTGTATTCAGTACCTACCTGTCATGCACACTTTTATGTACCTCTGACACAGTAATGAGCAAGATAAATAAGACTCGGGCTCTCTTGATATTTCTAATTTATGTTCTAATTCTGAAAGCCCTAAAATCATAGTAAGCGTTCAAAAAGGAATGAAGTCTTCTAGTTAGAACTGTGCAGTGGAGATGGTCCAATGACTCAATTGTTTTTTAACCTACAATAATATTTCCTGTTCATTCCTTGAGTCTAAACAAATGTTAAGAATACAGAAATACTGACATGTTTCTATTAACAAATTCATACTGATTGGAAGTAAAGGGATAAAACAGGTTCAGAAGTCACTCACCCTCCAGACATGCCACTTTGCTTGTATTATTTGTGACCTATGCTGGTGTATTTGGTAGTCATTGGATTCTTAAAGTATCTTCAATGTAAGTACAGATGCGAGGCATTATTGGCAGTTTGCTTCTGTCATGGAAGTCAGGTAAATGTATCCAGAGGTCTCTGCTAAGCAAATATGAGAATAATATTGGGATTTTTTTTTTTGGTATCACAATCAAAACAAAACAAAACTTCAAGAAATTTCTGAAAGCTTTCTTTTCCAAGACCAGAAAGAAGACACTATAAAACTACTCTGAGAGGCAGCTGGAATATACTGATTAGGCTCAGAGATGTGCAGGGTGAACCCAATGTGAACCCAATGCTTGGGTTCACGTGTTTGACTCTTCCTTTAGCCAGCAATGTGACCGTGGCTAGTTACTTAACCATGATGTGCTTCAGTTTTCTCATCTGTAAAAGGTAGATGATAAAAATAGTACCTCTCTCATGTTTCCCCATGAAGCCTAAATGAGTTAGTATGTGTAAAGGTACCTGGCGCCCACTGAGTGTTCAGTCAAAGTTGGCTCTTATGATCATGCATTTATCATGTGTGATTCTCCTGACTTCTATCTTTAATGCATCCTCCAAGACAAATAATTGTGAGTCCTTACAATAAACTGTGTATTTAAGATTAGCCTGAGAGTTCTATGAATTGCTATATTCCCTACCCTACTCCACCCCTAGGACATTGTGAGATGCTTCCAGATGGAGAATAGAGGAAGGGAAAGAAATGGTGTGTGTTGTCTCCCACTTCTATCACTAAATGCCCCATTGCTTCACAAGCTTGGGAATCTAGAATTCTTAAAGTAGCCTCATTATTTAGGGAGGAAATGATGATGTAAGACACAGGCTGAGGAGCTATACATTTTCTTCATGTATACAGTGGAAGCTCAGGCCATTTGTTACCATGGATTTGCTCAGAATTCAAAATATTTTTTTGGGAAGACCTAAGTGTCTAAAATTGGTTTAGGTAAAAGGCTCTCCTAGAATTCACAAGCCACTGGCACCCAGTGAGGGAAGCAGTATGTAACTGTATTTAAAACTACTGTTCTTTCTAAATTGTGAGGTTTTTTAAAATATTTTTTTTAGTTGTAGATGGATGCAATGTCTTTATTTTATTGCTTTGTATGTGGTGCTGAGGATCGAACCTAGGGCCTCACGCATGCGAGGCAAGTGCTTTACCACTGAGCTACAATCCCAGCCCCTAAATTGTGTTTTAAGTGTTCTTGGGACATGATCCCAGTCTGTAATAATCTTTGCTAAGCATAGGCTATCTAGCAATGGTCAAGTGTGATAGCAAGGAACTCCTTGGGCAAGAGTAGGATGGTTATTTGAATGAACTACCAGCATGGTTCCTTAACATGTTTTTGATTTGGGAGACAATAATGTTGAAAATAAACTATTTTGGGAAAACTCTTGGGGGATTTCAGACATCTTGGTTTTCTGTTTCTAATGCAGAAAGAGGAGAATAAAATCACCACAGATAATATAATTCACATGAACAGATATCAGTTCTCTACCCATAATGAGAATCTTTGGTGAGAACTAGCCCCAATTTAGTTTTGTCTGCAGAAGGGCATACCATGTGTTGGAATACATGAACTGTAAGTAGCTAGGAGAGTAGCTTCCTTCTCAGGCAAGGAACTTTTTGAGAAAATAAATATTCTCCTGAGATGAAGTTTTACTAATTGACAAAGGTACTGTGCTTTACCTAATATCATATCTTTTAATTATTATATCAGTGTACTCATTTACTATGTGACCTCACTTTTGTGTTTTAGTTTCCTAGTATATAAAATGAGATTAGTAATAGTTCTATTGCATGAGGCTTTTGTAAGTATTAAGTGGATTAATATGTGCAAAATGCTTAGAATAGAACCTACTTACTCAACAGTAAGAAGTCCAAAAGAATTTGCTTTCATGGCTATCACACATTTAGGTTTAAAAAATAAGTGTGTTTAAACAACCAAATATATTGTTATTCTAATAGTTTGAAGAAAAGAATCATTAAGAACTATGGATATGCACTTTATCTCATTTTCCTTAGTTCCCCATGTTGAATTGGGATTTATTTTTTCTTGTCTGCACACTCACAACAGTCTTGGACCTTTGGGGAGAGAACAATCTGTGTATGGTTGATCTGTTATGTTTAAAGCTACTAGACTATGTCAAATCTGTCTCACACACAGGAGAGACTCTAACTGGATGATTCGTTTTGTTAGTATCTCTTATACCCATAAGACTTTAGAGTGGCATTAGAAAATGTCTTCAGGAAGCTACATAAAATGTTTTGGATTTTAGATGTAGACTTTGACTCTAGAAATTCAGTAACACAATTAGGATCTATGAAAAGTGTGCCTGCTTTGTATCTATAATAAGTCTCTACTTAGTGTTCCTGGAGAGACACACAGGTTGCATTATTCTTGTCACATCTATCTTGAAAGAATGTTTGTCAGATTAAAACAGTATAATAGCTGAAAAATAGTCAAGTTGTATTTTGATGAAGCAAACCGCTGAGCTATATTTTATTTAGTGGAACAGAAGGAAGAAGCCTCTATTTTTATATAAGGTGATCAAACATCCTTGCTTTCTCCTTCTTGTCCCAGTTGCTTTGAGGCTTGGGCTGCTCTGTGTTAGTTAGTTTTTCTTCTCTGCAACCTAAATACCCAACAAGAACAACTTAGAGGAGGAAACATTGATTTTAGATTCATGATTTCAGAGATTCAGGCCATGGTCAGCTGGCTTCATAGCTCTGGACCCAAGGTGAGGCACATCATCCTGGCAAAAGGCATGGCCTGAAAGCTTCTCAGCTCATGGCGGCCAGGAAAGAGTGAGAGCTGAGAGCTATGGGCAAAATATAATCCCCAAGGGCACACCCCTAATAACCCACTTCCTCCAGCCATGCCCCCCACCTGCCTATAGTTACCACCCAGTAATCCATTCAAATTATTCATCCATTTGCTTGATCAAGCCACTGATTAGGTCACAGCTCTCACAGTCTAATCATTTCATCTGTGAGTATTCCTGCATTGGATATCATGTTTCCAATACATAGCTTTTGTGGGTAAACTTTATATCCAAACCTTAACAGGCTCCTATAAAGAGAAGCATAATGTAGGAAGAGAAAGTCCTACTTTTTTCTCAGGAGCTGGATGAAAGGAAAATAAGACGGTGATTCAGCCAATCTGCAGACACCCATGGTGTGGGGAGAACTCAGCACTCCTCTTTCCTGCCCCTGGTATTCTGGCTTCTCTGAATTAGTTTTTATGCTGCATACACTATAACAAACTTGATGTAGAGGTCTAGGTGTCTCCTTTGACCGCAATTTTCTAAAGGCCTTGACACTGACTATCCTCATGGGCAATTAAGAAATACCAGAAAGTACATGAGAAACTTACCACTCTAGGAAGGGACGAAAAGCATGAAGCAACCACTGCTGAGGGCCCCATAATGATGCAGTAGAAAAGCTGACAAAATGGCTTTTGACTTAAGGAGGGAAGAACTGTTATCTACTAGCAAGTGATGCATTAAAGTAGCAGAGCTACAGTGTAGATTTGTGCCATCAATACAGAATTAATGTTGTCAAGGTTAAACAAGATAAAGGGAAATTGAGAGAATCAACCAAGAGTGAAGAGTAATAATCTAAAGTTACCCAGCATAATAGCATTTATACTGTGTGGAAGGCTTGCCACTAAGCCATGGGGGATACACCCACTCAGTCTGTCTCTGTTGGGCTTCCTCCTGTGAATCATAGTGCACAGAACATGATTAGCATTACTCTTTTCTCAGTTTTCTTAAGAATGATATAGAATATTCTGCATGTATAAGAAAGAGGTTAATTTGTGATACAATAGATGCCTTATGTTGTTAGTGGTTAATTCTCTCAGGTTAAGAAAATGCTCTCATTGTTCTTGGTACTATATGTCTCAGTGATAAGAGTAATAACATATACAACCTACACTTGACAAAGACTGGTCAGGGAATAGGGTCTGTTTTCTTTATCCTTCTGACTTCCTACCCAGGGTAAGAATTGAAGTTTATAAATTGCAAATTACCATTCATTAACTCTAAAAATATCTATTAATCTCTTCTCCTATGTGAGGCACCCTGCAAGAAAAGGGCATATAATAGTGAACAAGAAACATAAAAACAAGTTATGATCTGTGCTATGTTGAAGAAAAACTTCAAGGGAACTAGAGAGAAAGAAAAAGGATGGATTGGGGAGTATGGATGGCAAGTGTTTTGGAAGTAATTATATTCCAAAGAAGGATGTTACTAAGCACATACAAACATTGCTCCAACTTGGCTGATGCACCCATCTGGCAGGTGATGGTAGCCATTTAGACAGTGTTTATACATTTATGTGCAGACATAAATGTTATCTTTCTGTTTCACAGTTGTTTTATAAACACAGTGTGTTCCTTCTGGGGTTACTTCCTTGATGCTGGGAATCACTGTATGGCTAGTACACAGGAGAGAGTTTGGGACTTAGCTGACATGCAATAACATTGAACAAGATTAATGAATCAATAAAAGGAACTTTTAGAACAAGAGGATGTTGAATTTGTGGTGTTGTAAAATAAATCAGCTCCATATTTTCTCTATTTATTGTTGAATTTGGGGCAATAATAAAACTCTCTCATTTTTTTTCTTGATCTTATTTACTGAAAGCAAAGCAATTACAGAGAATGTAAACTCCTGAAAAAGTTTTATTTCTCCTTCCTATAAAAGGAAAAAAAAACCACCAAAGCAAAGAACAAAATTAAGAAGGCAAGAAGGGAATTCTACACTCTGATGTGAGTGAATTATGTGTGTGCTGATCTAAGTTACATTGTTTCAATTCCAGTCACATACTTTTGTGGTGATAGAATATTGGACATTTGACCTTAGTTGCTGTCAACTTCTGATCTATTCCTATGTTTGTACAGAAGGATCTTGCAATATTTCAGGGCTTTTCTTCCACCTTTCAACAATTCTAAAACTTATTTGAGACAAAATTTCCTCATTACCTTCTAAAAGGTCTATGTATACATATAAAGCAATCATTTAAAAATTTCTAGGATTTTGTATTAGAAGAAGAAAAATGATATATTTATTAATCTGGTAGAATGATGTGTAAAGATTCAATTTCTGTGAACTTGTCATTTAAAAAACTACCTGTGCATAATTTTCTATGAAATTGGATCAAATGGATATTAATAAGAAGAATTAAACATTTTAGTAGACTAGATATATTAATCTTTAGAAGAAATGTAGCCTCATAGTAGTAAATTCTATTTTATTATTTAAATTTGATTCTGCTGTGGCATGGTAATTGCCAACAAATGGCTCCAGACCCACCCATCTTCTCTCCATTCCCTATATGTAAACCTCTTTTGACCTCAGGAGGGTGATTGAGGGTGATAACTATTATTGCACTATTGAGTGGTAATTTTTAATTAAGTACTTTTACTACACACATTAGTCTCTTATGAGTCTTTCTATGACTTAAAGAAGTTTTAACCAAAAAGTATAATTTTGTGATTTTCAAAGCTATATGTAATTTAAAAATCATGAACAATAACTACTACAAAATTGAAGCCCTCAGTTTCCTCTCTCTTTCCTTCTTTCTTCTTCTTCATTTATTTATATATTTTTTTGGCGATAGGATCTCACTGTTACCCAGAGTAGTCTCCAACTCCTGGGCTCAAGCAATCTTCCTGCCTCAGCCTCCTGAGGGTTGGGACTAGAGGCACACACAGCTATGCACAGCTAACTCTTAGCTTTTTATTTTTATTTTTATTTTTTAGTTGTTAAGGGACTTTTATTTTATTCATTTATTTATATGAGATGCTGAGAATCAAACCCAGTGCCTCATACATGCTAGGCAAGTGCTTTATTGCTAAGAATAAAAGCACATTTTTTTAAAAAAAATTATTTTTATTTTTTAAAACAGAACAGTGCATTTCAAGTCATAGTACACATATGGAGCACAATTTTCCATTTCTCTGGGTGTAAGCAAGGTAGTCACACTATTCGTGTCTTCATACATGTACCTAGGGTAGTGATGTCCATCAAATTCCATCATCTTTCCTACCCCCGTGCCTCCTCCCTTTTCCTCCCTCCCCTTTGCCCTATCCAGAGTTCTACAATTTCTCCCATGCTCTTCACCCCCATCCCCATTATGGATCAGCATCCACTAATCAGGGAAAACATTTGGCCTTTGGTTCTTTGGGATTGGCTTACTTTGCTTGACCTGATGTTCTCCAACTCCATCCATTTACCTGCAAATGCCATGATTTTATTCTCTAAAAAATGACATTGAGATTTTAATT
>CM053404.1:32448140-32580817 GCA_028644305.1 Xerus rutilus
TATACAGATTCAGTGCCATCCCAATTAAAATCTCAATGTCATTTTTTAGAGAATAAAATCATGGCATTTGCAGGTAAATGGATGGAGTTGGAGAACATCATGTCAAGTAAAGTAAGCCAATCCCAAAGAACCAAAGGCCAAATGTTTTCCCTGATTAGTGGATACTGTTCCATAATGGGGGTGAGGATGAGGAGCATGGGAGTAATGGTAGAACTTTGGATAGGGCAAAGGGGAGAGAGGAGAAGGGAGGAGGCACGGGGGTAGGAAAGATGATGGAATTTGATGGACATCACTACCCTAGGTACATGTATGAAGACACGAATGGTATGACTACCTTGTTTACACCCAGATAAATGAAAAACTGTGCTCCATATGTGTACTGTGACTTGAAATGTATTCTGCTGTAAAAAAATAAAATAAAAAATCATGTATTATTTGTGGTTATTATAGATAAAACTTTAACTTTGCTAACGAACTTTAGCTTTAAACTTTGCTAATAAATTGTTTTTCATTTCTATAAACTGACACTTTCTTTACATTCTTGTGATTGAAATAAGCATTATTATAAAAATGCTGCTGCTGATTTAAATTATGTTCTGAAATTTACTTATTAAAGTGTTATAGACTGAGCTCAAACTCTCTAATATGATGTAATTTATTTTATTGAGAGTTAATATCACAAATGTAAGTACCTGCATTTTTTGGACATAATCACAAAATATTTCTGGACTCATTATATTCATTTGATTTTGTATTCTGTGAATATATTCATTCAGGTTTTTTCTTCCTTAAGCCTTTGCTTTAAGGCATGGTAGAAAAATCTTGCAAATACACATGGGTAGTAAGATGTGATCACAGTTGAGTGAAGACCATCTAATCAGAAATTTTAATTCCTGTTAGCTAACGTTAAAGGTCTAATTATGGGAGTATGACATCTTCAAGCTGGAAAGAATGAATAATTAGTATTCCTCTCCTTTCTCACCTCATTCAACAGTCTCCTTACTATTCTCATAGTTCTCAAGGAAAACTGTGTCCTCAGAAAACTCCCCTTTCTCTATTCCCTCACCCATGTCCTAGTGTACAATGGCACCAATGTGTCAAACTGTGGTTTAGGCAAACCCAGGTCTCATCAATGGCTATGTATCACTCTGCATGCACACAGTTTGCTGTACCTTGGCCAGGTCTCCAGCAGTACCACAGTGGAGGATTGGTAATTGATGCTAACCTTGAAGCCAGTGAGATACTGATCCATAAAAAGGTGCAGTTGTTGGTCTCAGTGGTGGCAATGGCAGCATTGACATCTTTGAGAACCATGTCATCATGTCATGATAGTAAACCATGTATTTACCATAGTGCATGTAGCATCTCACCATCTGGTTGACTAGCTAAAGAAACATTTGATGATGTCTACTACAGAAAGCTGCTCATTGTATGATTTCTCAGCAGAGATGATAGAGGCATATGTGACCAGATGGAAGTGGCTGTGGGGACAGGGCACCAGATTGCTTTGGAATTTTTTTAGTTCGATATTCTGGGCTCCATCAAATCTGAGAGTGATGGAAGACACAATCTAGTTAATAAGGCAGCTAGGATTAGTATAAGTTATGTGCTCAATATTTCTATGACAAATGTCATAGACAACCTCATTGTCTACCACTTGGGAACAATTAGAGCTCCATGGTGGCATGGATGGTGAGGATGGAGTTATAGATCTCAACTATAGATGTAGAAAACTTGGAGTATGGGTAAATGGAGAATTCCAGCTTGAACTTTTTACCATAATCAACCTAGAGATGTTCCATCAGCAGGAAGTTAAACCCAGAACCAATTACTCCATCAAAGCTGTGGAAAACCAAGAAATTCTGAATACCTGTGCACTGATCAGCTAGTGGCCTCAAAGGTAATTAGTGATCTTCTTTCCAGTGGCTGAGTACCCACAGGCACAGTTATTGGTAGCACCTTCCTTGGTTATGATGAGTTGTTCAAAGTGGAAGAGTTGGCAGTAGATACCAGTGTGAACTTTGTCAATAACCATACATGGCATATCAATGTTACTGAAGCTTAGAAGAGTGTGTGGAGGAAGACTGCAGAGGAAATAGGGGACCAGATGATGCAGGAGTCTGAGGAGCACTTAACAATTTGGTTTTTCCCTTAGAGTAATAGGAAGCCACTCAAATGTTTTAAGGAGTGTGTGTGTGTGTGTGTGTGTGTGTGTGTGTGTGTGTGTGTGTTGATAGCATTTTGTTGATTTAGCAATTCTGTCTTTCCTTATTTCCATCTGGAAAGCAAGGATTAGGAGAGAGCCAGAATGGATAGAGGTAAGCCAGTTAGAAGACTGCTGTGGAAGTCCAGATGAGAGACAATAGTGGCTTGGACAAAGGATGGTGGCAGAGAAGACAGAGAAAAGGAGAAGATTTGTGAGTAATTTTGGAGATCCAAGCAATAGTACTTGACAATTAATTATATAGAGAGAATGAAAGAGAGGAACTTTTAAGAAAGAACTTCAAATTTCTAACTTGAATATTGAGGTGGATGTTAGATCTACTTATTAAGGAACACTAAAAGATGGCCAGATTTATGTGGGTTAAGATGATAAGTTTAATAGAATATACTCAATACTCAATTCAGAATGCCATTTATGTGTCATAATGAAGGTGTGAAATGGTAGTTGGGTACATATAGCAGATGCTCAAGGAATAGTCAGGACTGCAGATAAATATTGAGTCATTTGTCTATAGATGATTATTAACATCATGGGTATGGTTGGAATAGTGAGTCAGATAATCTCTTGTGTATTCTCAGGCACTTAGTTTTCTTTCACATTTAAAAGTTACTGTATTTATTATTTTATTACTTATTTTTATTATTTCCACATTTTGTTATTAATATGTTTTTAATTTGACACAGTAATTATACATATTTATAGTGTACAGTGTGGTATTTCAATATATATACCAATAGATAAAGATCAGGTCAGGTCAATTGGCATATTTGTCAGCTCAGACATATATCCTTTCTTTGTGCTGGGAATATTCAAAATCTTCTCCATTAGTCATTGGGAAATATTAACTGTTGCCAACCACAGTTATCCTATTGTGCTATAGAACACCAGAAGCTATTCCTCTTATCCAACTAAAACCCCTGTGCCTATTAACCATCCTCTCTCCAGCTTTCCCTATTACAAAACCTTGCCAGGCTCTGGTAACTATTTTATTATCTACTTTGAGATCAACTTTAGTTTCCATGTATAAATAAGAACAAGTTGTGTTTGGCTTTCTATATCTGACTTATTTCCCTTAACGTAATATTCTCCAGTTCCATCTGTGTTGCTGCAAATGATCAATTTTTTATGGCTGAATAGTATTCTATTGTGTATATATATCATGTTATCTTTATCCATTCATCCATTGATAGACACGAAGGTGGATTCAATATCTTGGTTATTGTGAATAATGCTGCAATAAACATGGGAGTTCAGACATCTCTGCAACATACTGATTTCATGACCTTTGGATACACACCTAGTAATGAGGTTGCTGGATTATGTGGTGGTTCTATTTCTAAGATTTTGAGGAACCTCCATACTGTTTTCCCTAATGACTGTGCTAATTTACATTCACACCAATAGTGTACAAGAGTTCTTCCTCCACATGCTCAAGAGCATGTGTTATTTTTGTCTTTTAAACAATAGTCATTCTATCTGGGATGAGATGATACCTCACTGTGATTTTGATTTGTGTTTCCCTGATGATTAGTGATGGTAAGAGTTGTTTCATATACATTTTGGTCATTTGACCATCCTCTTTTGCAAAGTGTCTAATCAAGTCATTCAAATGACGCATGTATTTCTTGAAGCATTTGAACAATCTATTTAGGATCAGGGACTTACATCCCATCCCAGACAACAAGATTAGTCAAATCTCTGCAGATACCAATGGGAGGTGAAGGCAAGGGTGGGTAGGTAAAAACCTATTTGTACCAACTGTACTTGCATTGTAGAACTGTGAGGTAAGGCAAGTGGTAGACCAGATGGCCCACGCTATATCAAGGACAGAATGTGTGATGAACCTCTCCTATGTTTGGATACTATACTGGAATGAAGGAAGGAATGTGAAAAACTTTGAAAGGGGGAAAAGGAGACAAAACTGATCCAAGAGGGAGTTTAACATTTGATTGACTATTAATTTCAAATAAATTATTACACTGAAAGAAACTTTTTTAAACCTAAGACCAAATTACCTTAAACTGTCAATTTTATGTACATTTTTACATCATTGGTGGGAATGAGAGCCTCACAATAATGAGATCAGGTATGAGAAAAAGGGGCTTTTGTTTGTTTTGTTGTCCTTACACATCCTGATTATTCTTTCGTATCATGCAAATCAATGCCCTGCTGTACCATAATTTAAAAATTTGAATTTTTCTGACTCTGAAGCTTATTATAAACCTCACTGTGCCTTACAGAGTTGACAGAGCTACAGCAAAGCTGGAGAAGAACCAAAATTTTACATGGTATGTTTCCTCTCAAGAGGTAACAAAACTTATGTTCTTTTTAAATTTGTCCACCTGGCTGATATACATATATAATGAATACATGATATATATATGATGAATACATATGTCATGTATTCATTCAGTCATGTGATTTATAGTATTTGATTTAATATATAAATAGTTCTAACTTTTGTGTACTTTTATTATTTAGAGTGGTGAACCTATAAAATATATAAATTAAGATATATACATTAAACATATAATGTTAAAGTAATATTACAAAATTGCTATGGTTTGGATGCTATTGGTTCCCAAAAGGTTCATGTGGTGGAAACTTGGTCCCAATGTGATGTTAGCACCTATAAGAGGTAGTAGAATATAATTAGGTCATAGGGGCACCATTCTTAGAAGGGATTAATGCCCATCTTGTGGGAGTATCTAGGTCTCTTGGGTTGGTTATAAGTGAGGTCAAGCCAATATGTTTGGCTGCTTCTGCATGTGTGCTAACCCCTCTTGCATTTGGTCCTGCTCTGTGATACCATCTGTAATGTTGTGACAGAAGGCCAGAAGGCCCTTATGAGAAGTTGAACAAATGGAGTTGCCCAATATTGGGCTTATGGTCTCTAAAACTGTGAGCTAATAATACTTTTTCTTTTTCTTTTTTTTTTCTTCTTATTTTGGTACTAGGGATTGAACTCAGGGTATTTAACCACTGAGCCACATCCCCAGTTTATTTTTTTATTTTTTATTTTTTATTTTGAATCAGGGTCTGGCTAAGTTGCTGAGGCGAGCTTTGAGCTTGCTATCTTTCTACCTCAGCTTCCTGAGCCAGCTGGGATTACAGGTGTGTGCTGCCACGCCTGGCAAGACCTTTTTCTTTATAAAAGTACCCAGTGTTTGGTATTTTGCTATAATGCCACAAAGTAAACTAAGATAACAACAACATTATTATTATTATTATTATTGTTGTTGTTGTTGTTGTTGTTATATTACTATTTTAAATTTGGGGTTGTTTTCCCTGAGTTCTGAAGTGATGGACTAGAGTGGTTAGTCATAGCAGGTTCAGCTGATAGCAGCAAGATCCAAAAAAGTGAGAAATTTTTTCAAGTGTATTCAGATAGGCACAGTTACAAACACTTAAAATAGCAGATAACTGACTATAGAAGATACCTGTCCTTACTCCTCACACTTGTGCAAAGGAATTGACAGAATATGAACAGCATCAAGAATAGTGATCTCACAAATGAAATTCATGAATTAATTGCAACCATCTTTCTTTAAGTGTGCATTCAGCTCTCCCCATCAGTGTGCACCTGGAAGTATCTACAGCATGAACTTTTACCTGGTTTCTGAGACTGAATCAGGGAATAAACAAGCCAGCCTAGCCTTTTTTTTTTTTTAATTTTTTTAATCATAGATGGACACAATACCTTTATTTATTTATATTATGTGGTGCTGAGGATCGAATCCAGTGCCTTACACATGTGAGGCAAGCGCTCTACCACTGAGCCATAACCCCAGCCCGCCAGCCTAGCCTTTACCCACTGTCTGCACTTACTCTGCTCTCCTATCACTGATGAATTCAAATAGCCCGTTGGATCTTGGAGAAATGAAAGCTCAGACTATTGATGACTCTCTTTATAGCCAGGGACTCAAGACATGCTGGTTGCTGGGGTTCCTACTCTATGCACAGCCCATGCTACCTCCCATGGGGTAGTAATGAAGAATAGGACACAGGAGTCAGACTGCCCTGGATTCAGATCTTCTACTTCCAAGCAACTTGGAAAAGTGAATTAACATACTTTAATTCAGCTTGCTTATCTGGTAATTAGGAATCATAGTACTTGCATTTCTGAATTATTATGAGGAATTGACCAAGTGGCACAGGCAACACACTCTTAGAGCTGCATCTGAAATGTAGTTAGGACCCAATAATGGCCATTTATTTTTGGTAGTAATTTTAGTTTTGCTGTTATTTATGATGCCTTTAGGAGAAAATTCCTCTGGAACTGTCGCTAACCCATGTGGGTTCTGGGAAATCACTTTTACTGAGAGCTTTCCAGACTGGGTTTACTACTGTTCTGTTACAACATGGGTTTCCTTAACTTATCCAACACTGACTCTTAAATATTAAAATAAAATTCAAACTAGACAATCTCCTGGGTATTGGTGAAGGGTAGTAATGTAGATGACAAGTTAGTAAAATCATGGGTACTGTGATCCTCCTCCGTGTTAATATCCAGGCCCTTCTGAACAGGCTTCATATTCCTAGGAAGCTTCTTCCTGCACCCCTGGGGAGACATTGTGGTAGACATCATTGATTTGGGGATCTGTTCAGGTTCTGTGTTCTAAGAATTGTGTATATCACTTTGATAAAAGAACCAAAACACCAGTGAGGCTGTGCTGGTTAAAAACAAACATGCAGACCAATGGAACAGAATAAAGATATCAGAAAAAAAGAAAAACACACAGTTACACAGCCAATGATTTTCAACAGGAATGCCAATACCATTCAATGTGCAAAAGACACATTTTTCAACCAGTGCTACTGTGAAAAGTGGACAATCACATGCTACAGAATGCAGTTAAACATGTATCCAACACCAGATGCAAAAATTAACTGACAATGGATCCCTGCCCTAAGTGTAAGGCCTAAAGCTATAGAACTCTTAGAATATAAGGGAAAAGAGCTTCATGACATTTAGATTTAGCAATGATTTCTTGGGAATGATATTAAAGGCATAAACAACAAAATTAAAAGTAGACAAATTGAACTTCAAAAATTATTTTAAAATTGTGTATCAAAGGACATGATTGACACAGATGAAAGGCAACCCACAGAATGGGAGAATGCATATCTGAGGAGATTAATATTCAGAATATATAGAGAACTAAAACTTAATGACAAAAAATAATCCAATTCAAAAATGAGGAAAGGATTCAAATAGACATTTCACCAAAGAAAATATAAAAAGGTCAATATCACTAATCACTAGGGATATTTAGATAAAAACCATCATATGACCTCCCATCCACAAAGATGGCCACCATCAAAACAAACTAACACAACCACCCCCAGAAAATAACAAATGTTGGCAAGAAAGTGAGGAAGTTAGAATCCTTGTGCATCATTGATAGGAATATACAATAGTACAGTTGTTGTGGAAAATAGAAGTTTCTTTAAAAAAATTAAAATTACCATAAAACCCATATTATATCCTCTAGGTATTTTAAGATTGAAAGACTGAAAGTCTTAAAGAGGTATTTGTACTCCCATGTTCAGTGTTATTATTCATAATAACTAAAACACAGAACCAAACCAATGTTCGTTGATGGACAAATGGAAAAGTAAAATGTGATATAGATATATAATGGAATATTATGCAGCTTTAGAAAGGAAGAAGAATTTGACATATGCTACAACATGGATGAAGCTTGGATCTTATGCTATGTAAAATAAACCAGTCACACAAAGACAAATGTGGGTGGTATCACTTATGTGAGGCATCAAATTCATAAAAAGTACTCACCGTCATAGGACAGAAAGAATGGTGGTTTCCACAAGCTGGAAGGAGGTGATAATAGGGATTCATTATTTAATCAGTATACAGTTTCTGTTTTGTAAGATGAAAGAGTTCTGGAGATGGATGGTGGTGGTGATGAACAACAGTATGAATGTCCTTTATGCCACTGAACTGTATGCCTAAAAATGGTTAGGATAGTAAATTTTATTTTATTTGTATTTTATAACAATAAAAAATTAGGGGGGAAAGGAACATGTGGAATGCAAGACAATTGTTTGTTTGGATAGGACTGTCCTAGGCATTGTGGGACACTTAGCATTCCTGCCTGTCTCCATCTTTATGACAATCAAAATCATTAGTTGGACAAATTCTGCTCTTCATTTATTTCATAAATAGGTATTTAAAATCTGCACAATTAGACCTGTGACCTGTACTGCTGTTCTTATGTGACAATGTGCTTGGACTTCTGAGTGATGAAGAATCACATTTTTCCTGTAATAGCCTTTTTGGGTTCCTGGCTTGTGTTCAATCCTGAGCCCAATCTCCAGGGATTTCCCTCAATTCTAGCTGACTGTGAAAGTGTACTTTCAATCTCTCCTTCTAGCCCAGTGTCTGCCATTTCCTCATTCTCACTGACTTGGTGCTAATTCATATGGACTGCACACAGGAGGTTGGCTAGGAATTGTCTTCCAGGACAAACCTTAAAGACTGGGCCTTTCTTATATTTGTTCTGTTTATTCCAAGAGATTCTTTCTGACCATAATGTTATTTGCCTACAGTCATAAAACTTTCTCTAGAAAGAACCCATTAGCCTTCAGTAGATTAAGCTCAATGGTATTAGCAGACAAATGGAATTAAAAGTAGGTCAGGCCCAGTCTGTTCCAGTAGCCATTTCCAGTAGCAGCAGAATGAAAGGTATTTTAATTTAAAGGGAATGAGATGCCTGTTAGAAGAATCCCATGCTGCTTTGCTCTCTCAGATCTTTTTTTCTCTTGTTTACTCTCTTGCCTCTCCTTCCTCTAATACTTAATGACTTGAAAACACAAAGCTCAATACAATAGTCACTCCTTATCTACAATCTTGCTTTCAATAGTTTCAGTTACTTACAGTCAACTGTGTTCTGAAAAGTTAAATGGAAAATTCCAAAAATAAACAATTCGGAAGCTCTAAATTACACGCTGTTCTGAGTAGCATGATGAAATGTCAGGTAATCCAGCTCTCTTCTGTCTGGGATGTAAATTACCCTTTCATCCTGAATATCTATGCTCCACACACTACCCACCTGTTTGGCACTTTAGCGCCCATTGCCCATCTTGGTTATCAGATGCACTGATGATATCATAGTGTTTGTGAGCTGTGTGAACACACAATTCCTATTTTACTTAATAATGACCCAATGTACAAGATAGTAATGCTGGCAATTTGAACATGCCCCCCCTGCCAAAAAGGCATAAAGTATTTATTTTTAAGTTAAAAGGTGAAAGCTCTCAACTTAAAGGAAAAAAATCCTTATATTAAGCTTGCTGTGATCTGTAGTTAGCCCCTGGATTCACCTTGCTTCAATCTATAACAATGAAAAAAGAATGAATGAAATATAATATATATAACAGGGTTCAGAACCATGAGGTTTCAGGCAACCACTGAGCATCTTGGATAGTATCTTGAAAACTACAGTTTTCAAGTCTTTACCCAGGCATTCCTTCTACTTAGGAGGCCAGCCTTCTCTACCTGAAGATTCAATTCTGAAAATTGTGTCTTAGACAGTGCCTCTCTTATAAAGCCTTGCTTAACCATCCCTATCAACAAAGTTTGTACGCTGTTCAGGATCTGAACATGTTACATGCTTCCATTGTTATGCCACATTATCATTTATAATTTAATTATTTGTTCATCTGCCCCATTTTATTGGGAGTTCTTTGTGAATCAATCCAATATTACTTTTTAAAAAATAAACTCCGTGATATTAGCCAAATTATATTGCTATATTATATGCATGTACTAAAATGGTAACAACAAATCCCACCAGTATGTACAACTATAATGTGCCAGTAAAAAATACTTTAAAAAAAACTTTGTGTTTATAGCTGTTCTTGACATTAAAAAAAAATTCCAAAGATACAATGGAGTTCCATATACTTAATACCCAGTTTCCCCTCTTATTAACATTTTATAATATTAGGGTACCTATGCTACAATCAATGAACCAATATTGATGCATTTTTATTAACTAAAGCCTATGCTTTCCTCATATTTCTTTAGTGTTTACATAATGTCCTTTTTGTTTGTTTCAGGATCCACCACATTGTGTTAATCAATATCTCTCCTTAGTTTCCCTTGCTTTGGCAGTTTCTCAGACTTTCCTGCTTTTGATGACCTTGACAGTTTTGAGGAATACCAGTTTGGAATTTTGATGAATACTCCTCAACTAAGATTTGTCTCATGTTTTTCTGGTGAGTTGACTGGAGTTTGGACACATGCAATTCACATGATTTATCACTGTGGATGGTGACCTCGATCATCTGGCTGATTTAGTGTTTGTCAGGTTTCTTTACTGTAAGGTTACTAGCTCCTTACTTCTTTCCCTACTGTATTCTGTGGAAGGAAGTCGCTATATGCAGCACATACTCAAAGAATGGGGAGTTATGTTTGAGTTATGCTCTTTCTGCTTAAGGCAGAATATCTACACAAATTATTTGGAATTCTGTATTAGGGAGCTTGTCTTCTCCATTGATTTAAATGTTTTTATGTCACTGAATACTGAGTGCTTAGTATAGGACTGGGCCAATGGTAGGCACTTAATACATTTTGGTAGCTGTTTTCGAGGCATCCATTGTAAATCCCAGTATGGACATCACAATATTAATAATTTGATCAATAAGAATACTAAGACAGAAAATACTATAAAAGCACTATCTAGATGTTTGAGCTCATTTGGTTATCATAATAATTCTAAGAGAATGATGCTACTATTATCACTAAAGAGGGTGTTAATTTATCTAAGATCACATGGCTAATAAGTGGTGGAGACAAGATTCAAAGCCATGCTGTCTGACTCTAGAGTGCATGCTATTAAGACTGGAGGCTGAGATTAACATTTGGCCTTTGGCCTTCCATTTCAATTACCTTGGTCTTGCTCCCTTGAATTTATTCCATATGAGAACCAGGTTCAACATGCAAATAATCCCTAGCTGGAAGACTTCTAACAGTCTTCTTATTTGCACCAAATTCTCTTTTAAATCTGCAAGGCTTCCAAGGAGCATTGGAACTGACATTCCTAAGAAATCTTAAGAGACCCTCTCTTCTTAGGTATTCTTTGGATCACTGATCCAATTCTCCAGTTTTGGAGTGCAAGCGGGACCTTGAGCTCAGGGAATGGGAAGACCATGTCCAGAAGTTATGGATAAGAGCAGCTGTCTGGACTCATATCCTAATATTTTTCACACCTTAAATTAGGACACATGGCTCTTCAGGGTTACAGGATGACTAGGAGGTGTAATTAGAATGCCTAGCTACTGGCATTTCCTGTATAATTTGATAGTTTATGCTAAGAATAGCCTAAGAAGAGTTCCAATAACATTAGAACTGTGATAGGAAATCTGAGCTATATTGTCAATGTGCTAATTAGCCATAAGTTGAGGAAAGATATATTAGCTCCAAACATCGTTATTTTCTATGATGCTTGAAATCTTACTATGATAGAAAAATTCCTTTGAATTTTGGATATCATGCTACAGGGTTGAATAAAGCAAATAGACAAATTCACCGTTTTCATACCCTGTTCCATGTCCGGATTCCAGAATAAATCAGCCATTACAAATGAGAAAAGAAAAATTAAAGGTAGAGAGGAAGCTGAAAATTTTGCAGCAGCCAGCTGCTATTCATTAGTAGCTAGAAATTATGGAATCTTGTACAGTTTATCTTGGTAAAGTTTGTTTATATATTGAGTAATAATATCCCAAAATAGAATCTATTCTGAACCCAGAGCTTGAGAGAGATTGTAACAGTTTATTTTTAAGCTCCATTTAAAAACACAACAATATCTCACAAAGCACGATCATGTATTTTGATTTAGAGCCATAAGAAATCTAAGAATAAGTCCTCTTAGTCATGGAGTTCCTTTAAATCAAGAATTGCAAAGATTTCAAACCATCTATTGAGTCTTTTAGATGCCCTTATGGCATAGGCCGATCTGTTTGTCATGAAGTAAATGTGCTGAATTCCCTCATGGGCATGCAGCTAGAATCAGCTCAGATGGAAAACAAAATTCCTTATGCAAAATTACTTGTAAATTTTCACTCATCCTTTAGAGATGATTTATTGGGAAGGCAATATGCAGCAGAGAGTGGCGGCGCATACTGATGGATCTATTACAACACTCTTGGCAGCTTAGTTTGCTAAATAGAGAGGGAAGGATTTTTCCTTTCCTTTTCTTCACCATTTTGCTTGGAGTTCATAATCATTTTCTTTTCTGCATGCTTTCAGGATGAATTTGGGCCATCATGAAAAATACTCCACTTAGCCTTTCTACTGGGTTTAATGGCAGGCACTTCTCTAAACCCTTTGGGTGCAAATTCATCCTTGTAAATATTCGTGTTAGATAGGTAATATTATTTTCCCCTTTTTACAGATAAAAGGACTAAAGCATAAAGAAGTTAAGTAACATGTCCATTGTACAGCTAATAAATGGTAGAATTTGAACCCAGATGATCTGATTTCAGAGTCCATGTTGTTCACTTACATTCCATCCTCCCTTAGTGAGTTTTAGTGACATATAAAGTCATGAACAATTAGGAAACCTTTACATACTGTGCCATCAAGACTCTCCATTTTGTGTGCCAGCAAAACAAATTTCATGAAACTCCAACTCTTGTAGTTATTCAAGTTCTCTGTCAAAAGTATCTCTAATAGAAGTCTGTGAAACATACTTTTTTGGGAAAAGGAGGTTGCATATAAACATCAAAACGTATTTCAGAAATTTTCTCAGCTTCCTTTCTCCATGAATAGGTGAGATTGTCTGAAGTTTGATGGTAGCTCCAGTCTGGTGGGTGCCAGACTGGTTGGCTGGGCGAGCTGTTAGCAAGATGCTCTCACAGCCTCCTCTTCCCACACATTGTAGTGGATCCCTTCCGTCCCTGTGCACTTTAGGACTCATTGAGCTAGACAGAGCCCAGTTTTCTCCAGTTTCTCCAACCTGTGCTCCATCCCCCACCCCCTCACCCTGCCCCACTGAACTGCCTCCAGTCTCTGGCTTTCCATAGGCTTGCCAGGCCCAGACTGGCCCACACAGACCCAGCTGCAGTCTGACAGATCTACGCTTAGGAACTGAATAGACACTTCAAAGAAGAAGAAACACAATTGCTCAACAAACATGAGAAAATGTTCATCATCTCTAGCAATTAGAGAAATGCAAATTAAAGCTACTCTAAGATTTCATCCCACTCCAGTCAGGATGGCAATTATCAAGAATACAAGCAACAATAAATGTTGGTGAGGATCTGGGGAAAAGGTACACTCATACATTGCTGGTGGGACTGCAAATTGGTACAACCACTCTGGAAAGCACTATGGAGTTTCCTCAGAAAACTTGGAGTGGAACCACCATTTGACCCAGCTATCCCATTCCTAGGTTTATAGCAGCTCAATTCACAATAACTAAACTGTGGAACCAACCTAGATGCCCTTCAACAGATAAATGAATAAAGAAATAATGGAATATTACTCAGCCTTAAAGAGGAATGAAATTATGGTATTTGTAGGGTAAATGGATGGAGCTGGAGAATCTTAGGCTAAGTGAAATAAGGCAAATCCAAATAACCAAAGACTGAATATTTTCTCTGATATGTGGATGCTAATCTATAATGGGGAGTGAGTAGGGAAGAATGAAGGAATTTGGATTGTGCAGAGGGGAATTAGGGGAGGAGAGGGAGTGTGAAGATAGAAAGGAGAGTGGAGTCTGTAATCCCTGCACTTTGGGAGGCTGAGACAGGAGAATCGCGAGTTCAAAGCCAGCCTCAGCAATGGCGAGGCGCTAAGCAACTCAGTGAGACCCTGTCTCTACATAAAACACAAAATAGGGCTGGGGATGTGGCTCAGTGGTCCAGTGCCCCTGAGTTCAATCCCTGGTACCAAAAAAAAAAAAAAAAAAAAAAGAAAGGAGAGTGGAATGAGTTGGACATTATTACCCTATATACATGTATGATTATACTACCGGTATACCATGTACAGCCAGAGGAATGAGAAGTTGTGCTCCATTAGTGTACAAATATAACAAAATGTATTCTGTCATGTATAACTAATTAGAACAAATTACAAAATAAAATAAAAACATATTTCAGAAGATTCATCTAATGTGAAATTCATCAGAAATGTGGAAGAAGCCTAAAGTAAAAGGATGTTTGTCGTAATGTGATTTAGAGGACAAGAAAAAAAAGAAGAAGAAAAAAAAAAGTAATTGAACGTCTTCTTGCCCTTAGTGGGAAATCAATTTAATTACTATCTTTATTTGGAAAATAGATATATAATATTCACTAGGTACCAGGTACTGTTAGTTAAAACCTCATCAAAATCCATAAAATAGATATTGTTGTCTCCAGTTTGCACATACAGTAACTGAGGTACAATGAGGTTAATAAAAAACTTATGGAGCCAGGACTTCAACCCAGGCTAGTTGGTTCCCAGAGCATAGGCTTCAACTCCATATCTGAATGCTTGGAGGCCACCATAATTGTGTTTTTCGAGGAATTTTTGTTTTCTGTTCATTCTCTTTTTATTTTGTTTTCTTGTCTTCCTGTGGCTTACTTGAATTCAATTTTTATTTATCTATAGTATTTCTGAGGGCTTATGACAACATACTGTTGTCAACTTCTGCCAGTTTGAATAGTTCCAAAGATCTTTCTTGTACCATTTTTATTCTGTTCAGCGAACTTTCTTTAGCCAATTTTCTAGAGTAGGTCTCCTGGTGATGGATTCTTTTCAGGCTTCATCTGAGAATTTCTTGGTTTCTTCTTCATTATTGAAAGGTATTTTTGCTGGTTATGGAACTCGGTATCCCTAATTCTTGTCTTTTAATGCTTGAAAAATACTGTGCCACTTCCATCTAGGCTTCATGGATTCAAATGGAAAATCCACCTCACTCCAGTTGTTTTCCCCTGCAGGTAAGGTGTCAGTCATCTCTTGCTGCTGTCACGATTTTTTTGTCTTTAGTTTTTTAGAAACAACCTTGGTACATCTTAAAAAAGGTTTCTTTGGGTTTATCCTGTTTGGGATTATCTCAGTTTCTTATATTTATAGATTTATGTCTTTTGACAAATTTGGGGAATTTGAAATTTATATGGGTTCTTTGAAATTTATTTTTTTCTCTACCCTCTTTCTCTTCCTTTCTTGGACTTTCAGTGACATAAACATTAGAGCTCTGTTACAGTCCCACTTGTTTCTGAAGCTGTATTCCTTTTTTTTTTTTTTTTAAAGTCTGTTTTCTCTATGCTGTTCAGATTTGGTAACTTCTATGGTTCAATTTTCAGCTTCACTGATTCTTTCCTTTGTCCTCTCCACTCTGTTGTTGAGAATATACATTAAACTTTTAAAATTTGTTTGTTATCTGTTTTGTTTCTGAAGTTTCTGTTTTGTTCTTCTCTATGCTTTGTTTTTTTTCCTGTTATTTTCTACAGTTTAATTTGGTTCAAAATGTTCATAATTGCTCATTGAAACCATTTTATGACTGTTGCTCATATTTTGGACATTTATTTCTTTGTGGTGTTGAGACTTATTGATTTTCTTATTCCTTTTGGTTTGTAGTCTTTATTCTTGGTATGAGTATTTTTCACCTGAAGACTGGACTTGTGAATTATTATAAGACTGTTGATTTTATTTAAATCTTTTATTTTATCACACTTTTTCTTTTGTACTAGGGATTGAATTCAGGGGCACTCTACCACTGAGTTACATCCCCTGCCCTTTTTAATTTTATTTATTTATTTTTAAAATTTATTTATTCTACTTAGGCACATATGATAGTAGAATGCATTTTGATTCATTGTATGCAGATGGAGCACAACTTTTCATTTCTCTGGTTGTACAGGATGTAGAATCACATCATAAATGCAGTCATACATGAAGCTAGGGCTATGATGTCCATCTTATTCCACTATCTTTACTGTCCCCATGTCCCTTTTCCTTTTCCCCTCCCTTGCCTTTGACCAAAGTTCTCCATTCTTCCTGTGTCCCCTCCCACATTATGGATCAGCATCCACTTATGAGAGTGATCATTCGGCATTTGGTTTTTTGGGATTGGCTTACTTCACTTAGCATGATATTCCCCAACTCTCTCCATTTACCTGCAAATGCCATAATTTTATTCTCTTTTAATGCTGAGTAATATTCCATTGTGTATATATACCATAGTTTCTTTATCCATTCATCTATTGAAAGGCATCTAGGTTGGTTCCACAGTTTAGCTATTGTGAATTGAGCTGCTATAAACATTGAAATGGCTGCATCACTGTAGTATGCTGTTTTGAGTCTTTTGGGTATAGACCAAGGAGTAGGATAGCTGGGTCAAACGGTGGTTCTATTCCAAGTTTTCTAAGGAATTTCCATACTGCTTTCTAGATTAGTTGTATCAATTTGCAGTCCCATGAGCAATATATGAGTGTACCTTTTCCCCCAGATCCTCGCCAATGCTTATTGTTGTTTCTATTCTTGATAACTGCCATTCTGACTGGCATGAGATGAAATCTTAGTTTTGATTTGCATTTCTCTAATTGCTAGAGATGTTGAACATTTTTCATATGTCTGTTGATTGATTGTATATCTTCTTCTGAGAAGCTTCTGTTCAGTTCCTTAGTCCATTTATTGATTGGGTTGTTTGTTTTCTTGGTGTTAAGTTTTTTGAGTTCTTTATTCATCCTGGAGATCAGTGCTCTATCTGATGTACGTGTGGCAAAAATTGGTTCCCAGAATGTCAACTCTGTTCACTTCATTGATTGTTTCTTTTGTAGAGAAGAAGCTTTTTAGTTTGAATCCATCCTATTTATTGATTCTTGATTTTACTTCTTGTGCTATAGGAGTCTTGTTAAGGAAGTAAGGTCCTAATCTGACGTGATGAAGATTTGGGCCTACTTTTTCTTCTGTTAGGTGTAGGGTCTCTGGTCTAATTCCGAGGTCTTTGATCAACTTTGAGTTGAATTTTGTGCATGGTGAGAGATAGGGGTTTATTTTCATTTTGCTGCATATGGATTTCCAGTTTCTCCAGCACCATTTTCTGAAGAGGCTATCTTTCTTCCAATGTATGTGTTTGGCACCTTTGTCTAGTATAAGATAACTGTATTTAAGTGGGTTTGTCTCTGTGTCTTCTATTCTGTACCATTGGTCTACATGTCTATTTTGGTGCCCGTACCATGCTGTTTTTGTTACTATAGCTTTGTAGTATAGTTTAAGTTCTGGTACTGTGATGCCTCCTGCTTCACTCTTCTTGCTAAGGATTGCTTTGGCTATTCTGGGTCTCTTATTCTTCCAAATGAATTTCATGATTGCCTTTTCTATTTCTTTTTTTTTTTTTTTTTGGTACTGGGGATTGAACTCAGGGCACTCGACCACTGAGCCACATCTCCAGCCCTATTTTGTGTTTTATGTAGAGACAGGGTCTCACTGAGTTGCTTAGCACCTCGCCATTGCTGAGACTGGCTTTGAACTCGCGATTCTCCTGTCTCAGCCTCCCTAAGCGCTGGGATTACAGGCTTGAGCCACCGCGCCCGGCTCCTTTTCTATTTCTATGAGGAATGACGTTGGAATTTTAATTCGAATCACATTGAATCTATATAGTGCTTTGGGTAGTATGGCCATTTTGACAATATTGATTCTGCCTATCCAAGCGCATGAGAGATTTTTCCATCTTCTAAGGTCTTCTTCAATTTCTTCCTTCAGTGTCTTGTAGTTTTCATTGTAAAGATGTTTCATCTCTTTTGTTAAATTGATACCCAAGTATTTTATTATTTTTGAGGCTATTGTGAATGGGATAGTTTTCCTAATTTCTGTTTCAGAGGGTTCATCACTGATGTATAGAAATGCAATTGATTTATGGGTGTTGGTTTTATATCCTGCAACTTTGTTGAATTCATTTATTAATTTCAGAAGTTTTCTGGTGGATTATTTTGGATCCTCTAAATATAATATCATGTCATTTGCAAATAATGACAGTTTGAGTTCTTCTTTTCCTATTTATATCCCTTTGATTTCTTTCATCTGTCTAATTCTCTGGCTAATGTTTCAAGGACTATGTTGAATAGCAGTTGTGAAAGAGGGTATCCCTGTCTTGTTCATGTTTTTAGAGGGAATGCTTCCGATTTTTATCCATCTAGGATGATGTTGGTGTTGGGTTTAGCATAGATAGCTTTTACAATGTTGAGGTATGTTTCTACTATCTTTAGTTTTTCTAGTGTTTTGAACATGAAAGGGTGCTGTTTTTTGTCAAATGCTTTCTCTGCATCAATTGATAAAATCATGTGATTCTTTAAGTTTATTGATGTGATGGATTATGTTAATTGATTTCTATATGTTGAATCATGTTGAGCCAACCTTGCATCCCTGGAATGAACCCCACTTGATCATGCTGCACTATATTTTTAATATGTTTTTTATGTGATTTGCCAAAATTTTATTGAGAATTTTTTCATCTATGTTCATCAGGGCTTTTGGTCTGAAATTTTCTTTCCTTGATATGTCTCTGTCTGGTTTTGATATCAAGGTGATACTTGCCTCATAGAATGAGTTTGGAAGGGTTCCTTCCTTTTCTATTTCATGAAATAGTTTGAGGAGTATTAGTATTAATTTTTCTTCATAGGTCTTGTAGAACTTGGCTGAGAATCCATCTGGTCCTGGGCTTTTCTTGGTTGGAAGGCTCTTGATGGCATCTTCTATATCCTTGCTTGAAATTGATCTGTTTAAGTTGTGTATGACTTCCTTGTTCAGTTTGTGTAGGTCATATGCCTCTAGAAATTTGTCAATGTCTTCAGGGTTTTCTATTTTACTGGATTATAGATTTTCAAAATAGTTTCCTCTGTATTTCAGTAGTGTCTGTCATGATATTTCCTTTTTCATCATGAATTTTAGTAATTTGGGTTTTCTTTTTTTTTATTTTTTTTATTTTTTTGTTGTAGATGGACACATTTATTTATTTATTTATTTATTTATTATTATTTATTTATTTTATTGGTTTGTATGTGGTGCTGAGGATCGAACCCAGGACCTCATGCATGTGAGGTAAGCCCTCTACCGCTGAGCTACAATCCCAGCCCGTGTGATTTGGGTTTTCTCTGTCCTTCTTTTTGTTAGAGTGGCTAAGGGTTTGTCAATTTTGTTTAGTTTTCAAGGAACCAGCTTTTTGTTGTGTCAATTTTTTAAATTGTTTCTTTTGTTTCAGTTTCTTTGATTTCAGCCCTGATTTTAATTATTTCCTATCTTCTTCTTTTGGTGTTGGTTTGTTCTTCTTTTTCTAGGGCTTTGAGATATAGAGTCAAGTCATTTGTTTGTTGACTTTTTCTTCTTTTAGTAAATGAGCTTAATGCAATGAACTTTCCTCTCAGCGCTGCCTTCATGGTGTCCCAGAGATTTTGATATGTTGTATCAGAGTTTTCATTTACCTCTGAGAACTTTTTTATCTCTTCCCTGATGTCTTCTGTTATCCATGTGTCATTCAGTGGCGTATTATTTAGTTTCCAGGTGTTGAAGTAGTTTCTACTTTTTAATCTGTCATTAATTTCTAATTTTATTCCCTTGTGGTCAGATAGGATGCAAGGTAGTATCTCTATTTTTTTTATTTGCTAAGACTGGCTTTGTGACATAACACATGATCTGTTTTGGAGAAGGATTCATGTGCTGCTGAGAAAAAAGTATATTCACTTGTTGATAGATGGGATACTCTATATATGACTGTTAAGTCTAAATTATTGACTGTTGTATTGAGCTCTATTGTTTCTTTGTTTAGTTTTGGTTTGGAAGATCCATCCAGTGGAGAGAGAGCTGTGTTAAAGTCACCAAGTATTATTGTGTTGTGGTCTGTTTGATTCTTGAAGTTGAGAAGGATTTGTTTGATATATGTAGATGCCCCATTGTTTGGGACACAGATATTTAAGATTCCTATGTCTTGTTGATGTATGATTTCCTTAAGAAGTATGAAATGCCCTTCTTTATCCCTTTTCACTAACTTTGGTTTGAAGTCCACTTTATCTGATATGAGGATGGAAACTCCTGCTTGTTTATGTGGTCCCTATGCGTGATATATTTTTTCCCACCCTTTCACTTTCAGTCTGTGGATGTCTTTTCCTGTGAGATGAGTCTCTTGATGGCAGCATATTGTTGGGTCTTTTTTTTTTTTTTAATCTAGTTTCTCAGTCTATTTAATTGATGGGTTTAGGCCATTCACATTCAGGGTTATTATTGATATATAATTTGTAATCCCAGTCATTTTTGTTTAATTTTAGTTTTTACCTTGCCTTGGTTTCTCCTTTGATTGGCCTTTGTTTGTTTGTTTTTTTAGTGTAGTTACTTTCTTTGTGTATTTTCATTGTTGGTTGAGAATGGTGTGTAGCTCAGGCTTTCTCGCTATAAATTCTTTTAATTTTTGTTTACCACAGAAGGTTTTTATTTCATCATCAAATCTGAAGCTCAGTTTTGTTGGATGTAAGATTCTCGGTTGGCATCCATTTTCTTTCAGAGCTTGGTATATGTTGTTCCATGATCTCCTGGCTTTTAGGGTCTGGGTTGAAAAATCTGCTGAGATCCAAATTGGTCTCCTCTTATATGTAATCTGATTCCTCTGTCTTGCGGCCTTACAATCCTTATTCTGTATGCTGGGTATTTTCATTATAATGTGCCTTGGTGTAGATCTGTTGTAGTGTTGTACATTTGGTGTCCTGTAAACCTCTTGTATTTGATTTTCGAATTCATTTTTCATGTTTGTGAAATTTTCTGATATTATTTTATCGAAGAGTTTGTGCATTCCTTTGGTTTGAAATTCTGTGCCTTCTTCTATCCTGATAAATCTTAGATTTGGTCTTTTGATGGTATCCCATAATTCTTGTATGTTCTGTTCATGATTTCTTACCATCTTCACTGTATGGTCAACTTTATTTTCAAGATTGTATATTTTGTCTTCATTATCTGAGGTTCTGTCTTCCAAGTGATCTAATCTGCTTGTGATGCTTTCTATCTATCGAGTTTTTAATTTGGTTTATTGTTTCCTTCATTTTAAGAATTTCTGACTTATTTTTTTCACAGTCTCTAGCTCTTTCTTAAAGTGATTTTTTTCTACCTGTATTTGCCCTCTTATCTCTTTGTTAGAGTGATTAGTGGTTGCCTTTATTTGCTCTCTTATTTCTTTGTTGGAGTGATCAATTTTTGCCTGTATTTGCTCACTTAGGTCATTCTTTAATTTGCATATCATTTTAATTACATACATTCTGAATTGTTTCTCTGACATTTCATCAACTGTGCTGTCAATGGATTCTATTATTGTAGTATCTAGGTTAATTTGGCGCACTTTCTCTCCCTTGCTTTTCATGTTGATTATGCATCTTCCTTTCTTGAAATGTTGATCTGAAGTGTTGCATTTTCTATCCTATAATCTTGTAGTGACACTAGAGATTACCTGTATCTCACCTTGGAGTTTACTTCTAGTTTCTAGCAAGTGACCCCAAATGGACATTATAGACACTAAAGATGGTGACAGCAGTAGTGGAGGTAACTTAAGATGGCAGTGGGAGCAGCCTTGGCTGGGCTCCTTCAGTGGTCTCTGAAGGTGGTCCTGGGCCCTGGCCTTTGCTCCTACCGGTTGACAAGACCTCTGGTGTGGAATTCGGGGCTGTCCCAGGTCTTACTTAGGCTAGGAGTCCTGCAGGGGTCCCTGTAGGCAGTCCTTCTCCTGGATCTGGGATTTCCTGTGGCTGGTGGCTAGTAATCTTGGGTCTGATCTTGGCTAGGCTCTTGCGGTGGTCCCTGAAGGTTGTTTTGGGCCCTGGGCTGTGCTCCCACCAGTTGGCAGGAACTCTGGTGTGGAACTTGGCTGGGCTCCCGCAGCAGTCCCTGAAGGTGGTTTGGCTTATTTATTTATTTTTATGTGATGCTGAGGATTAAACCCGCTGCCTCACATGTGCTAGGCAAGCACTCTTCCACTGAGCTCTTTATTTTATTTTATTTTGATACAGAGTCTTGCTAAATTGCCATGGTGGACCTTAAATTTGTAATCTCACCTCAGTCTCCTCAGTCACTGGGATTACAGGTATGCACCAGTGTGCCTGACTCCTTATCAGACCTTCCCCCGCTTAAGCTATGTAGACTTAGGGTAGTAGGCAAGCAAACCAAATGCTCAAGTCATCTTAAAGCCTAGCATTGTTTGTACAATGTCACTTCTGTCACATTCTATTGGCAAACCAAATTGCAAAGTCAGCTCAGATTCAAGGGGAGGAAAAATCAAAATCTATCTCTAGATGTGCAAAATGATAAGGTCACATTACAAAAGGGAATGTAGAATGTGTAGGATGGCTGTGACCATGTTTAATAATAATCTGTTACAGTAACAGTTATTTTGCTTTAAGGAACTGCAGATTACTCTTGTTTCATACTCTTGTTTCTATGTTTTTCTAAGTCTTTATTTGAAGACTGTGTTTCCTTTAATAGCAAACAATAATTTTTTAAAATTATACATCAAGAAAACCAGAAAAAAGTCATGTAGGTGCCAAATTCCACAGTGTTAGGTGCATTGAAAATGGAATTCAACAACTGTGACCTTTGCTCTTTAAAAATGTAAAATGTTTAAAGGTAATACTTGAAGTGCTTTCATGCACTTGTAAATGATGCTCTGTATATGTATCATTTGGCCTGATCGAGTTTAAAGCATGGGAAGCATTTTTTGTTTGTTTGTTTGTTTTTGTTTTTATGTGCCTTCCTTGTTTTTATATAGGTTCAGGCAAGGGAGACATTTTCACCTGCAGTCTGTTGGGAGTTGGAAGATATCAGGTTCCACCAGCAACCTCTTCTTTCTCATTCCTCCACATATCTTATTTGGGATACACACCTGTTGTCATGTAACTACTGTGTTCATAAAAATAGTAACTCTATTTTCCTTGATATGCAATGATGGAGGACAAGGTAAATTAGGAACCTATATGGAGAGTAGAAACTGGATTTTTTACTTTGAGACAGATCTTGCTAAATCAGGTCGACATTGAACTCTTGAAGTCACAATTCTCCTGCCTCAGCCTCCAGAGTAGGTGGGGTTATAGGCATGCTCCATCAAGTGTGGCTTACATTTTAAACACCACGATCAAACTGTACTACTTCAACCCTTGTGGATGGAAGACTTCAGAAACATTATTTTCTTTATCTATAACAATTATAGCACCTTATCCTGAGGGAACACGGTGGAGTTTTTGGAGTGTTTTCATCTTACTTTTACTCTTCACATGACTGTCAGTGTCTTATCCATAAGATGAGAATAAATGATAGCTACATGGCAGAATGTTATGAGTTAGATAATAATGTCTACACTTCAGGTAGATAGAAAGGGTTTTGTGAGAATCAAATTTGATGATAAATGTGAAAAGAGCATTTTGAAATCTAAGAGAATACTCAAATGTTAACTGTTACTGTTTTTATCCTTTTTAGGCATAGCACATACTACTGCCTTTGAAAACATAGTTTGAAAATGAGAAACTTAGTTTTGACATGTTCAAGGACCTCCATGGAAAATAGGACCCCTTAGAACTTTCCAAGGAAATAAGACGTCCATGCTAGCCCACAGTCTTCTGAGTTTAGCAATCATACTAGAAAATTAGCAGTTAAAAATGCTCCAATCTTCCGGGGTATGGCATAAGATGCCACACCAGGAGATGGGAGGCTGGGTGAGTCAACTCAGCCTTCTGAGACTGTGGTCAGCAGAAATGCCAGCTCTGGAAATAATATTAGAGACTTTTGCAGATGATAAGGGCAATTCCAGGTGGTGAGGAATAAATGTATGCATAGAATAGTCACCCAAATATCTTATTATCCTTTATCCTATTATGCACACCCCCACATGGAGACTTTAGATGGCAGTGAGACACAATGTAGAAAGAAGCATGATGAAGAGCACAGGAGCCACTGAAGCTCCAGCTCTGCATGTGATGACATCAAGAGATAGAGTCCCTGCCTACCATGTAGATGCCATCAAAGTTCTTCTCCTTTGTTCTTTGTTGAGCCAGTCTGGGGTCTCTGTACCCCGTGTACTATCACCCTTCTGCCTCAGGTAGAAGTCCTTCTCTTCTTTTCTTTGCCTGAACCTATCTGGGGTCTGTGTTCCTTGAGCGCTATCTCCTTTCTTGCTCCAACACAAGTCTCTTCATAAAGCCTTGCCTGTGCTTAGTTTCTTTCTCTGTCCAGTGTTTGTTTCTACAAGTGTGTATACAAGAACCCAAGGCTGCTTATCCTGAAAATGGAATTAGACTGAATTGTATTTCCTCACTTGTGGACTACAGGTGTGAATTTTCATCCAGCTGTTTGGTGTTGGAGAGGAAAAGGCCACAGATACCTCTGGATCATGAGGTATTGTCCAGAAAGTTAACATTATGACCTGGGTTCTTAAGCCTAAATGTGCCCACTATATTTTGTTGTTTTTCCCAAGAAAAAAGACAAACAAAAGGACAGACTGCACAGTTCATTGTGGTCTATTTAGTCTGATTTCCCTCAGGGATAAGTACTGTTGACGATTCTATCTGACCTGACATGGTGGAGGTCTCAGAAGACCAGGCCAGACTGTGAGAGCTGTTAAATAACATGTGAGCTCACCAAGGGTTCAAAGAGGGTGAGACTAGATTCTTGTTCTGCTTTTTGAGTGTCTTTGTATTCTCTCTCTGCATGAAAACACAGTTTTTAAATTTATTGATTTATCAGTTATGTGAAATTTGTATAGTTCTATAAGCAAAACCAAATCTTGTGTTTGAGGCACCTGGGTCCATTCGTTGGACTTACAGGAATCTGTGGCCCAGTTTGCCTATGTAAAGAGCTTTTCCCCGAAATGCAGTTAAGTTTGTTAAGGCTTTCAGTGGAAAATCCAGGCTAAAAACATCCAAGGTCCAACAGGCAGGCAGGTTAACAGGAAAGGTCAAGGCAAGCACATAACTAAGATAGTAGTATAATTAGACAGGCCTTTGCTTTTAAAAACCAATGAGATTGAACTTTTAGGAAAATTGAGCTGTTGAGTGACACTGATGATAACTCACGATTGGGCATAGAATCTGATTTGTCTCTGCCCTGCATTCCTTCTCCATTCTAGTGACAGTAGCAACAACCTCTTTCCTTTAGGGAAGTATCCACTTTTTATGCCATGCAGCTTCAGCTTGAATCACAGGGATTTTTAGTCCCTGTGGTCATAGATTTAGTTATGTGATCCAAGCCAGGCCAATTTACATCCTAAACACAGAAAGTTGATGGGGCAGAGATTCCCAGTAGAAATGCATACCCTACTATGGGGATGCCCAAATCTGCCCTTGGCCCAGTCTTCCTAAGTCTGCTTGCTTGGAAATTTTTTTTGCTTGTCTTTGTGTGTGTCTATGTGTGTGTGTATGTGTGCGCGTGCGCACGCGCGTATCAATATCACCCCAGTTCATTTTGTTTTTACTTAAGTTAGTAATTTTCTGTTTCTGTTGTTTAAAGAATGTTTAAATAATACCAAGGGACACAGAATAGCTGGGCCTAACATATGTTATCTTATATATTTAACTAAACACCAGGAGGTATGTATTAATAGGTTTGTTGCTTGCATGAGGAGATTAGAGAGAGCTCATTTGCTATCGTTTATGCTGGTAACAAGGGAAAGAGCTGTTTGGAGCTCAGTATTGTCATATCCTAGATCCATGAAGGCAGCGTGCAGTTGACGGCAAGTGTCAGCATTCTGGGTCTCAGAAAGTACCCAGGAATATTCTAGTAAAGCCAAATACTCCGTAAAGAACAGGAGCCCAGCACCAATACTGCCCCTTTATTTTGTGGAAGCAGTGTCTCTTCATGTAGAAGGGTTAAGTTGTATTGCTCACAGTCAAAAATCATTTTGCAAGTCAGGGAACTGAGCTCCAGATATGTCAAATGGATTTTGACACACGACAAGGTCAGATAACTCTAGGTCACATAGCAAGAGTTAGCAGTTAGTACCAGATCAGGGATCAAGACCAGGGATTCCTGATTCCTTATGCAGCTCTCACTGCCTTGATTTCTTCTGGGAATGACAACATGTTGTGATTTCCCAAAACAGTACAGTGAAGTTGGACTAGATGCACATTTAACTTTTGTGGATTTAAGTTTAAACAGTTGTCAATGAAAGCAGACAGGGACAGAGAAGTGGCAAAATTTTAATACTGCAAGTGATTCATCCCATCTGTTAGTCTGACTGTGAGATGGGAAAGGTGAGTACAATGATCACAGTGGGTTTTTGGTCTCACAGAGCTCTTACTGTGAGCATCTAACCATGCTCAGTGATCACATGTTTTATGTTTCTTTATTTTTAACTAATCAACATAGACCTTGGAACACAGTGGCTGTATTTCCATTGACCTCTGTCCCTCCCAAACTCTAGCTGTCAGTTTCACAAAAGTTGTGGAAGAAAAACTGATGATGCCAATGGACTTCTTGCAGCTGGTGGTGCAATTTACAAAGATATTTTCAAGGATGATTTGGACTATGGTTGTTATTTTCTCAGTGTACTGATTTTAGAATTGCAGCCCCATATAAGTTGCATCTCCAAGTCTTACCTTCGTGGAGGCAGTAAAATACAATGCAACTGTAACAGGCATTGTCTCTTCATTCAGAAGGATCCGTATTCATAAGCTGGTTCCCTGTGTGATTCTGAACAATCCTTCATTTCCTCAGATTATAGGAAAATATTGATGCAAAATGTTAGCCATAATTTCCTATTGTTATTAAGTATTTAAATGCTATCTAATAATATAATTATTAGGACTATTCAAGGAAATTTTAGCGCTGGTGGTGCAGGTGCTGCTGTTAGTGAGAGGAGGAGGGGTCCACAGCTCTGGAGTTCAGCAAAGGAGGATGTGACTCTGATATCAAGTTACACATCTAGATCTCTTATGATAAAAGAAGTATCTTCTATTTCTCTTTTATTTATTGCCTTTTTTCATTAAAAAATACTGTCCAAAACCTGAATGACTTATAAGCGTGTGTATATGTATATATTTAGCTCACAAGTCTGTGGGTCAGTGGCAGTTCTGGTTCCCTGTGGTCTCATTCTCTGTCTATGTTAACTGAATAAGCTAATCTTAACTGGCTCTCTTACACATATGTCAATCAACTGTTTGTAGGCTCCTCAAGGACAGTTTTGGCTTGTATAATTGAACTTTCCTCCAGCAGGCTAGCTAAGGTTTGTTCATATGGGGTTGGCAAGGTTCCATAAAAGACAGGGAAGCGCTTAGTGCCTCTCAGAGCTGAAGCTCAGAACTAGCGCCATATCAATTTTTCCATATTCTATTGCCAAAGCAAATCACAGCAAGCCCTAGATTCAAGGGCAAAAAAGAGATTCATTTTGAAACCATCAGGTTATACTTTTTACAGAGAAACATAATTGAAGCCATTTTTTAAAAAAAATCAAGTTTCTATAACTTTAGATACCTTGGTTTGAGTCAGTGGGGTTTCTCCAGACAAACATTTGTCTTCTGTGGGAGACAATTCAGGTTCTCCAGCAGCTTAATGTGGACTGACATGGGTAGGCCACCAGGATTGTCCTTATTCTACTTCTCTCTGACAGGATCCTGACATTGAGATAAGTTTTTTTTTGTTGTTGTTGTTTTATTTTTTATTTATTTTATTTCTTTAGTTGTTGATGGACCTTTATTTTATTCATTTATTTATATGTGGTGCTGAGAATCGAACCCAGTGTCTCACACATGCAAGGCAAGTGCTCTGCCACTGAGCCACAACCCCAGCCCCTGTTGTTGTTGTTTTAAACAAAGAGAGTTCTGGCTTGGAGAGGCAAACATTGTTTTAGATTTGGAATTAAATTCTCTGCCTGTTTGTTCATAAGATTTTGGTCATCTGGACATGGCTTGAATTTACAAATGCATTTGTCAATTAGGATTTCTCAAAAACGCAATTTGCTGCCCCCCAAAATGAGAGAATGGTCTTTCCTTCTTGGTGGTCAGAAGGTAACATAGACAAATATATGGCAGAACGTGATGTTTGGTAGCTGTGGCATTATGCTTTGTTCTTTTCCTTAGAAATGCTAGGAGTGGCCGGACGCAGTGGCGCACACCTGTAATCCCTGCACTCTGGGAGGCCGAGACAGGAGAATCACAAGTTCGAAGCCAGCCTCAGCAATGGCAAGGCGCTAAGCAACTCAGCAAGACCCTGTCTCTACATAAAAAAACACAAAATAAGGCTGGGGATGTGGCTCAGTGGTCGAGTACCACTGAGTTCAATCCCTGGTACTAAAAAAAGAAAAAAGAAAAAGAAATGCTAGGAGTGGTGGCTGTGATAGTGGTGGTGGTCATGGCAGTGGTCCTGGTAGGGGTGTGTGTGTGTGTATGTTTGAGAATAAAGAAACTTAGAGTGGCCAGCAAGTGGTTTCTGGACAGAACAAGTAGCTCACCATCACCAGGGAGCAGCCAAGGGGTCCTACAGTGTTCGTATGGCTGCTGCTACAGGTGGTGCAGGTGCTGGTGTTAGTAAGAAGAGGAGAGATCCACAGCTTTAGAGTTCAGGAAAGGAGGGTGTATCTCTCTGATACCATGTTATAGAGTCACTGAGGGCATAACAGTTGGAAATACAAATACTACTACTATTGGCTGCACACAGGGGTGGAAAATGTAGTTTGTAGCCATGTCTTCTGTTTAATTCTTGTATTTAAAATTTTTATTGAACTATGATATATATGTAGAAATCTATATAGATCACAAAATTCAACTTGGTTAATTTTCTTTATAAGAACTCACTGTATAACCAGCACCTACACCAAGAAAATATTAGGAAGGACCACAAAGGTCCCTCTCTTGTGCCTCCCAGTCACTGTTACTTCTCAAAATTAACCACTGTATTGCTTTCTAACAGCATTATCAGTTTTGCCAGTTTCTCTAAATAGATGTATTCATATAGCATTCTCTCTCTCTCTTTCCTGGCTTCTTTCACTCAGCATAATGATTTTGAGACTGACCTAAAGTGTTTTATTCTATCAGTAGTAATTTCCTTTTCATTTCTAACTAGTATTCCATTGTATCAGATAGTTCATGATTTGTTTTCCAATCATCTATGGATGGCTTTTGGAGTTGTTTGCAGATTTGGTCTATTATAATTAAGCTACTGTGAACATTTGACAAGCAAGTCTGTATGAGAATATATATACATATACTTTTTGTGGATCAAGTAGAATGGCCTTTATGGAAGGTACAGATGTAATATTTTAAGAAATGGCAAAATGTTTTACTAAACAATTATACTATTTTACATTTCAATTAAAAGAGTATGAGAATTATAGTTGCCTCATATCCTTGTCAGTATTTTATATGGTCAATAATTCTAATTTTAGACATTTAGAAATTTGCATAGGAATGTGTTCTATTGTGGCTTAAATTGCATTTTTTTCCTGTTGGCTAATGATATTGAGCATCCCTTTATGTGCTTATTAGGCATTTTAATATCTTCTTGAGAAAATGTCTAATTATTTTGTCTATTTTTCTGTTGGTTCATGTGTTTTTTATTTTGAGTTGTGATATTTCTCAGTTTTCTGGATATAAGTCCTTTGATGTTTGTATTTCAAGTGTTTTCTACCAGTCAGTGACTTTTTTACCCCATACTGGTGATTTTTAAAGATCAAAGATTTTTCATTTTCATAAATTCCAATTCATCAGTTTTAATGTTTTATGTGTTGTGTTTCCTATGTCAGAACCCTTTGTCTACTTCAAGGTCATAAATATATCCTTTTCCTATAGTGTTAGAGTTTTAGGGTCTGGGGCGATAGCTCAATGGTAGAGCACAAAGCCTAGAGTTTTAGGTTTTACATTTAGATTTATGATTCACTTTGAGTAGATTTTTATTTTTGTTGAAAGACAAGAGCCAATTTTCGTTTTCCCCTACATGGATTTTTTGAGAAGGTTTTCCTTTTTCTCTCCAAATAACCTTAGAAATGTCAAAAGTTAATTAAACAAATACACATAGGTCAACTTCTAGACTCTTGTGATGAGATCAGAATAATTCTCCAAGTTTGCTCTTTGCTTTAAAAAAATGTTTGAAACTCTGAGACCTTTGAATCTCCAAATAAATTTTAGAATCAGGCAGTTAATTTCTGCAAAAATCCTGCAAGAAATTTATTTGGGATTGTTAGTCTACATATCAATTGGATGAGAATTCTCAAATTAACAATATGTGTCTTCCAATCCATGAACTTGACATATCTTCCTATTAACTTAGGTCTTCCTTAATTTTTCTTTCAATGTTTTATGGTTTTAAGTATCAAGATATTGGATGCCCTTTTCATAATTATTCCTAGGTATTTTATATTGTTTAACATCACAATACACAGAATTTTAAAAATTTCATTTTGCAATAGTTTCAAGATGAAAAAATATCATATATTTAAAATAGAAACCTTGTATTTTACAACTCTGATGAACATTTGTTGGTTCTAGTAGTTGTTTTGTAGATACTTGGGGATTTTCTATGTTAAAAATCATATCATCTGCAAACAGTGACAGTTTTCTTTTTCCTTTCTAATTTTGTATATCTTTTTTTCTCACCTTATTATAATGGCTAGTAGAAAATAGAGTAGAAGTGATAAAAATGGTTATCCCTGGATAAAATAATTCTTGTGTTTACCATTAAGTATAATGTTAATTATAGGTTTTTTGTAGATGCCATTTATTATAATTTCTAGTTTATTCAGAGCTTTTATCATAAATAGTGCTGAATATTTTCAAATCCTTTTCTGCATATCTTGAAATTTATTCTTTTAATGTAGTGAATTACATTGATTTTTTAATGTTAAGCTGCCTTGTTTACTTGGTATAAATCTAACTTTGTCATGATTCATTATCCTTTTTATATATTGTTGGGTTTGATTTGCTAAAAATTGCTTAAGAATTTTGCATCTATCTACACAAAGGATATCCTTCTGTAATTTTCTTTATTGGTAATGTCATCACTAGATTTTAATATTAACATTATAAAATCCCTCCTCTGGTGGTTTTTGAAACATTTGAATGATATTGATGCTCTTTCTTTCATGATTATTTGATATGACTCAGTATCATAGATTTACCTTCTGGGCTTGGAGTTTTCTTTTGTGCAATTATTTATATGCAATTTACATTTCAAAGGATATATATTTAATTATTCATATTTTGTTTTTTCTTGTGTTAATTTTTGTGAATTGTGATTTTCACTTAAGTTGTTTAATTGTTAACATAAAGGCATGAAGTTATGACATTCTACTTTTGTGTGTGTGTATGTGGTGCTGGGACTCTATCCAGGGCTGTGTGCACGTTAGGCAAACACTCTACCACTGAGCTACATCCCCAGCCCTAAAGTTGTGACATTCTATTATCTTCTCAATGTTTGTGTTGATAACCTCCTTTTTATTCTTTTTACTCATTATTTGTGTTATTGTTCTTATTTATTGATCTATCTAGCTATACATTTCTCAATTTTATAGATAATCTCAAAAAAGTTTTTAGCTTCTATGTTTTCTGTTTTTGTGTCCATTTTTTATTTCACTAAAATTGTAAGGTGAACCATTATATTATTGGCTTTAGAGTATTCTTTTTTAAAATAGTCATTTAAAGTTATAAATTGTCCTCTAAGCTTTTCTTTAGTATTATCTCACACATTTTGATGTGTTGCATGTGAAGGTTAATTTTATACATCAAATTAGTTGGGCTATGATGCCAAATTGTTGGGTCAAACACTAGTCTAGACATTACTGTGGAGCTATTTGTGCATGTAATTAACCTTTATAATCAGACAGGAAGTAAAGTAGGTTGTCCTCTATGATTTGGATGGTCTTCATACAGTCATTTGAAACCCTTAAAAGCAAAAACTGAGGTTTCCCCAAAAAGAAAGAATTCTGCATTAAGATTACATAGAACCTGAATTTCTGGTCTCTACCTTCCCCTGTAGATTTCAGATGCAAGATGGCAACAGGAACATTTACTCTCAGTTTCCAACCTGCCAGCTTGACCTGCAAATTTTAGTCTTGCCATCTCTCATAATTACATAAGCCAATTCATTAAAATCTTTCTTTTCTCCCTCCCTTTTCCCTTTTCTCCCTCTCGATATACATCCTATTGATGTTCTACTTCTCTGGAGAATTCTAATACAGTTGTATTTTTGTTGTAATTGTATTGAAAATATTTTCTAATTTCTTTTTATTTGTTCTTTGGCCAACAAATTATTTAGAAATACAATATTTAAATTCTATATATTTAGGCTCTTCCTGGATATATTTTTATTGATTTTTAAGTTGAAGTCTATTGTATTCAGAGGATGTACTTGATAATATTTCAAAGCTTTAACATTATTATGACTTATTTTATGGTTTAACATATGGTTGATCTTGGAGAAGGTACCATGAGAACTTGAAAAATTATGTATTCTGCCTTTGTGTGATGTTGCATTGTATGAATGTCAATTAGGTTGAGGTGTTTGAAGGAGTTCAAATAGCTATGTCTTTCCTAATATTTTAATGTCAGTTCTCTATCAGTTATTGAAAAAAATGAGTGTTAATACCTCCTAACAGTAATTATACCAGTGGTCTAATTCTCCCTTTAATTCTTCAATTTTTGGCACATGCAGTTTCAGGTTCTGTTATTAAGTGAAAACAACATCTGGATGATTGTCTTTTCATTATGAAATCTTCTCAGGAAATACTCTTTGTCATGAAGTTTATGTCTTCTGTTATTTTAGGATTTTTCTTCTGATAGAAAAATTCCAGCTTTTTTTTTTTTTTTTTTTTTTGATACCAAGGATTGAACCCAGGGGCACTTAACCACTGAGCCACATCCTTGGCCTTTTTTATTTTTTATTTGGAGACAGGATCTTGCTAAGTAGATGAGGCTGGCTTTGAACTTTTGAGCCTCCTGCCCAAGCCTCCATTCCAGCTTTTTAATGCTTACTGTTTGCGAGATGTTTATTCCTCCCACATTTCCTTTCAACCCATCTTTGCCTTTATATGTAAAGTGTGTCCTACTAAGGCAACATATAGTAAGTTCTTGCTTTTTAAAAAATCTACTATTTCTGCCTTTTAACTGGAGTTTTTGGTAAGTCATTAACATTTAATGTAGCTAGTGACATAGTTGGATTGAAGTCACGATTTTATTCATTTTTTGTTAGTTAACTTTGAGTTTGTTTCCCTTTTCTTTCTTACCTGCTCTGTTTTGATTATTTGGATATATTATAGTATTCAAATTTAGTTTATCTATTAGATGTTTGGTTATATCAATTTATTTTTTTTAGTATTTTCCATAAAGAATGCATTAGACATCCAATTTCTCACATTTTTTGTTATAAATTTAGTACTATGCCACTTTAAAATGTAGACTCTTTACCCTCCTACAGGTACATTTACCATCATTCACTAACCTTTATGTCCCAGTTGTCATGTGACTTTAATGATTATCTCATGAGATAATGTTATGGTTTTGACTTTGAATAGTAACACATGTTTTAAAGAACTTAGGAGGAAAAAAAGGTGTATATATTTATGTAGATATTTACCATATTTCTGTCTCACTCTTCATCCCTGAAGATTTAGGTTTTCCTCAGGCATCCTTTCCTTTCTTTTTTTTTTTTTTTAAATTATTTATTCTGCTTAGGTATACATGATAGCAGAATGCATTTTGATTCATTGTACACCCTTTCCTTTCAAGTTGGAGTATGTTCTTTATCTTTTAGCAATTCTTTTAGAATAGGTTTGTTAGTGACCAATTCTAAATATTTCCTTGCTTGATAATGTTTACTTGTGTCTTTATTCTTAAAAGATATATTCAGTATATATACTAGTCTGGATTGACAGTTCTTTTCTTTTGGCACTTTACAGATGTAGTTCTGCTGTCATCTGGCCTCTGATAAGAATTCTGCAGTCATTCAAATTATCCTTCTTCTGCATACAATACATGCTTTCCTTTAGCTGTTATAAGAGGTTTTTTCCTTTTTTTTTTTTTCCTGTGTCTTTCTTCACTTTAGAGTCCAACTGTGATTATCTTTGAATTTATACTACATGGAGTTCACTGAGCTTTTTAAATCTATGCATTTTTTTTCTTTTATAAAATTTTGAAAGTTTTGGGGCATTTTTTATTCAAATATATATTTTTTCTAGTTGAATCTTTTACTCCTCTCTAGGACTTCAGAATGACAGCAATATTATACCTTTAGACACTGTCCCATAGGACTTCTGAGACTGCTAAATTTTTTCAATATTGTTTTCTCTATGACTCATATTCAATAATTTCTGTTTCTCTACACTCAAGCTAATCAGTTTTCTCTTTCATCTCCAGCTATTGGATGAACTGGTGAGTTTTTAGTTCATATATTATACTTTTGAATTCCAAAGTTTTCCTTTGGTTCTTGTCAGTTTCCATTTCTCTGCAGAGAACTTTTATTTCTTTACTTTTTTAAAGTATTTTTTTTTTTACTCATTTCAACTACTTACAACAGTTGGTTTAAAACCTTAGATAACACAATCCACATAAATACAGTTATCTCATACTAGACAAAGGTGCCAAAAACATACACTGGAGAAAATATAGCCTTTTCAACAAATGGTGCTGGGAAAACTGGAAATCTATATGCAGCAAGATGAAAATAAACCCCTATTTCTCACCATGCACAAAACTCAACTCAAAGTGATCAAAGACCTAGGAATTAGACCAGAGACTCTGCACCTAATTGAGGAGAAATTAGGAGGAGAAAATAGGAGAAGAAAATAGGCCCAAATCTTCATCATGTTGGATTAGGTCCTGGCTCCCTTAACAAGACTCCTAAAGAGCAAGAAATAAAAGCAAGAATCAATAAATGGGATGGATTCAAACTAAAAAGCTTTTTTTCAGCAAAAGAAACAATCAGTGAGGTGAACAGAGCCTACATTCTGGGAACAAATTTTTGCTACATGTACATCAGATAGACCACTGATCTCCAGGATATATAAAGAACTCAGAAATCTTAACACTAAGAAAACAAACAACCCAATCAATAAATGGACTAAGGAGCTGAACAGACACTTCTCAGAAGAAGATATACAATCAGTCAACAAATACATGAAAAGATGTTCAACATCTCTAGCTATTAGAGAAATACAAATCAAAACTAAGATTTCATCTCATGCCAGTCAGAATGGCAGTTATCAAGACTATAAACAACAACAAATGTTGGCGAGGATGTAGAGGAAAAGGCACACTCATACATTGCTGGTGGGACTGCAAATTGGTACAACCAATCTGGAAAGCAGTATGGTGGTGATTCCTTAGAAAACTTTGAATGGAACTAGCATTTGACCCGGGCATCCCACTCCTTAGTCTATACCCAGAGGACTTAAAAACAGCATACTGCAGTGATGCAGCCACTTCAATGTTTATAGCAGCACAATTCACAATAGCTAAGCTGTGGAACCAACCTAGATGCCTTTCAATAGATGAATGGATAAAGAAACTGTGGTATATATACACAATGGAATATTACTTAGCATTAAAAGAGAAAAATTATGGCATTTGAAGATAAATGGATGGAGTTGGAAAACATCATGCTAAGCAAAGTAAGCCAATCCCAAAAAACCAAAGGCCGAATGTTTTCTCTGATAAGTGGATGCTGATCCATAATGTGGGAAGGAGCATGGGAAGAATGGAGAAATTTGGTCAAAGGGGAGAGGAGGGAAGGGATGGGACATGGGGACAGGAACGATGGTAGAATGCGATAGACAACAATGCCCTAGGTTCATATATGACTGCACATATGGTGTAACTCTATGTTGTGTACAACCAGAGAAGTGAAAAGTTGTGCTCCATTTGTGTACAATGAATCAAATGCATTCTGTTCTCATGTAAACCTAATTAGAATAGAAAATATATATCAAAAAACAAACCTTAGATAATTCCAAGATCTATATCATCTTGGGGTTGGCTTTTATTAACTATCTTTTCCAATGATTATTAGTCAAAATATTTATTGTTCTTTACTTACTCAACAATTGGGGAACACTGTATTTCAGAGTAGAAGTTCCATCTTTCCTTCTATGAATAGTACTCTGAATTTCAGTTCAGTTCTCCAAATTTTTTCAAGGGTGCATTGATCTCTCTAAAAATTGCACCGTTTAAGGGTGAGCCCAAGATTTAGGCAGATTCATACTCAAAATAGGGAATCCCCCCACTAGCTCTTTCCTGTAGGACTTCTCCTACACTTTCCAGCTGAATGAGTACTCTATTGCTTTGTTTTCTGGTGAAAGACAAGATTTCTATCAGACTTTTTGCCTCCGATGCCACTGATCTGCAGAGGAGCTCAGTAGTTTTGTGTTTGTCCTGAGGAAATTCAACCCCAGTTGGGTCACTTCATCCAGTTCTGCTTCCTGGTAACAATGTATCTGATTTTGTTTACTTTTTAAGGGTTCTAAAGTAGTTGGTTTTAGTTTTTGTTTGTTCATGTTAATGAAAAAGAACTAATAAAGCCATAATTCTATCATGTTAATTTTAATTTTCTAAATCCATTGATTATTATTTAGACACACATTGATTAATTTCTAGGCATTTGGGGTTTTCTGGTTAACTGTTTTGTTGTTGTTATTACTGACCACTAGTTTCACTCCATTTTGATCAGAGAACTTACTAAGAGTAATTTTAATTTTTTGAACTTTATTGAGGCTTTTTTATAGCCTAGTATATGATTCAATTTGGGAAAATGTTCCACTTTCATTTAAAATTAATGTAAATAATGCCTTTGTTGGGTATGCATACCACACACACACATACACATTCACTTAATAAATTTTATTGATTTTATTTTCAGATCTGCTATTCTTTTACAATTTTGTTTGTTTTTTCCCACACATCTATAGCAAAAGCTCAGCTAAATTCTCAAATTACAATTATGAAATTATCTTTCATTGTTTTTTGGTTATGCTTTGCTTTATACTTTTTTAAAAAACTTTTTTTTAGTTGTTGATGGATCTTTATTTTATTAATTTATTATTTATATGTGGTGTTGAGGATCGAACCCAGTGCCTTATGCATGCTAGGCAAGTGCTCTGCCACTGAGCCCCAGCCCCAGCCCCCTGCTTCATACTTTTTGAGTCAGTATTAATGTATGGATATATATTGGATTAGCTCCTTTATCATTATGAAATGTCCCTCTTCTATTTTTTTTTGTTGTAATTACATGACAGCAGAATGCATTTTGGTACATTGTACACAAATGGAGCACAACTTTTCATTTTTCTTGTACACCATGCAGATTCACACCATTCATGCAATTATGTAAGTACTTAGGGTATGATATCCATCTTATTCTCCATCTTTCCCATTCTCATGCCCCCTTCCTCCCCTCACTCCCCTTTGCCCAATCCAAAGTTCTCCATTTTCCCCACCCCCCATTATGGTTCAGCCTCCACATATGAGAGAAAACATTAGACCTTTGGTTTTTTGAGATTGGCTTATTTTGTTAAGCATGATATTCTCCAGTTCTATCCATTTACCTGCAAATGCCATAATTTTATTCTCTTTTAATGCTGAGTAATATTCCATTGTGTATATATACCACAGTTTCTTTATCCATTCATCTATTGAAGGGCATCTAGATTAGTTCCACAGTTTAGCTATTGTGAATTGAGCTGCCATAAATTTTGATGTGGCTGTGTCACTGTATGCTGATTTTAAGTCCTTTGGGTATAGACTGAGGAATGGGATAGCTGGGTCAAATGGTAGTTCCATTCCAAGCTTTTTAAAGAATCTCCATACTGCTTTCCAGAGTGGTTACACAAATTTGCAATCCCACCAGTGATGAATGAGTATACATTTTCCCCCACATCCTCACCAACACTTTTTGTTACTTGTATTCTTGATAATTGCCGTTCTGACTGGCATGAGATGAAATCTTAGTTTTGATTTGCATTTCTGTAATTACTAAAGATGTTGAACATTTTTCATGTATTTATTGATGAATTGCTTGTCTTCTGAGCAGTGTCTCTATAGTTTATTGATTTATTTGTTTTGTTGGTATTAAGTTTTTTGAGTTCTTTATATATCCTAGAGATTAGTGCTCTGACCCATGTGCATGTGGTAAAGATTCTCTCCCACTTTGTAGGTTCTCTCTTCACATGATTGTTTCCTTTGCTGAGAAGAAGCTTTTTAGTTTGAATCCATCCTGTGTATTGATTCTTGCTTTTATTTCTTGTGCTTTAGGAGTCTTGTTAAGGAAGTCAAGTCCTAAAGGAACATGATGAAGATTTAGACCTACTTTTTCTCCTATTAGGCACAGGATCTCTGGTCTAAGTTCTAGGTCCTTGATCCAATTTGAATTGAGTTTTGTGCATGGTGACAGATAGGAATTTAATTTCACTTTACTACATATGGATTTCCCATTTTCCCAGCACCATTTGTTGAATAGGCTATCTTTTCTCCCACCGTATGTCTTTGCACCTTTGTCTAGTAATAGATAAGTACATATTTGGGTTAGGGTTAGGGTCTGTACCATTGATCTACATGTCTGTTTTGGTGCCAATACCATTCCATTTTTGTTACTATAGCTCTATAGTATGGTTTAAGATCTGGTGTTGTGATGCCTCCTGCTTCACTCTTCTTGCTAAGGATTTCTTTGGCTTTTCTGGGTCTCTTATTTTTCCAAATGAATTTCATGATTACTTTTTCTATTTCTATGAGGAATATTGTTGGGATTTTAATTGGAATGGCCTTAAATCTGTATAATGCTTTTGGTATTATTGACATTTTAGTGTTCTGTAGTTTTCATTTTAGAAGTCTTTCACCGCTTCTGTTAAATTGATTCCCAAGTATTTTTTTTTTTGAGGCTATTATGAATGTTATAGTTTCCTAATTTCTCTTTCAGAGGGTTCATCACTGATGTATAATAGAAATACATTTGATTTATGGGTATTGATTTTATATCCTGCTACTTTGCTGAATTCATTTATTAATTCTAGAAGTTTTCTGATGGAATATTTTGTATCCTCTAAATATAGAATCATGTCATTGGCAAATAATGATAATTTGAGTTCTTCTCTTCCTATTTGTATCCCTTTAATTTCTTTCATCTAATTGCTCTGGCTAGTGTTTCAAGGACTATGTTGAATAGAAGTAGTGAAAAAGGGCATCCCTGTCTTGTTCCAGTTTTTAGAGGGAATGCTTATTGCTTTCTTGTTACTTAGTCTACATACCTTCAGAATGAATGAAGTTGTCATGTTATGATGCCAAGTATTCTGGATTGTCTACTTAGAAATTTGTTGTAAATTATAGTATTGTTCCAAAATGTTTGCTCCTTTTTCCATAAAAGGTGTCCCATGTCTTTTGCCAAGGGAATTGTAATTCTTTCTTTTGGAGGAATATACGTGTTTCACATTGATGTGAAGCTTGATCATGTTACTTGCTTTTGCCAGTGGGATGTGAGCATATATAATTTATTCCATATTCAAGCAGAATCATGTGGTTTGACATTTTCTTTTTGCCTAAAGAATCATATGTCCCAGGTAAAGTCTACTTAATCTAACATATAACCAGATGGAAAAGAATCACATTTGACCCTCAGCTGTGATTAATGTTTGTTTCAACCCACTGAGATTCTGGAATTGTTAATTAATTCAAAGTATGTAGTGAAAAGGTATTGTTTGTAGACTTGGAGAGTCACTTTATCAGGGTCTGGCTTTTATTTCTGTAAGTTTCAGAAACTTAACCTTAAGGACACATTGAAAATTAATCCACTGCTTAAGGGCGGACTTTCAAACTCATAACCTTGCTATGTAAGATCAGACTCTGATTTTATTAAGTTATTTGAAGAAATATAATCTGTAAGAACCGAAAAACTTAACTTACCATGGATAGCTACTTATTTCTCTACAGTAAACTCTACAGGGAAAACCAAGACATAATTGGAATATTGCATAGCATGATGTAGTCAACAAAATAAGTCTCAAACATGTCCATCTCCTCATTCCTGAACCTGTATTACTTTACTTGTCAAAAGGGACTTTTAAGATGTGATTAAGATCTTGAGATTGGGAGATTTCTACCTAATTTATTGAGGTGGGTTTGATGCAGTCACAGGAGTTTTTCTAAGAGGGGCAGGAGATCAAATTAGAAGAAGGCAATGTGAAACAAAAGCAAAAATTGGAGTACAGTGGCCACAGCCCAAGAAATGCTAGCAGCCAACAGAAGACAGAAGAGGCAAAGAAGGGATTTTTCTCATGGAGCCACCAGAAAAAAAACAAACAAGAAAAAAAAAAAAAGCCTCCTGTTATTTTAATTTTATTCTAATTTTATACTGATTTCCAGAACTATAACATAATCAACTTGTATTAGAGACACCTAATTTGTGTAAATGTATAGTAATTGAAAACTATACATATGAGATCAAGAAAAGAAAGTCAGAGGAGTAAAATAGTCAATGATATTAGCCCTTGATAGTTTGCTTCATCCACATAATAATAGGGATGAATAATTAAAGTCCAGTGGATAAAACTGCATAAAAGGTGAGTACACTACTTTCATCTGACTTTCTGAAGTCCTTTTAAATTCTACTTTGGCACATCTATCCATTCCTAATTGTCACAATCTTTCCTTAAATGTCTACTTCATTCATATAGGTCTCAAGTAAGTTGTGATTTTATGAGAACAATTCTCTATCTTTGTAGGTTTGATTTTGCATAATTTTATTTTAATCTACTCTCTCTTGATTTAAAATTTCACTCTCCAAGGTCAAACTAATTTTTATTCTTTACAAGTGATTTGGTAGGCCCTTATTCTGGACTCCAAACACCTGGGCTACTTTACAAGGCAGATGTTTATATGCAAACAAAGAAAACATTTATTGAACCGTAAAATATCTTATTCATCATGTAAAATAGAAAACTTGATTCCTAATAGCTGTCTAGGTAATATTTATGCAGATAAGGCAGCAATAAATACTTATTTGGTTAAATATGAAGATCCTTTTTTCCTTAATTTTTTAAAGATAAGACAAAAATTTTCTGTCTCCTTAGTTTTGCCTTTATAATTATGACATTCTATTTTTGTGATAATTTAATTTTTGACATATAAAAACTGTATAATGTTAAAACTTGATGTTTTGATATACATTGTGAAATAATCACTGCAGTCCAGCCAGTTCACATATCTACATAGTTATCATTTTTTAGGCCTTAACATGAGGAGAAAATACAACATAATTTTAAGCATATAATGTCATATATTCAATTCCATAACTTTCTATTGTACAATGGAGTGTTAAAAATGTTATAAAACACAAAATCCTAAGAAAATTTACAGAAATGGCTGATAAAATAATTATGCTGACAATGCCAAAGCTCTATAGTTTGTTATGTATGTGTGTGTGCTCATTAGCAACCCAAAGTAGACTTAATTGCTTCATTTTAAGGCCAGATTCTTCCATTTCTTTGTATATTCTCTGAATTATAATTGTTCTTTTTCAAAATGTATTTGCATTTAAAAAAAATTTTTTTTCCAAAAGAGTAAAAATGAAAGCAAAGGGCTTCCAATGCTGGTAAAACTGTGAGGAAAAGCAGCATAAGAACTTTGGGTTATGTTGAAGAGTATGCATGGAGAGGAAGGTAAACTATCAGGTGATTGGCAGAAGAGTCTTCTAGTAATAACTTCTGATTATCAGTCTCAAAGTTGGGAGATTAGCAAAGAGGACTCGAAAAATAGAGGCTGGACCTCAGAAGGAAAAATAGCAGTTTGAGGGGGGCTTTATTTATTTATTTGTTTGTTTATTAGAAACAAACCAAGGAGGATGAGAAATAGAGGCAGGCAGTGCAGCCTGAAATCAGATTCTGGGTGCAGTACCATGGAGAGCACCTGAGGGGGGGAGCACCTGAAGAGACGTGGGGGGTGGGGGGGACCTGAGCCTAATGCTATGGATAAGTTTCAGGGAGAGGTTTTGGAGCTGGCTCAGAGGAGTCAAAATCACCAAGACAAGATTCCAAACTACAGTAGTAAGTTTTCTATCTGTGAAGCAAATATTATTTGCAAGGCACAGTAACTAGACCATGGATTCTTGGAGGTTCAGAAATGCATCCATGGATAGACTAGAAAATATGCAAGTTCCTCAAACTGTTTACAAAATATGTACAAGTGTGTTTGTAGAATTTTCTAGAGGTTGATTTTCAATGGCTTAGATAAAATCTAAGAATGCCAATTCTAGGCTCAGAGGTAGCTTGTGTATTGCATGAAGGCAGCATTAGTGTGTTCAAAAGTCATGTGATTAAGGTTGGGCTGGTGCTTGGTGGCAGTCCAAGAAGTTTAGCACCTTTTAAGAACTAAATTCAATTCTAGAATTTATAAAACCACATGCTCACAGCAGGCATTTAAATTGTAACTGAATTGTGCCAACTCAGTTCATTGAATTGGCATAGAAATACATTGAATTGTATAGAAATACATCAGAAAAACCTTATTAAAATTATAGATCTCTGAGAAGATCTGGGTTGGTACCTTGGAATCTATAATTTTATACATTTCCTGTGATGTGCTACTCAAAGGGGAAAGAATAGGGACATTAGCATCACTCAGGAACTTGTTAGAAATACAGGATCTGTTAATCATCCCTAAACCCAGACCTACTGACTCAGAATCTGCATTTTGACATGATTATTAGGTGCTTTGTATGTACATTAGTGGTTGTGCAAGTGTGTAATAAAATTTGAGAAGTAATTCAGTAAGTTCTAAGAACTCTCAAACTAAAAGTTTTGTGTTTTTCTCTTACTTGTCAGTGATATAAAGGAATTTTAAAATTAGTGTAATATGAATCTTTTATTAGTTATTTCTAGTTATCTGAAAAGCACTTTACACATATTTTTGTTTATGTTTTAAAATATAGCTTTTAAATGAAGTTACTTTATGTATTATTTAAGGTCCTCCTAAGAGGTGAATATACACATTTAAATGCTAGTAGATGCAAGCCTGGAAAAAAATAAAAGAGAAAAAATTAGAAAAACATAGTTTTCTAGTATGAGAACTGTATTAATCTATTTTTGAAAGGAACTTTGAATTTCACTTGATTCTCTTAGAAGCAAATTGAACCTTCACAACACACATCTCTATCTGTGATAGCAGAAGACTGTACATGTCTCCCCTGAGCATTAAGTGAGATCTTCTCCAATTACCAAATCCAGGGAAAAATAAAACAGAAGAAAATGTATTTCTTCATTCCTGCCCCACTCAGATATAGCTGAAGGGTTTTTAATTTTTTCTTTTTCATTATCCTGCTCCATTCAAAAGGCATCTTTGTATTTCGGTTGTCTTTTTTTTTTGCATGGTTAGATCAGAAAATCCACATGTGCTCCAGGAAGATGGAGCACATGTTTTCTCGCTACACACTCTTCAAATTAGAATATGATGAACTGGTTCAATTATCATTCAAGGAGCTACAGTTTTCTCTCTCTCCTCTCATCCTTTTTGCTTCCTCACTCATTTTTAGTGAACAACAAATATTAAATGGATTGATTTAACCGCCCTCTGTATGTTGTAATCTCCTTTCTGCAGCAGTTTCAACACTGCTGCTTACTAGAGACCTCGCTCTGTTTTTAACATTTGGAGGAAACAGCTTTTAAATATAACCTTCCACAGTGGTTCCTGTGCAGATGCTCATCCAAGCTGTTCTGCAACTCAGTCACTGCACCCACCAGAAGAAAAATATACTTCTTAGCCATAAATTAATTGGAAATTGGATAGAGGTATTTATAATAGAGACTAGATTCCTTTCTGGTTCATTTAATTTTTTTTTCTTCACTTAAAAATGTAACTGTTGGTAATTGTGATCAATGGAATAATGTCTTCTACAAAGGTGTCCATGCTCTAACTCCCAGAGCCTGTGAATATGTTACCTTGCAGGGCAAGAGAGAATTTTCTGATGTGTTAAAGGTAATGATCTAGAGATGGGAAGATGATCCTAGATTATCCAAGTGGTCCAATGTAATCACAAGGGTCCTTATAAGAGTGGGGCAAGAGGAGCAAACAGTAGCAGACCTAAAGACAGAAGCAAGAGTTAGCAGTGATGTGAAGAAGGAGCTACCAGCCAAAGAATGCAGGACTTTGGAAGCTGAAAAGGCAGGGAAACAGATTCTCCATTACTGTCTCCAAAGGGAACCAGCCTTGCTGACATCTAAATTTTAGCCCACTGAGACTGATTTTATACTATGAACTCCTACACCGTAAAGTAATAAGATTGTGTTGTTTTAAGCTGTTAAGTGTGTGGCAATATTTTACAGAGACAAGAGTATTTTTTTTTCATATTTAATTAATTTATTTGTTCTATTTAGGCTTACATGATAACAGAGTGCAATTTGATTCATTGTACACAGTTAGAAAATAACATTTCATTTCTCTGGTTGTAAGTGATATAGAATCACAACATATATGCAGTCATACATAAAGTTAGGGCTATGATGATCATCATATTCCACCACCTTTACTGTCCCCATGCCCCCTCCCCCCTTACATTTATTTTAATTTAAATGTAAACTCTGTGAACAGAGTTCCACCATTGTTCCCATGTCCTTCCCCACATTATGCATCAGCAACCACTTATCAACGAGTACATTCGGCATTTGGTTTTCTGAGATTGGCTTACTTCACTTAGCATGATATTCTCCAACTCCATCCATTTACCTGCAAATGCCATAATTTTATTCTCTTTTATTGCTGAGTAATATTCCATTGTGGATATATAGCACAGTCTTTTTTTTATCCATTCATCTATCGAAGGGCATCTAGTTTGGTTCCACAGTTTAGCTATTGTGAATTGAGCTGCTATAAACATTGAAGTGGCTATGGCACTGTAGTATGCTGTTTTTAAGTCTTCTGAGGAGTGGGATAGCAGGCTCAAATGGTGGTTCCATTCCAAGTTTTCTAAGGAATCTCTATACTGCTTTCCAGATTGGTTGTACCAATTTGCAGTTATTATTTAGATTTAGCTAATTTTTTATTATTTATTCTACAGTTTTATATAATTGCTTTTTTATTAAAAATGACTGTACTATGTATACTACTCTTTCAACATAATCAGTTTTATTCCCCTTAAAATGATCTTTTAGTGTTTCATACCCGAAGTGACACCATCATCAACCTGATGTGTGTTTAGAAGGAGGTAACCAGTCTTGAGGGGCAATGAATAGATTATGATTTGGTCTGAGTTAACTGAGCCCCACTTCTGCATCTGGAGCGGAGCTTGACATTTGCATGGCAGTTTTTCAGTGGCGTTTGTGTTACCATTTGCTTTTGTGAGTCAAGTGGTTATGCAAATCCTAATTCTGCCACTTTTTTATTTTTAACTTTAGATATGAATTTTTCTAAGATTTGGATTTCTTACATATAAACAGGGACCACAATGTATTATAAAAATTATTTTAAATTAAAATAAATGCAAGTGCTTTGCTTGATTTTCACTATGTAGTCACTGCTGTGTACTCAGTAAATGGTATTGGTTGGTTATGACTGCAGTAGACTTGGGCATGATATACTGATGTTTGTCTATTATGATTACCTCTGACATACTGTCATGTATAATCTCTGATAATTTAGGTAATAAGAAATCTGAGACTGATTAATCACCCAGCTCAAAAGAACAACCATAAAGGTACAGAGAAAAGGTATCTAAGGGGTACTTATTCTCTACTTGAAAACCTAGTATTATCCTAGGAATGAAATGTGTATCCAGCTGTGTTCTACTTGTGACATAAGCCACTGCACAGGGTGCTAGGTGTGCTTAGTGTGTGGGAGTGGATTCTCATGCTTATATTAATCTCCTAACAAAAGACAGCACTCTGAGTTCATCTTAAAAAACTGAATGACTAGAAATTTGTTGATGCAAAAAAAATAGATGTGACAATGTTAGATATAATTATGCAATTTGCCAACTGAGCAATTGAAGATCACTGCCTAATTTCAAGAACATATTTTTATGTTTTATCTCATGTGAAATAAAGAGACAAAACATTTACTAGCTCATAATAAATTCATCTATTGCTCTCATTTATGCAATGTAGGCTTAAGTGTTCACAGACAACTAGAAGATTCACAGAAAAGAAGGAGATCATTTTTAAATTGCCGCACCATATGAGTGTCTCAATATTTGAAGTGGGTGTAGTTCTGACTAGGATGTTTTAGCACACTAAATCTCATTATGTTACTTTTTTATGTTGCTGTAACTCTACCGGAATTATAGAACAGCAGTGGATCAGAATTAATAGGCCTGGGTTCTTGTCTGAATTTTATCATCACATGTTTTATGTCATAATATTAGAACTTTAACTGATATGCATGATCATTTCCACCTTTCTTAATTGTAAGGAGAATAAATTACAAAGAGGTTAAAAAGAACTTGCCAAAAATCACACAAAGTAATAAGAGGCCAAGTCAGGATTCAAACCTAAGTTGTTTCACCTCTGTGACCTGTGTTCTTACACTAGTTTATTACCTCTACATGTCCTGAGACTCTCAGAACTGACCCAATTAATTGTGACAGATAGTAACTGGGGTGCGGGTAAGGGGAGAGGAAGGCTTGGGCTTGGTTGTCTCCCAATGTCAAATGCCCCTTCCTGGTCCTAGTGACAGTAGATATGACAGCTGTGTTACTCTAAGGTCAAAAAAGAATAGATAAGAGAGAATAGTTCTAGCAAGAGCATAACACAAATACACAAGCCACTTAATCTTAAACCACAGCTAATGGTCAATTTATACTGGGCTGATTTTCTATGGACTGACAGGACATCTTAATAAAAACAGGTGTTCACTAATGAAACTATTTTCATTTTTGCCATATTTCTGTTCTGGTAGCAACAACAACAACAACAACACACACACACACACACACACACACACAAGTTCAGATAGGTGATCACTTCAGGAGCTTTAAAAAACTATGAATGCCTTGGCTCCACCCTGAGATGTTCTGATTTAATTGGAGCCCAGATATAGGTAGATTTTGAAAGCTCCCCAGGTGATTTTTTAAAATATGTGCAATTTGAGCACCTTTATATGAGTCATCCCAAGCAGGCTTTTCTTTGACTTCTCTGTGACGAAAAAGTTTCTCTCTGGCAGTGTTGCCTGGAAATGAAAATCTTGACAGAGAGTCCTGCCTTGAGGTGAGACTGGGATATTTTCATTCTGCTCACTTCCAGATTGTGTCTGTGAAGCCTCAGCTCCAGCGGTTCTATTACCAGACAGGGGCTACCATCTTGTCAGGAAGCAGCATGGGCCCCTGGGAGGGAAGAGATGGAGGTGACACAATCCCACTCAGTAGTTTTATTACATGTTTGTAGACTGAATGCAAGAAGGGAGGGGAATCCATCCTATTTATTGATTCTTGATTACTTCTTGTGCTTTAGGGGTCTTGTTAAGGAAGTCAGATCCTAGGCCAACATGGTGAAGATTTGGGTCCACTCTTAGGTGTGGGGTCTCCTCCTAGTTGTTACATGTGGATTTCCAATTTTCCCAGCACCATTTGTTGAATAGGCTATGTTTTCTCTAGTGTATGTTTTTGGTGCCTTTGTCTCGTACGAGATAACTGTATTTATGTGAGTTTATCTCTGTGTCTTCTATACTGTACTGTTGTTCTACATGTCTGTTTTGATGTCAATACAATGCTGTTTTTGTTATTATAACTTTGTAGTATAGTTTAAGGTCTGGTATTGTGATGCCTCCTACTTCCTTCTTCTTGCTAAGGATTGCTTTGGCTATTCTGGTTCTCTTACTGCTCATTTTATACCCAAATGACTTAAAATCTGCATTCTACACTAGCAGTGGCTCAGCCACATCAATGTTTATAGCAGCTCAACTCACAATAGATAAACTATGGAACCAACCTAGGAGCTCTTCAACAGATGAATGGATAAAGAAAATGTGGTATATATACACAATGGAATATTAGCCTTAAAGAAGAATGAAATTATGGCATTTGCTGGTAAATGGATGGAGTTTAAGAATATCATGCTCATCCAAATAAGCCAATCCCAAAAAACCAAAGGCCTAATGTTTTCTCTGATACATGGATGCTAATTCAAAATAAGTGGGGGCAGTGGCTAGGGAAGAATAGAGTTACTTTGGATTAGGTACAGAGGAATGAAGGGAGGGGAGGGGTGTGCGGGGTAGAAGGGATAGTAGAATGAATCTGACATGGTTACCCTATGTATGTATGACTACATGACCGGTGTGATTCTACATCATGTACAACCAGAAGAATGAGAAGTTGTACTCCATTTATGTATGATGTATCAAAATGCAGTCTTACTGCCATATATAACTAATTAGAATGATTACAAAAAAATGAATGGGTAGGCAAATATGAGCTAACACTAATAGATTAAAATGTAAACTACAGGGAAAAAAAAAAAGAAATACGAGCAGAACCCGATGGAATAAATTTCTAATGGTGGAACTTCAGATGGGGGATTTAACAGACAAACACACACTCCTATTTTTTTCCTTGAGGGGAACCACTTAGCTGGTGTCTCATTTGTAACACAAGCTCTGAGCTTGTGCTCTGTGTAAAACAAGCTCTGAGCTCTGATCATCGAAATCATTTTGTTCTTAGAACAAAGTGGCCATAATTTCATGTAGGAGCTGCCTGCTTTCACAGTCACAAGCAAGCAGTTACCTTGGCAACAGCATTTGAAAAGGACAAAGGCCCAGGGAACTTTTCCTCTCCCATTGAAGTGTATGGAAAGGCTCTACCTCAGCTGGCCTCTCCCTGCTTATCCCTCTATTAGCCTCTGTCACTCCTGTGGCCATCTTAGAGGCTGAGCAGGACATGGGGCAGTAAACTGGAGCCTTGACAGAGCCTGGTATCAGAGAATGTGCAAATTGGAGGGACAGTTGATTCAAGGACTTTTCTGGGAAGTCTCAGAGAGATAGATGCTCATTGCTTTTTGCAGTCTTTTACATTTGGGTTGGATCTGATCGTTAGAATTCCTTCAGGAGCTGCAGAGGGAATTCTTACCCTGAGCTGACATTCTAGGAGATCAGCTTCTCTTGATAGTTTTATTCTCTGACCTTAGTTTATCTCTACTACTATAGTGTAGGCCTGGTCTCTCCTCTGTGAGGACCCATCAGTTATTTGGGAATGGGAGATATGTTCTTTCTGGAATTTCTCTTTTTCTAGTTTCCCTTTGATTCATTATCACTAGTATGGTTTAAGAAACTCTCAATATCTTCAGTGCTTTCTTCTGGAATTTTTAATTTTTTTTCTATATCTCTTTTAAAATCCGATCTCTGAGACACCTTATATATATGTGCTTTGTCCCAGGCAGGGTATAATAAAATCATTGCCTCCTTAGATTTGGTTATTATTATCCCACATATTGTCTAATAATTAAAATTTTATGGGCACATTGCACAGCTTTCTCTACCAGAACCAATGAATAGATTGAACTATTTCATTCATTTATGACTAGAGAGTCATATTTTCTACATCACTGGAAGGAGGTGGACAGATTATTTTGTATAAAACACAAATTAAAATGACATTGCAGCTCCCATTAATCAGTGTATTTATATGAAATGCTTCAACATACATACTAAAAAGTACACTTGCTGGCTAAGACATCTAGGCCTTGTTCTTCTGATGAAAAATAAGCATTCCATCATTGACCTCAGGAATCTGTCTGCTTTGTGACATATTGATAGCATGTCCCTCACTGTCAAAGAAGGAAACGGGATGAAGACAGGAAACAAGGCAGACAAGTATTGGACTTGGAATTTCAGGAGGTGTCTTTCTCTTAGTATCTCAGAAGGGAACTGAGGAATGGAAACTGGGAGAGATGTGAGGTGGGGTTTCTTTTCCATATCCAAGTTGGAGGTCAGGAGGGGGAGACTGAGATATTGTTCTCTTTACCTTGAGTCATCACTATGGTTTAAATATGAGGTGTCCCCCAAAAGCTCAGGAGATAATGCAGGAATGCTCAGAAGTGAACTGATTAGTGTATTAGAGCAGCAACCAAATCAAGGGATTAATAATTTGAATAGACTAACTGGGTGGTAACTATAGATAGGCAATCTGTGGCTGGAGGAAGTAGGTCACTGGGGGCATAACTTTGGGGTTTATAGTTTGTTCCTTAATGCCTCATTTGCTCTCTCTCTGCTTCCTGACTGTCAGGTCTGAGCAGCTTTCCTCCCCCATGTGCTTCCTGCATGATGTTGTGCTTTACCTGAGCTATGGAGTCCACTGACCATACACTGAATCTCTGAAACCATGAGCCTAAAATAAACTGTTCTTCCTCTGAGTTGTTCTGGTCAGGTGTTTTGGTCACAGTGACCAAAAACTAACTAGCACAGAGAGACCCTCATGATATGGGAGGTTGTATAATATGGCACAAGAACATTCAAGTGGAATTAGACGCCCAACTCTGAACTCTGACTCCAGCACATACTAGCTGTTAGCTCTCTTGGGAATGTTTGTGAACTGAGATCTGTCTGCACACATAGAATGGTGTTGATAACTTCATTTATTTTATTTGAATTGATATGAGACAACATATGTAAAATGCCTCATTTGATTGGCCTACGTAGCTACTCAATATATATTAACTTAGTTCTTTTAAGGTTCTTTCCTGAGATAAGTCAAGCAGCAGTCTCCCAGTTGATAATATTTTTGGTGAATCTGATATTGCCTCATGTGTCAGTGTTAAAGACAACTTCAGGTACTATATTGGATAGACAAGAGTAAAATTTTCTTTCTTATTCCCTATAAACTTATAATCAAGTGGGGAAGACAGTTTTATAAAAGAAGAGACAGATGTTGGAGCAAGGCAGAAGAAAAAAAAATGAGTTGTCTATTTGGGAGGGTGTTTTTGAAGAAAGTCATAGCTAAACCAATCCTTGATGAGCAATAGGAGTTTGATTAGCAGGAATCATAGGGAAATCAGAATCTCATGTGGGAGAAGGGGCAGGAGTAAAGATGGAAGAGGGGTGATGGGGAAAAGTGGAACTGCATATGTGTCTAAGCATTTTTACTTGTTGTATTAGTGAAACCTCATAATGGTTACTGTTTACTGAGCACTTGCTATATGCCAGACACATAGAACTGCTTTGATGGTATTCTGAAAGCCTTTGATTTTTTTCTCTCATTTTTCTCTCTGTTTTTGATTAAACCAATCTTGAGTCGAAGTCAAAGTTTCTGTATTTGCTATCATTGTCAAGAGTTTCTTTTCTTTTCTCTGATCCTGTCAAATAAACAGAATATTCACAGCTGTGAAATTTGGGAGTACAGTCCCAAGGGAAAGAGAAAAGTCTGTATACCTACTACTATACAGTCATATCTTTCAGTCCTATGAAATCACACATGAATATGCTTTCCAGGATGTGGAGACCTTCAATGAACAATGCTATCTTGGCCCTTTACAGACAAGGCTCTTTACAGACAGGACTTTGAGCCAGATTCATCATACTTAAGATTTCATCTACTTGTAAATGATAAATTTATGATAGCCTAGCTTTAGTTTATAAGTAATAATTGTTTTGCAAAATGTGGAAAGGAAATTATTCTTGGATGGAAAATACATCTCAAAGTCATTAATAGTAACATATTCCATTGGAAATGCTATTGATTAGGGTCATTCCTATTACTTTTATCTCTTGAGTTTTCACCAAAACAGGGAGTTTGAGGCAACTTAAGTTTATCTTTACTGAGAACAAAACTGTTCTCATGAGTAGGCAACTCTCTAGTTTGTGAGAATTATAATTGGAGATCATGAACAGGAATTTTCTTGTGGGTGTTCTATACCATGAAAATGGTCATGCCTTCTCATAGTCATGGTGATGTGGCCAGAGAGAGCCACACGACTAGTCCAGGCCATTTACTGTGGTTAGGAGAAGTAGAGATCTGTGATGGGCAGTCCCAATAAAGAATATACGATTCTCATGAGAGTAACCTTATCCAAGGAAAATGGTGATGCTAGACAGATGAAAATGGCATATCCTCACTATCTGGGAAGTGTGAGGACAAAGCAGATACCAGGGAAGTAGAAGGAAAAACAGGATTTATTTTTCTTCTCTTTTCTTTTCATTTTTATTTTTTTACAAAAATGGAACACAACTTTTTATTCCTCTGTACATGACGCAAAGTCACACCTTTTGTACAATCATACAGACACATAGTGTAATAATGTCAGTCTCGTTCCACCATCTTTCCCACCTCCATATCCCCTTCCCTCCCCTTACTCCCCTTTGCCCAATCAAAAGTAGCCCCCCCCCCTTATGGGTCAGCATCCACATATCAGAGAAAACATTTGGCCTTTGGTTTTGTGGGATTTGCTTACTTCCCTTAGCATGATATTCTCTAACTCCATTTTCCTGCAAATGTCATAATTGTATTCTTTAAGGCTGAGTAATATTCCATTGTGTATATATACCACAGTTTCTTTATCTGTTCATCTACTGAGGGGCATCAAGGTTGGTTCCACAGTTTAGCTATTGTGAATTGAGCTACGATAATCATTGATGTGGCTGTGTCACTGTAGTATTCTGATTTTAAGTCCTTGGGTATACACCTAGGAGTGAGATCGCTTGTATTCTGGATAATTACCATTCTGGCTGGTGGAACATGAAATCTTAGAGTAGTTTTGATTTGCATTTCTCTAATAACTAGAGATGTTGAACATTTTTCATTTATTTGTTGGTCATTTGTATATCTTCTGAGAGGTGTCTGTTCAGTTCCTTAGCCCATTTATCGACTGGGTTATTTGTTTTTTTTTTTTGATGTTAAGTTTTTTGAGTTCTTTGTATATCCTGGATATTAGTGCTCTGACGTACGTGTGGCAAAGATTATCTCCCACTCTGTAGACTCTCTCATCATGTGATTGTTTCTTTTGCTGAGAAGATTTTTAGTTTGAATCCATTCCATTTATTGATTCTTGATTTTACTTCTTGTGCTTTAGGAGTCTTGTTAAGGAAGTCATGTCCTAAGGTAACACAATAAAGATTTGACCCTACTTTTTCTTCTATTAGGCACAAGGTATTTGGTCTAATTGTTAGGACCTTGAATCCACTTTGATTTGATTTTTGTGCATGGTAAGAGATAGGGGTTTAATTTCATTTTGCTGCATATGGATTTCCTGTTTGCTCAGCTGCATTTGTTGAAGAGGCTATCTTTTCTCCAATGTATGTTTTTGTCGCCTTTGTCTAGTATGAGATATCTGTATATATGTGGGTTTTTCTCTGTGTCCTCTATTCTGTATAATTGGTCTACATGTCTTTTATGATGCCAATACCATGCTGTTTTTGTTACTATAGCTCTATAGTATAAAGTCTGGTATTGTGATGCCTCCAGTTTCACACTTCTTGCCAAGGATTGCTTTGGCTATTTTGGGTCTCTTATTTTTCCAAATGAATTTCTTGATTGCCTTTTCTATTTCTATGAGGAATGTCATTGGGATTTTGATTGGAATTATGTTAAATCTGTATAATGCTTTTGGTAGTATGGGCATTTTGACAGTATTAACTCTGCCTATCTAAGAACAAGGGAGATCTTTCCATTTTCTAAGATCTTCAATTTCTTTCTTTAGTGTGCATTGTAGAGGTCTTTCACCTCTTTTGTTAGGCTGATTCCCAAGTATCTTATTTTTTTTAGGCTATTGTGAAGGGTATAGTTTTCCTAATTTCTCTTTCAGAAGATTCATCACTTTTGTACAGAAATGCATTTTATGGGTGTTGCTTTTATATTCTGCTACTTTGCTGAATTTGTTTATTAGTTCTAGAAGTGAGAAAAGAGGATAACTGTTAGAGTAAACATTTGAAGGGTAGCAATGTGCAATTAAGAATTAATTTTCCCTACTTTAAGAGAGCTTATTTTGTGGTATATGGGGTAATTTTGCGGTAACTATCACTATTAAGCCTTATGATTCTATGGAATTTATATTTCCTACTATGTTTATGTATTTTTGCAATCAGAAAAACATTAATTTAAGAAATAGTCAGTACTTACTTATATGTCCAACACTAAAATATAATGTTAAATAAGACAGATATATTCCCCCAAGAATTTATGCAGAAGACTTTGTTAAAGGAAACTTATAAAATTAAAATTTTAAATCAGAGAGTTTATGCTTTACTGCAGAACATCTGATGCATATGCATTTTCAATTCAGAAGTTAAGCTATATATCATAGTATGTCTATGTCTGAAAGAAGTTACACAATGTTAACTACCTTTCCTTTTCAATTTTTTTCAAAAATTTCTCATTAGTCATTCCCAGATTAAGAGACAATCCTTGAATAATCAGAAAAACGATTTTTTTGAGGATTAATGACATTGCTTCTACTTCTTAATGCATAATCAAATTAATTAAACACACTTAAATGATTTTATTCCTCAAAAGCTCAAGGACTTAGAAAAGAACTTTGAACAGTAAGAGGTTAATGATGTCTTATATCCAGGTAAGAGAAGTTATCTGAAATTGGAAGAAATTGAATTTGGGATTTTTGTTGTACATTACTGTTACATTACTGTTGCAGTGATTTCTATATAGGTCAGACCAAATTTCTACTAAGTGACTTTTACACTGAAAATAATTATTGAAGGTGATATTCTAAAGGGTTATATCTGAATAATTCAAGGAATATTTTCCAGGATCATATCCCACTTATAATTCAGGGCCAATTGGGTGGAAATGTTCATGAAAAAGCACTAAGGATAAACTCAACTGGATGGCTGTACACTATCATGAGACCGGCTCAGATCTGTGTTGGAAAATAGAAGGCCTGAAGCAAGCCCAAGGCTAAAGAGAAAAGGGAGTTGAAGTTCAAGAGCATTCTAAGACCAGTCTGATAGGACAGCTGTGGCAGCTAGTGAAGTTCTATAGGGCCATGTGGGCACCAGACAAGGCCTAGCTAGGATGTGCCTCCAGAAGAGCATCGCCCAGTATTTTCAAGTATATTTTCCAATTTAGTGCCTGGGAATAAGGATAGCATTGGGACCTGGATGAAAGGGAATCATTTTATTTTTAAAAGCAATTTAGTAGGATAATTTAAAGAAATTGCATTTGGTTCTGAAAATGCTATTTTAGAAAATGCTTTTAACTAGAGTAAGACTAGAAGTTTTTAAAGAAATGGCCCTCTGTCCTGCATTATCATTACAGGGAAGAAAATATAATCACATTTGCTCTGCCCTCCAGACGTGAGGAACATAAGATCTTTCCTTTCAGAGAGTTCCAGTTATTTTATCATCAATCTCATCGGTTGCCAGATCCTAGGATTTTTTTCAGAGAATGCTAGGAAACAGTGTGTTTGATTTGGAACCATGTATTCCAAAACCTAGTCCAAGTACATGCCCAAACATTCCTGTATTTATTTCTAAAACAATCATTCTGTAATGCAAACATGTTTTGGAACCCAATTTATTATGTCACTGTGACAAATGTAGTGAAAAGAAAACATGACCTTTCATTACCTCTTTCTCCCTAAAATGCCCTCCTATAGATCTAACTCTGGCTCTTGACAAGTATCTATGTTTGTAAGGATTAAATCATGTATTTAAAGTATTTTCCCTAAATCCTGGCTCATAGATCATCAGATTTATTTATCAATAGTTGTAATCACCAGCATCAGCATTGTTATCACCATCATTCTGGCTTTAAGTCTAGTATGCAAATGACTTGATAGTGGCAGGCTTATTTCTTGGACCTGTCCTTTCTATATGGTAGGAAATATATGGAGGGGGAAAGATGCTTCTACCTTGGGAGATTGCTCAGTGACAGTAGCAGTGGAACTGGAATGCTGGAAAACTCTGATGGCTCTGCCTTAGACCACACTCTTACAATTGTTAATGAAGAATAGATCATCATCCGTGACAGGGGCCAAACCAGAGTTGTGGACAAACTAGGATGGCATGACCTTTGAATGGTGATCAGGTTGTGGTTTGTACTTCCAGTCTCATCTCAAAATGTGTTCTTTCTCTTTATCCTGTTGCAGCCAAACTGAGTTTCTTTGAGCTGCTTTATTCTACAATTATGTTCCCTGTTATAATCCCTCCATCTAAATGGTTCTTCCTCCAGTTCTTCACCTGGCTGGATGACACTTTATGTCTATGGGGTGTCAGTTTACCTTTCCCTCATCAGCTAGGTATTTCTTGAAAATCTAGTTTAAGTTGGTCCCTACCACCTTCTTGGTACTTTCTCAGTCTGAAGTGAAACATTTGTATTGCATGGCTGACCGCTCACCAACTATTGGCTAAGGTGGGTAATTTCTGAGTCTTCATGTGATGGGTACCAACTTTTGGCAGGGATTCAGGTATAGAACATGGCATGGATTAAGGAGTAATATTTATTCAGGACAGAGAAAACTTCAAGCCTGGGATGCAGCAAGGAAAGAGAAAGAACAAATTTGTCTCATAAAGGTGGTGGGGCCAGGGGATCTGCAGACCATGCAGGTCTGTGTTCCAAGAGAGGAGCCAGTTTCCATTATTGCTTCCTTTTTCTAAGAGGGCAAAAATGAGAGCATCTTCCTCAATGGGGGTATAATTAGGTTATTTAGCCACCAGCCAGCCTGGATCTGAGCACTACCATTTAAAGGAATTGTCTAGGGAAACCAGGTGACTGTTCCTGGGCTCTGTGATTACCATGGGAGGTTAGAGTATTCTCTGTTTGGAAAGGAAGCTCTTGTTTCCATAAATAAGTAAATCAAGCAAACAAACAAAAAATCAGTTTGAGAAAGCTCTGAGTGAATGGACATGAAGACCAATGGAACAGAATGGGAGACAAAGAGACAAACCCATGTACCTACAGCCATCTGATACTTGACAAAGGTACCAAAATATGTTGGAGAAGACAGCCTTTTTAACAAATAGTGCTGAGAAAACTGGATAGGTATAGGTAGAAGAATGAAACCAGATCCTTAACTCTTGCCCTATGTAAAAGTCAAAGTGAAATGGATCAAAGACTTAAGAAGTAGACCAGAAACCTTGCAACTGCTACAAGAAAACATAGGTTCAAAACTTCGTCATATAAGTGCTGCCACTGACTTCTTTAAGAGGATCTCAAAGCACAAGAAATAAAACCAAGAATCAATAAGTGGGATGCCATCAAAGTAAAAAAATTCTGCACAGCAAAGGAAGTGATTAAGAGTATGCAAAGACACCCTACAGAATGTGAGAAAATCTTTTCCAGGTACTTCTCTGATAGGGTATTAATATCCAGATATATAAAGAATCCCCCCCTCAAAAAAAACAACACACTCCCAAAAAAGAAACTTAATTAATAAATAGGCAAAAAGGTAAATGGAAATTTCTCAAGAAGAAACACAAATGGCCAACAAAAATATGAAAAAATATTTAACATCTGTAACAATCAGGGAAATGCAAATCCAAACTACACTAAGATTTCATCTTACTCCAGTCAAAATGTCAATAATCAAGAATATGAACAATAATAAATTCTGGTAAAGTTATTAGGGAAAAGGTACATTGTACATTGTTGGGACTATAGTACATTCATTCTGGAAAGCATTATGGAGGTTTCTCAGAAAAATAAGGATAGAACCAGCATATGACACAGATATCTCACTCCTTGGTATTTCCCCCAAAGAACTAAAATCAGTATATTATAGAGATATAACCATGTTAGTGTTTAGAGAATCACAATTCACAATTGCTAAATGATGGAACCAACCAGGTGCCCATCAATAAATGAATGGATTAAGAAATTTTGGTATCTATACACAATGGGGTTCCACTTATCCATAAATAAGAATGAAATTATGGCATTTGCCTGTAAATGAATGGAAATGAGAACATCATTTCCATGATTAGTGAAGCCATACTCAGAAACTCAAAGTTTGAATATTTTTCTTTCATATGCGGAAGCTAGAGTAAAATAAAGGAAAGAAGTAGGGGAGGATATGGTATAAAGATATAGCTAAGATTAATAGTGTAGGACAAGGAGATTGAGAGACAGACTGAAGGGATAGGAAAGGGAAGTCAGTGTGAAATGTATTCTTAAAAAATCATGTTATGTGCATATATAAATATACCACAGGGAATTTTCACCTTTATACATAGTTAGAAAGAACCAGTCAAAAATATAAACAGACAAGCAAAAGGAAGTTTAGCAGAATAGAGGAAGGGGAATAGGGAGAGGAGGGAGGATAGGAGGGGAAAAGGGACAGAATGGTGGGGATCATAAACTGAAATAGAACTCCATGCATGTATGAGTTTGTTGGGATGAACCCAACTACTATGTATAACTATAAAGCTCTAACAAATAATAGAACTAATATAATTACAGTTCTACCAGCAATGTTTAATAGCCATTTTCTAAAATAGTGCTAATTTTACAGATTATTTTAAATTTAATCAAATTTTTTTGATACAAAATGAAGTTCAGGTGCAACTCCTGCTGGGGAAGCAAAATCTGTTGACTTTGCTGGTTATCAGGGTCACTTCAACAATTCTACTCATTGAATCAATATAATGTGATAATGACTGGGACATAGTAAACAGTAAATATTTCAATACGTAAAGAATTTGTGAAACAATAAGGGAAGCTGGAGGTTACATGGAATTTAGGGTTTGGAACTATTCAGACTCCAAAAACATTCTTCTCAGCTATCTTCTAATAATTAAATATCCTACGTTCTAATTTATGTTTGGATTCACGTGTTTATGGCACATAGCCTGAACATCCATGGCTTTTCATAGTTTCTTAGGAACTTGTGGTGATCAGTAGATGTCAATTAGTTTCTGCATGTTGCCTAAAAGGCCTTTGCAATCCGTTTGTCCTTCAGATACTCTCGGAAGTAGCTTAATTGGTAGGTAAGTTATGCTTTGCCCAAGGGCACCTCAAAAATTCTTATTCTATGGCTCATCTCATTAATAACCATATGGATCACTGGAAATTTGGAAATTAATGGGTTGCTTTTACTCTTAGCTCAAATTCTTAATGACCCTAAAATACCGGTACTTTCCAGAATCAGGGACAGGACACTGCCAAATAAGCATTTTGGGGGAATAGGAAGTAGGAAAGGATGGCATCAGAAAGACTTGAAAGATGAAAGTGTCCAAGATTAGGGAAGGGAGAAGCAGGAAGAGGATGTACATTTAGTCAAGGAAAGTGATAACTCAGGGAGATGAGTCTAACCAACCTATACCAAGACAAGGCTTAGATATGAAGATCTAGGGATGTTTTGTGGATAGCAGTGAACAGAAAATAGAAATTAGTAATTTAATTGGAATTTACATCTGGAATCTGTACATGTGTGTTTCTATGTGCTTTTCTTTTTCATCTGTCTGTCCTTCAGCTTTCTCTGCTTCCTACTCTCTTGGAAGAGTGTTGTTTTCCCTTGTTGACCTAATTCTTAATTTAGTGCTTCAAGCCACAGAAGAAGCTATTTAGCCCTCTTTGGCTTGTACTTCTAAATTTCTTTGGAAAGACATGTGACTTGTCCAGCTTGAGTCAGGGATCTAACTTTAGACCAATACCAAAGGTTGAAAATCTGCATCATATAAACAATTCCTAGAAGCCCATACCTATGAGTCTAAGTAAGGGGAAAAAGGGTTGGGTCATATCAAGGATTGATATGACCATCCACCTGCAGAGGTGTCATGTCAGGTCGTGGGTAGAAAGACTTCTGCAAAAGAGAGAGGAGGGAAATAGGGGACTAGAGGGAACCTGACGGATGAGCTGGTGCACTCCCCAAACTCTAGCTGCCTTTGTTCATTGCCTATTTTTATGAGAATCTTTTGAATCAGACTTTCCTAGAGATTCACAGGAAGGAAGCAACTGGAAATGGCTAGCGAGGGTGAAAAATTTAGCATGGAGATCTTACAGCAGTGTCTGACAGGGATTCATTTACTGAGTTAGGGAAGATGTGGTCTTGAATGGCTCTGTGTACCTTCTTTCATCCTGCTCTATATTCTATGACCAGAGGAACAAATTTTAAGACAGTTTGGGTGAAATTAATGTATCTTCCCAGAGATAGTAATTGCTCCTTCAGGGGCTGGAACACAATCTTTCTCTCAGTCTCATTAGAAACAGGTTCAGCCATCCACATGAGGTGGACCCTGGAATTACCTGAGCCTCTCTTTAATCTCCTGGCCCTGGGACTTTTCTACATAAAACTTTATTTTATCCTTTATCTGGTGACATTTGCTTTGGCTATTATCTCCAGAAGTTAAACTGTGTCGAAAAGGTTTTTGAAAAATGTGAGTGTAATGTCTTCCCTGATTCATTGTCATGTGAATAAAAAGGCTACATCAAAGCCTGCAGCAGGTATTAAGAGCAGCATTTCTTTGCTGAATCCAGGCTCGTGAATCTTAAAATGTTCTTCTTTCCCATAACCTCCATGTTTCTGAAGTACCTTTCAACAATTTGTTTTAAACTCTTTGTGTGTCATTTAGGTCCCTGTGGACACCACACATTAAATTCAGAGAGGCATTACTTATGTCTCCCCAGGGCAATCTCTATTCCTCTCATACATTTCCCAAACACCATTTTCTTGTTCCCTAATTTAGTGTTAGTTTCCTCTGGGATTTGTCTCTTAGAACCTAAGGAAATAGGGAAATAGATGGCCATTCGGGTTCCTTAACTGTTTATAGGGGTTCAGAGTTCCTTAGTATGTTTTTTTCCCTCAACAAGAATAACGACCGCAATGTGATGTCTATTTAATTTCTTCTTTTTAAACCATCTGAACTTGGCTTCTTTTATGAGAGAAAAGGAGATTTTATTATAAAAATAGAAAAAGACATATAAAAAAGAAATAGGATATATTTAAACAAATCATGAGGATATTCTAACTCACCTGGTTTTTTTTTTTTAATTTTTTTTAGTTGTTGATGGATCTTTATTTTATTCACTTATTATTTTTATGTGGTGCTGAGGATCGAACCCAGTGCCTCACACATGCAAGGCAAGCGCTCTACCACTGAGCCACAACTCCAGCCCACTCACCCAGTTTTTGTCCACACCTTCCGTGGAGGTTCAATCTTGACAGAGAGACTGCTTCTTACCACACTGTTAGGAAACAGGAGGGTCAGCGATTAAATCCTTGCAGGGAAAAGTGAACATAACAGTTCCCCAACCATGGATTTTACCTGAGAAATTTGTGGGGCACTGTTCTATGGTTTCTTGAAGTTATGAAGTTTTTGAAGCCCCTTGTTGGATTAAAACCTTGGAACATATACATCAGAAATGGAAAATTATTTGTAGTTTCAACATAGTTTGGCATCTTAAGCAGGGAAGATGTAACAGAGATGTGCATGCAAACATGATCTTCAGTAGCACAGGACATATCCCAAGGTGTAGGAAGCAACGAGAGGCAAAACTATAGATCAAGAAGTGCTAAGGAAGGAAGGATCTGAAAATCATGGGGTAGCCCTCTTCTCAGATTTCTGATTATGTTCTATTGTTGACAGAGCTGTCTTCCTACATAGATCTGGGGCAAAGGAGGCCATCTTTGTGTGTATGCTAAGGTGAGCATGCACCACAGAAAACTTTCCCTCCAAAAATATCACTTTGTGCTTTCTTAGTGTCACTTCCATTTGACACCTGTTCTTCCAAGTTTATGAAGGTCTGTGTTTTTGACCATCCTTATCAAAATTTTCTTGTAAGAAAGGAGCTAGCAAACTTGATTATACAGAAGTCTTATTTTTACCCTCATCCTTACCCTTGGTTATTTACTATTTAAAGAATGAAAGATTTGAGTAAAAGAACCATACAACTTTAAAGTTTCCATATTTCAAATTTTCTTTGGTTGCTTGTCTTTTGTTTTCCATGTGTCAATCATGTTTGCTATCTAATGTTTTAGCTCTTTTCTCCATAGCAATTAGCTTCTATTGGTTTACCTTATTTTATCCCATTTGACATTTTTCCAAAGCTGCCGCTCCAAGGGTAATGAGTTTCCTTTTAATGCCCCCATATCTATCTGCTTGACCTGGAAGTCACTCATCAATTCTTGTGGCCATGGGCTAAAAGTCACTCCTAAATCCAGCCCTCTCTTACTGTGGCCTCAATATACTTTGGGTTTCTAAGTAGCAGAATTTATTATTAGTCAGTGCTATTTATTGGTCAATACTCAATGATTCCCTCTCACAGAAGCCATTAGATGGTTCCCTGTTGTAAAAGTATTAATACCAAGTAGGAGACAGATATCCAAGATGGAAGGAGGTTGACTGACTGCTAAGGAGAGAAAATAAGGGAGTAGTTAGATAGCAATAATATTTTAAAGCAATAATAGAATTCCCTGGTAGCTTCATAAGTAAAATAAAAACCAGTGCTTCTCTTCTCTGGCTCTATTACAAAATCTACCTGGTACTTCTTGAAATACAGATGCATGGGCCCATGCACAGAGGCTCTGGACAAATTATTTGGGAAATAGTCTAAACATCATTGTCATTAAAAAATCTCCTCCAGTGAATGTCATATGCAGCTAAATTTGAGAAATGCTGATCTAGGACTTAAACTGTCTTTGGTTTTTTTTTTTGTTGTTGTTGTTTTAGTGTTTTTAGGACATAGATAGAAATGGCTCTTCAGATGGAGGGGAAGTCAGATCCTGTCTTTCAGTGTACAAATCTGGACTCTACATGTGAGTTGGGAGGTGTTTTAGACTTCAATTTGTGTAAGCCTCTCAGCTGATGCGAAATCAGGTGATGCTACAGTTTGAATATGCCCTAAAATCTCATTGTTGAAAACCTAATCTCCAAATACATATGTTAAAGGTATTTGAAGAGGGGCAGTTTGGGAGGCAGGATTGGTTAAGGAGTAGCTCATGACGGTGGGGCCCCAGGATGGCATTAGTGACTTTATAAGAAGAGAAGAAGAGCCCTAAGCTAGCATGCCACATGGTCTTGCTGTGTGATGCCCTCCACTATCTTCTGATGCAGTAACGGACCCTCATCAAGTGCCAAACAGATGTTGGTGTCATGCTCTTGGACTTCCCAGCCATTAGAACTGTGTGCTAAACAAATCTTATTTTTTATAAATTATCCAGTCTGTGGTGTGAAGTTATAGCAACAGAAAATGGACTAAGACAGATGGTTCATGGGCTTTGGAAAAATACTCTATGATGGAGAGAGACGAAGGCATCTCTTTTTTATGCCTCTATTATTTATGATGATCATGTTATTTTTTAAAGACTCCTATAAGGAGAGCATTCTTATACCAGTTTACAGTTAAGGAAACCCTTAAAGGAGATTAAATAATATGAAGCTAGTAAAAGCAAGTCTATATCACACATGAGTATTTAGTTGAAGGACCAGGATAAAGAGTTTTAGCCACAAATCTTTTGTCCTTAGCTTTCTATGCTTCCTGTGGGCCCAGTAGCTGACCTGGAAGGGCCATTAGCTCCTGGCTCACAGGGGATGGGTGCAAGGATTTAGACTGAGAGGCAGAGAGAAACACAGCTTTAGTCACAGGCTGGTCTGGCAGGGAAAGGGTCTGGGATGACACTGTGGTTAGAGGCTTTCCCGGTGCTGCAGATTCTGAACAACTGTAAGGTCAACCAGCTTTGCTTGTAAGGGAAGGCCAACAATTTCAGAGCAAATTGAAAAGCCTCACTGCTTTAATTCTTGTTCTTCTGGCTGTCTGTCAAATGTTAATCCTTGTTGTCCTGAGAAGGAAATTCACTCTCTGCCAGTAAGAAGAATCTGAAAACTCCATGAACACTCATTTGTGACTACACATGCCACCAGAAGGGCAGCACCTCAGAGTGATGACAATTTCTGAATGGAGAGGGAGCATAAACTAAGGGAGTATCTTGTCTTAGATGTGTCTGACTTTTGATGGTAGAGAAGCCCATTTCTTGTCAGTCATCTCTTCCCTCTTTCTATCAGAGAGAACATGGTCCCTGAGTTACACACACACATGATAACTTAAAGAAAGTATAGCACTACCTTCCTTCAAGGTTCTCTATATTCTGGACCTGCCCATTCTGCTGTTTGTTTGTGTCTTCCACTCAGAGGTCTGGGGTTGACTAAGCATGTTCATTGTCTAGTATACACGTTCTCAACCTCAGAGACTAACTCTGTGTCTACTCAATTGCTCCAAGTAGGAATGGAGGAGCCTGTCTTGGCATCTCACTCTGCCATCTCATTGTTAATCCAGCACCACATTTGGTGGCTCCTTCCTCCCAAGCGTTTCTTCCATCTTTCTGCCTCTCTTTATCTTCAGGGTCACCATGCTTGCTTGAATGGGCATTGTGACCTGCTTGGTCCAGGACCACAGCCCACCCTCTTACTGCTTTTCCTATATCCATGCATGACCCTCCCATCCATTTCTTCCCATTGTGTCAGAGAGTGATATTTCAAAATGTCAATTTTAATTTTAAACCTGAAGATATTTTTTGTTATTTTTAGAATAAAGATCCAAACCTCTGATTTGGCTTTTAGATCCGACCCTTGCCTACCTCTCCAGCTGTAACTCCAAGCTCTTCCTCATTGCCTTCTAAATACTGCTCTCCTTTGACCCATTGAATATTCCCCATTTTTCCTTCCTGTAGGGCTTTGCAACAGTTCTTCTCACTGCTGGAGCTTCCCTTGGCCTCAAATTTCATCTCTCTATTCAAATATCATTTCCATGGGTCTCCTTTCATGTCCCTCCCAAATGAACTTGAGTGTACTCTGATGAGCCAGTAGCACATTCTGGCTTCCTTAAGACAATTCCCACCTGCTTACACAAGTATGCAACACACACATTCTCAAGTCTCTTTTGTCCATGCATATCCCCACTGTAACTCAAGTTTCAAAATTTGAAAGTAAAGCAATAAAAGTATAATAAATGATACTCTTTTAGTCAGTTTTTGTGTTGCTGTGACCAAACCTGACAAGAACGTAGAGAAGGGAAAGTTTATTTGGGGCTCTTGGTTTCAGTGGTCTCTATCCATAGATGGTTGACTCCATTGCTCTCTGTCTAAGGTGAGGCAGCACATCATGAGGGAAGGGCCCAGTAGGGGAAAACTGCTCAGCTCATGATAGGGTCAGGAAACAGTGGAAGAAGGGGAGAGAGAAAGGGCTTTAGGAAAGATGTACCCTTCCATACCCCCAGTGACCCACCTCCTTCAGCCATGTCCCACTTACATACAGGTACCACCCAGTCAGGCCCTTCAAAACTGGAATGGACTGATTAGGTAACAACCCTTATAAGCTAATCATTTCACCTCTGAATATTTCTGCATTAACAGGAGCTTTTGGGAGACACCTCACATCCAAAGCATAACAGATACCCTTCCTACTGTTATGTAAACATATGTACATTTCATCCAGCTAAGGAGAAAAGTGGACTTCAGCATGGTGCTCCTTGAAATCTTCAGTTGCTCAACTCACATTTTAATATGCCTAGTTAGAAGGTGAGAAAAGTCACGATCAAAGAATGGTGATTTACTCTTTGCAAAACACTCTCCACTATTTTATCCCACTTGATCCTTTTAAGGACTTTGTGAAATAGGTAGGGATGTGATTATTGTCTTTGTTTACTGGAGTTCTTCACATGGAGTTAAGAGATTTGTACAAGGTCAGACAAACATGGGACAGAAAAGGGAAAAGAGCCCTCATTATATGAATTCTATCTAGTACAAATGATAATAGTAGTGATAATTATAGCTCACAGTGTTGGAAATATTTTTGGTGGTGTGCTTAGAACCTTTAATATTTTATATACATATGTATATGTTACATATACCTATGTATTACACATACATAGTATGGTTACTATCTTTCCTTTATAGAGGAAGTAGCTGAGCCTTAGGGGGGTTAAATAATCATAACCTGAGATAAGTAGTAGATGCAGAGATAAAACCCAGGCTTTCTGCCACCAGGTCTGCATTGCTACAAATTTGCAATTTGTTCTCATCTCTGTTTATAGGAGCTACCAGCTTCCAAGACACGATTTCAATCATGCAAAGAAGTAGATCTTTAATTAAAAAAAAAATATCTTTTGGCTGTTCATTCTCCTTCTTCTTCAGTTCCCTTTTTCCTTTTTTACCACACTCTTTCTTGCTTTTTTCTGGGTCTTTTCATTACTCATGGAATGCTATAAATTGGTTGCAGCAACAACCATAACAAAACAAACTCATATTTTCTTGAGTCTGAAATCTGTATCCACGTTTTTGTTGTTGTTGTTGAAAATGTGATGCAGTGCTCAATTTGTCTTGATTTCAATCTTTAGTGAGACAAACTGCCTCAAATGATATTAATTGTTCTGAACTGAAGCCATCTTAGTTGCTCAGGTAGTCTCATTGATGAAGTAGAAAATGTCCTGAACTAGAATTCACAGCTTTTAGGCCCAGCTGGGCCATTTTATCTGTGTGATATATAACAAATCGTTTAACATTTCTGAACCCAAGTCTTGAAATGAGATAATTGCTTTGCTTTGTGAATAGTCATCCTGAATCGTGAAGCATCTCTCTATTGTAAGGGCATTATTATATTGTACTTTCTTACAGGACACAACACAGAACATTTTCATTAATACTGTCAAAGAGAATCCTAAACAGACTCTTCTATCTAAATAGACAGCTGGTGCCACTGAATATACTATTTCCAAATAGCTAGGCAGGAGCTCAGGAAAGGTCAGAGCTGCGGGGGAGGTTTTGGGTTAGGGTTGACACAGACCTGACAAGAGTGAGTGGCTCATCTGCAGATTCTTGTTCTCCTTTCTCTACACTCCTCGGGGATAGGAAATTGATTTTTTTTTTCCCCTTATGTTTCAAACTCAAATTTATTGCCAGCGCTTCCAGGAACACTTTGTTCAGGTCGTGTCAGGGCTCCCTGGAGACAGGTCACGTGTCTCTTGCAGGCTTGTAAGGCAAGGTGGCCTCACATGCATTTACCATGCATTTGCTGTCCTTTTCCAGACCTAGGTTACAGGGATGGGAGAGAGGTCCATAGTAGAGGGGATGTAGAAATCTTGCCTGGGACTTCCATTGTTCCCCTATGTTTTCATAATATAAAGCATCAGGGTTTGAAAGCTGACTTTTTCATGGTTCCTGACAAAAGTTAAAGTCATTTAATTCCAAATGTGTACTCTCCAGCTCACATTAGGCTTTAACTGGTGAAACAAGTCTGTGTTCTTCAGTTATTTCTACATTTGCTATTCAGGATCTCATTACCTTTGAACCTTGGAGGTGCTGAGGGCCTCTGGGGATACCTTTTGAACCAACAGAGGACATAAAATACCAGACCTCCTTCACTGGTCACCTGTGAGACACTCCTGCCTGGGAATAGGCTGGACCCTGGGAAGGCCTTTAGGACAGAGAAGTGCCTGCTAGCAAACTATCCAGTGAACTCAAACAAATTTATTTTCAACTCACCTTAGTATGCCAATGAGTGAGTAGGACAGCTTAGCTGGTAACTGACATTTTCCTGAATGTTTCTGTTGTCATCTGTGCTCTGACTCTCTTTCTCTTGATCTTTGTCTGGGATGAAGTTTTGCTAGTTTGGACTTCACTACTCCAGAGGCAACATTCACATTATTCTAACACTTAGTGAACCTTTAATAATGTTCTAGGCCTGTCATATTCATTAGCTCATTAAAATTGTTGCACACAGGCCTGTAAACTGCTTATTACAGGACTTACTCTTTTTTTATTGGTGAGGAAACTGAGTATTAGAGGGGTTAGCTTACTTGTGTGAGTCTAACAATTGGTCCAAGTACTCACAGGTTAATTCCTGTGCTATCTCCCAAAGTTGCAACTGCCCAGGTGATGGTGAAGCAAAACCTGGTATTGGGATGTCCTGTGCAATTCAACTTTTTGGAGCAGAAGGGTGGGTGGAGGGGCCGTTGGATGTTTATATAAGTTCCATTTTCAGAGATCCTTTTGACTTCAAGGTGCCCTGGAGATTGTCAGATCCCAGATCCTTTATATGGTGGCCCATGTAACATGCTATTTATATGACTAATCATTTAACAAAAATCTATTGCATATCTACTTAGTACCAAGTTCTATACAGAGCACTGACAATAGAGCAATGAATAGAAGACAATGTCCCTCTTCTCATGGTGGTTTTTTTAGTCTAGGAAATAAAGAGTTATGAAAGAAATAAAAAATACAGTGTAGATAGTGATAATCCCTCTGAGGTTAAACAAAGCAGGACATGAGGGTGATAGAATGATAGGATTACTATTTTAGATGGTGAGCACAAGGGAGACCTCTTAAGAGGTGACAGTTAAGCCTAAACTTGAATAATGGGAGCAGTCAGTCTTATGGATATCTGGAGTGAGACTGTTGGAAGAAGTAGTTAGTACAAAGGCCCTGAGGTAGAAAAATATGAGATGTGCTCAAGGAATGGTAGGAAGACCATTCTGGTTGGCTGGGGTGGGTGAAGGAAAGAGTGGTAGCAAACGAGATAGATGTGGTGTTTGGAACAAGTTAACACAACCATACAACACATTTTAGACTAGACGGAACACTTAAGATTTTACACTAAATATGATGGGAGGCCATTTGAGGGTTTTCAGCCCAAATGTGATATAATTTGTTTTTACAAGGACCTCTCTGGAATCGAAATTGATGTGACTGTGGGGAGGAAGATGGGCCACCTAGGAGGTTACTACAAAAGACCACGTTAGGCATGATGGACTTGGGTTAGTAAGAAGTTTTGAATTCAAAATGCATTGGTAGTCAAGATGACCAGAGAGCATTTGTGTGTAGACAGGTGTGGGTGTACCGAGATTAATTTACTCTCACTTTCTTACTTGTAATTGGCGGCATGACCCTGGGGACTGACTCAAGAGCTAAACCTGAGGTTATGCATACACTCACCCTCACTCCTTCTTCATCTTGAGCTATGAGATCCTTTCACTCTTGAGAAGTGTCACCTCCAGGTGGATGCTGCTCTGACGCCATGTCTTCTCTTACACGTTGCTGCCTCCTCCACCGGGGAAAACTGGGGCTATTAAGATGTGTATCACCCATTTATGGAGGTCTTAACCAACAACAAAAGAGGCTGTAATATAAGATACAATGAAAGAAATGCCATAGTAGAGGTAAAGAGTGCTGTTGCAGAACCAAGAAGTGAGTAAAGCATTCTAACTGAATCAGAAGACTAAAAATCATGGTTTACTAGGGGAAGTGACAGGGGGATCTGAGCTTTAAAAGAGACCCTCCAATCTCAAGTCCATGTCTGTTCATGCTCAGTTTCCTAATTTCTTGCTCTTGCCCTTTCTCTTCCTGTTGGTATCAGCTTGTTTTATTTATTGTTCTATAGATGAGTAATCCTTCTTTTTCCGTTGATAGGTGGGGGTGGAAGAAATGGGCATTTATTTCAGTGACTCAGACTGCATGCCAAATTAGGATAGAGCACTATGAGCTGTTCTTTTGTCCTGTGGCCATAATCATCAGATCTCAGAGTGAAGCTTTATTGCTACTGACCCATCAAATCCAGCACAGCCAGGGAGCTTGTCAAGGACTCTCTAAAGTGATCCTTGCAGAATTTCTTAACCTATTAGGCTTAGGTCTTGGGCCCTTCAGTGGGCTTTGTTAACCTTGCCAAATGAGCTGCCATATAGATTTTTATCCTGCTATGTGGAGTCTTTCCGGTTGTTGCTCCTTGTGGACTGAGGCAAGTTCTGTGAATGTTTGCTTATGTCCTGTGGTGCTCTCTTGGCTCATTGTTTCTTTGGGCTTGACCAAGCATTCCTTTGTAACTGTCATGACAAAAGGCCTGAGGTCCTAGGTGCTGTCAAGACTCAGATTCTCACGCACCATTACTATTGATCTGTTGACAATATCCGTATGTAATGTACAGCATGGATGAGCAGCTGCATTATCAAGTGTCATTAACAGCTGTGCTATGGGAAAGTTATTTCTGGAAAAGGGGCGATTTGTGTGGACCTTCTATGAAGCACTTGTCAACTAATTGTGTTAAGTTTTGTATATGTCTCCCCGGCTGGACTCTAACCTCCTTTGGGACAAAGAACATGTTTTATTCATTCTTTTTTTCTTCTAGATTTAGAATAGTGGTGATCATTCTGGAGTCAAGGCATGTTTCAATTTGAATCTTGGTCAAGTTGATTAACAACTCTTGTCTAGTTCCTCTGATGTGAAATGGAAAACATTCACATGTTTTCACATGGAAAACAAACACAAGGTGGTTAGGAATCATGAACAGCACAATGCATTCATTAAAGTATTTAGTGCTGTACCTGAGTTTACAGTGAGCACTCAGTATATAGGATCTGTTATTACAGGATGACAAGTGCTCAAAAACTTCATGTTGAATAAACTGAAGCTCGTGGAGACTGGAGATCTATTGCAGCAAGTGGGGGTCTATGTGTGGCATGGGGAGGGGTGAACAAGGCAAGTGTTAGCTGTCCTCATCCTATGCCTGCTCATTTCCTAATAGACAAGGCAGGGAACTGTGGTTACGTAAAGGTTAGATTTGTTTTGGAAGAATTATTTGCCAAAAGTTGAAGAACTCCCCCTACTTAGTATTGTGATGGATGTCAAAGGCTGGACTGGTCTAAACTTTGGGTTCCTTCCCTGGGAGGTTCCCATCAGCCCAAGTCATAAAATGGAGTAGAATAAATTGACATCCCAATCCTAGCTATTCCTATCCTATTTGCATGAAAATTTTCTTTTGGTTGCTGAGCCATATCGATCTCATAACAAGATATTAACTATCATGACCATGATGGCCGGAACATATCTCCTTGGGAGTGAAAGTTAGGGGTTTCCTTAGGGGCAGTGACTGTAGGGGGTATGGGTGGAAAATTCTGGATCAAAATGAGCCAATTCCTGTAGTTGCCTCTGTAGGACATCAAGGTGCCACACATAATTCAGGTATGTGTGTTTGCTTTTCAGAAGCTCAGAACCTAGGAGTTCTCCCACTGTTCTTCATATCAGTTTTACTTGATGGCGTAGCAAGTTTCAGTGATGGCACAACTTAATTGAAGATAAAGATGACTCCCAGTTGTGGAGCATCTACTACATACCTGGTCCTGTTCAATTGTTTGTCCACATGAAAGAACAGAGGCTCATTTAACTTCAAAGAGATGGGGTAGAAAAGATTTGAACTCAGCCCTGTGAGCTCCAGCTATATTCTACCCACATCCCATTTATTGAAAGGTGAACTTGCATTAGTACATGAAAATAATTTTAGCTAATTACTAGACCATAAAACCTCTTTGAGTCCTTTGACTATTTTGTGGTCACTAATTAATATCTATTGTTAATTAAGGAAATAAAATATTAATAATTTCAGAACAGCAATTTTCTGAGACTCTTCTGATAAACTGACAGTATTTTTGTGTTTTGTACCATGGAATAGTAGAAACATTTTCTAATTGATAGGAGTACATGTAGAAATAGCTTAAAAATTTAAATACCTTTCACTCATTTTGAACTGTGATATAATTTATATATATAAACATATATTGTCCATGAAAGTCTTCCCTGAGGAGGGTCAAATTTTTATTTCAATTTATATCCTCAGTGGTCCCTCACTTTGGGAATTATTTTCAGACCTGGTTAACAAGCAGTTAAGGAAAATGTATCCTATTTTGAAAATAATTACTTCTATTATTGAGATTTCACATACACATGTAATATTCCTAAATTAAAGATGTGTTGCCCAGCTCATTTGTATTCAACATCATATGCTTTAGAGATGATGTTGGAAATTGAGATCCTTTTAAGATTTTTCCTTTTATTACATATGGCATGCCTAATTAAAAATTTGAAATAGTTTAATCCATTAAAACTCACCCACCTTCTTCCATTTGGATGACCTTGTCAAGGGATTTTCACCTTCACATACGTCTAAATAAAGTTTAATTGGACACAGTGTGGAAATCTACAATCTGTGCTGTTTAGAAGCCACTCTCTAAATCGTACTTTGGTTTTTTTATAAAATTGTTCATATTACTATGATTAATTTCAGATTTGCTAAAAGGACATGGACATAGTTTTTATTTTCACATTTTTTTTTTGAATTATTGAGAGAAACAAAAAGATTTTTTCCCTTCTTTTCTTATAGAGATGAGACAAAGATGACCATCGAGGGTATTATCCAGTAAGGGGAATGTGGGTTTGGGACTCAGACTTTCTCACTCAAGTTCTCACTTTCGGCAGCATGTGTGATCTTCCTGGGCCTCAATTTCCTTGTCTCTTTTTTACTGTTGAGAGCTCTGTTAGAACCTCATTCCTTTGGTGGGTAATCTGTCTTTTTCTCTTCTGGTTTCTTTTAAGGTTTTATTTCTAATGCCTTTGATATTCTGCTGTTTCTCTGTGAGGAGAGTAGATGGACATATTTTATTTTTCTGAGGACTTGTGCTTATGCAGCCTAGATTTTCAGTACTTTATTGAGGGGCTTCACGTCTCTTACCTCTTTGAACACTACTCTCCCTCATTCTCATTTCTTAGTAGATCTACATTGGACCTTCTCCTTTTCTTCACTGTATCTTTTATCTTTCTTTTGTATTTCCATCACTTTATCACTAAGTGCTCCATCTCGGGTTATTTTCTCAGTTTTTTCTTTTTTACTTGATTTTTTGTTGTTGTTGACTATATTGAATTGGTTGTTTTTCTATTCCATTAAACTTTTCAATATCAATGAATGTATTTTCATTTCCAGAAATGTTTTTTTCCCCAAAACTTTCTTTAGTTTTTTGGACTTCTTAACTGAATTGCATTCTTTTATCTCTTTAGGTGTTTAAAATATTTTCTAAGCTTGTTTAGATTATTTGCTCTTTTAGGCATTCTCCTAATCCTGTTCTGTCTGATGATTATTTTCTAGGACATAGTATAATTTTTGATGGGAAACGTCTTTAATGCCATTTTCCTCATTGTAAGAATTTCATATAACATTGGTTCAGTACAGTTTATTTCTTCTCTCATATTTCAGTGGTATCATCTGGGATTCTCATCACTCATGGGCACTGTGAATTGACATTAAGACCCAAGACCCTAGTATTTAACAATCTCCTGGGTTCTGTACCCTCTTAACACACAGCACTCAAGCCAACCCTGGCCACTGAGGGTCAACTGTGTGCTTGCCTCTTTGTTAGTTCCTGATACCTGGGGCTTCTGCCTTTTTCTGGCTGCCTTAGTGATATATTTAAAAATACTTTGTTTTTTTTCATTTTGTCTCAAATTTCTAAGCATTTTCAGTGAGGATAGCTATTTATTTGTTCAGTCTTTCACACTGATAAAAATTGTAATCATAATGTTAGCTTAAAGACTAAATGAAATTTTGCCTGTGTGGAGTTAAACATACTCCCTTCCCTAAACTTCATGATATTTTTTGATAGTAGTCTTTGTTCTAGAACAACTTACATGAAGTCAAAAATGAACCTCAGGGTGCTGTTGAAAGGAGGAAGAAGCCAATGGAGTACATATTTATTTTGGGTGGTTTCCACATGATGTTCTTTGACTAGTCACAGACTAGGTTGTTGACAAGTATTATGTAAGTTCTTAGCCATGTTTGTGGCAGACCTGGTTTGCTTGTCACACCCTCCAAATTGACATTGGTATTGAAATTGGGTTCTTGTCTTTGACCTTCTCATGATCATTTGAATGTTTTTTCCACAAAGAGGACACAGTTGAATTTTTTTTGCCCATATAATGGCCTGTGATGTGAAGTACACCATTCAATAACCTATGAGTAAAACTAACACAATCTTCAAAGATGGGAGAAGTGAGCTTCTCCAATGAAATAAAACCCAACATGATGTCAGGGCGATGCATAAACAAAAGTGTTAACTTTAGCTCATGCTTCACTGTCTGTCATCTACTGCAATAAGTATCACAGATCATTAATGCTGTATAGATGGTAAGTAGATATTTTTCTTTGGCAATTAATAAAAATATGCTACAGTGCTATGAAAATGATAATTGTCTAACTTAACTTCATAAGAAGCTGGAAAACATGAGGAGGTATATTCTAGTTTCCTTAGTGGAAAGTACACTTTTAGCTTTTATGAAATTTTTAAGTTTTTATAACATGCACTGTTATTGTTATTATATCAAGAAAAAAGTAATGTTGTTAATAAAGTAACATCATTATTTCTAATTAGCAAAAATGGAAGCAACCTACAAGCAAAAAGGAGAATAGTTAACTTTGCTTAGTCTTTGAAACTAGAGAATATTTCATGGTCATTAAAACAATGTTTATGCAAAAAAGAAACAGTATTACCAAGCTGTATTCATAAAAAACTGATTAGCTGAAAATAGTTTTATTATTAACAGTAAATAATAAAAATAAATCACATTATATACAAGAACCTAGAAAAATTAAAAATCAAGTTAAAGAAAATATGATTTGGGATCAACAAAAATAAAAGCAGGAAAATAAACTAATTTTTTTTAATAAAGGCCAATAAATAACCAAATTCTGGCAGTGCAAATGATACATACATGGTATTTGAAATGAGAAAGAGGAGATAACCAGAAACATTATATCTCTTTAAAAAACACAATTATAATAAAGTAAGAAATCTCAGTAAAATAGATTATTTTGAAAATATCAACTAATAAGAAAAATCTCAAAAGTAGGAAATGTATACCATATAATTAAAATACTGGATTTTATACCTTATCATGTGGTCAGCATTGATTAGGTTTTAACCTAGATCTTTTTACAGAATTTTTTCACCCATTTGTGCCAGTCTTATCGATAAATAGCCTTTAAAATGCTATTACAGTTTAACTTAGAATGCTATTACAGTTTTATTCATCTCTAGACATTTCTCCTAAGGAAATAATTGACTGTAAGTGTTCAACATGAGTAAGCATATATCTTAAAATGTTTTTTATTTTAGTTCTTTAATCGCAGAAATTTAGAAGTACCTAAGATATTTATGATCTCTTGTGAAATAAGAAGAGCTGTTCAGAGGTTTTGTATATGATAATTGTTGTAAAAAGTTTGGAATTATGTATAATCAAGGATGTTTATATCTAGGTAGCAGGATGCTTGATTTTGTTATTAATTTGTGTTTTCCAATCTCTTCTATGTTTACATATGTACAATGAGTTATGTTCATAAGAATCTTAAATATATCACATAGGGAAAGAAGTTTCAATATTTATTACACAGTTTGATCTCAAGTGCCAACCAGAATGCTTAGTAAAAAGCTCTGGACTTAAACTAAAATGTTGATGGTAAATCCCTTTGGGAGATGAAGATGATATTTATTCCTCTTTGTAGGTATTTTCTTTGTTTTCCATGATTTCTAAAATAATTATTTTCTTTTTTGCAATTAAAAAAGCAGAAGTCCAAAAGTAGAGGAAGAAACATGAGGAAAGGATGTAATCTCTGACCTATTAATTAAATTAAAATTTGCTCCAACTTTGCACTAGTGTGTTAATCAGTGGCTTCGTGTGTGACCCCTGCAGGTGGCTCATCTGGATCATAACATTTTCCTATCCATACTGTAGATTCCTTTCAAGAGGCTTGTTTTGAGGAAATATGTAAATAAAAACTATAAATCAAGAAATGGAAATAAGAGCCCTAGCTCATAGTATCATGTGTACAATTATTCCAATTTTCATATTTTCTCTGGCAGCAAAGGCTGGGCTGCCTCTCTGTGGTTTTCTCTATCATATCCTGAGACTGAAGTGATTAAATGGATATAAGGAGATGAACTGCTTGTACTAAGGTAAAGAAGGAGCTCTGTGTTCTTCCTCCTCTATTGTCCTCGGTAGTTTTAATATTATCCATTTATCTCCCGCTGTTTGGTCAAGATGATATATGTTTATTATTTAAAAATGCAAGCAGTAGAGAAAAATACAAGGAGGGAAGTAAAAAAATTACATTAAATTCCAACACAGAAGTATCTATCCATTGTTAACAGTTGGTAAACATTATTCAAGATGTCCTCTGGATGTGTTCAGAGAGCAAGGGAGATGACTGCATTAAAAGCAAGAAGTTACTCAAGAAAAATAGCATTAGTTTATATTCATTAGTTTTTTTTTTTTTTAAAATATTTTTTTAGTTGTAGATGGACACAATGTCTTTATTTTATTGCTTTGTATGTGGTGCTGAGGATCGAACCCAGGGCCCCACTCATGCGAGGCAAGCGCTCTACCACTGAGCTACAATCCCAACCCCTATATTCATTAGTTTTTTAAAGTACAATTTCATTGCTGAGTGTGGTGGCACATACCTGTAATCCCCAGTGACTGGGGAAGCTGAGGCAGGAGAATCACAAGTTCTAGACTAGCATGGGCAATTTAGTGAGACCCTCAGGAACTTAGTAAAATCCTGTGTCAAAATAAAAAACAAAATTTAAAAAAGGAAGGACTAAGGAAGGTAGCTCCATAGAAAGTGCTCCTGGATTCAATCCCCAGTACCTACCCTCCTCCCCAAAGAGTATTGATTTTACTTTAACTAAATCAAAGGAAAAAATAGTGAAATGAAAATAATTTCTAGATTTCAAATTAACTTCTTCAGCATAAGACATCATAGGTCCTTAAAAGTTAAGAAAAAATAGATAAAGGGAAAAAAATTTTTCTTTTTTTTTGGTCCCTGGGATTGAATCCAGCAGTGCTTAATCACTGAGCCACTTCCCTAGCCCTTTTTACTTTTTATTTTGAGACAGATTCTCAGTAACTTGCTTAGAACCACACTAAATTGCTGAGGCTAGCTTGAACTTGGAATTCTCCTGCCTCAGCCTCCCAAGCCACTGAGATTACAGATGTGCACCACCACCCTGGCAAGAAAAAATTGTGAAGGAATAAATCCATATTAATTTATACATTTTATGTACAATGTAAATAAACTTTCTCCCAGATTACACCTTTAGAGTTTGAAGCTGGATTGAGGAAAGGGGCTGCAATATCAATCACTGGGAGGGGACAGATCGATTGATATTGACAATGGAAAGGGTGTGAGATAGGACAGATGTGCCCATCAGCACATACCACCACTGCTGGATTCCAATATTCCTGCATCTGAGATTCATGGTGATACTTGTCAGCAAATAGCATTTACATCATATGTGACAGTTGTCAAGGCCTTACAATATCAGAGGTAATTTACATTCATCCCAGGAAAAAGAAAATTAGGAAGTAAGAAACCCATCCATTCCTCTAATCAGCCTTTATGGTCTCAAAGTCTGCTAGCTGTTCAAACAAATACTTTCCTCCCCAGTAGAGGCATCTATCACATTCCAAGTAGATGTAGATTCTCTGGTAGTTCATATTCAGAATTACAGTCTGAGAGCTGCTAGGCTGGTAGAGGAATGAATACCTACCTACCCTTGAGTCTTTGTGAAGGGGAAAAGACTTGCCTAGACAATAGCTTCTAATTTCAATACTTAAGACTGATGGAGTTTTGCTTCACAGAACCAAGCCTTATAACGTGTATTAAGGTCCTTTCTAGCTCCTCTTATCAAGGCTGACATAATTCCCAGTGCTGGAAATGCTGGTGTCCATTGGTTCCTAGTTAAACCCTTCACTGAAATTGCAGTTCAGGGAACCGCCTCAGCTGAGGCGGTTAATCAGCCTCCTGCCTCAATTTGGGATAATTCTGGTGGGTACATAGTGCCCTACAGCTCCTTGAAGGACCAGATGAATTTCAGTTGTAATATGATTGCTGGTCAGTTTCACCTTTGGTCTAGTCTTGCTTTCCTCGTTTTGTTATAGCTGTTATCTACTGAAAGCATTCCCCATAATATCTCTGCACAAAATGTATGGCAATCTTCTTACTAATGAGAGGCAAAGGGCAGACAATGAGAATATTATACATAGTAACTTTTCATAAAGTTATGTTAATTGAAATGATCACTTTTATTTTTTTCATTTTGTTGTGTGCTTAAATGTTCCTTTTTAAAAAACAAATTCATGATGATGATAGATGGTAATGATAATTTATGACCTAAGCTCTGGAATTTCTTTCCAGGCAGTAAGGCCAACAGCAGTCAGGGATTGTAACATGAATTCATAATCACACACTTATTTCTCTTGGTTGTGACCATGCCTGAGGAAGTAATGACAGGCAACTATGAGATGATGTCAGCACTGAATCTCACGGCCGCTTTATGGTGACCAACTAATCTCTTCTCCTAGGACTTCATTTTCTTTCCTTTGTCCAGATTCCTCTCTCCCTAAAGCTCTGTATAACATCATCAGGGTGGGAAAAAGGTGCCATATAAGGAGGTCAAGCTGGAGGGATGTCGAGTACCTTCACTCCACATGGTCAACTTCCAGTGGGTGTGGTTGCTCAGGTGGCTTTTCTGACTGAATGCTGAGCTACCCTTCAACTTTAACTTTTCTAGGTCTTCATATATCATGGGGACTCTGTAGTGCTCTTCTAAAACATACTTAGTACATTCTAGTTTGATTAACACAGCATAGAACACATTTTTGAGTATACAAAATAACAAAACTGAGCATAAGTTTCTTGATGAGACTATTTTATGCTTGCATTACTTAATACTCTTCTTTCTAAGCCAACAGGCTAGCAAATTTGTTTCTCTCCATGAAGCCACTGTCTTTATGATCCTGCCAATTCCCTCCAAGTTAACCTCATCTCGACTCATCTTTCCCAGCCAAGGTCACCTCCATGTAGGGAAGTCTATATCTCTTACTGTCTTTTCAATCTATTGTTAAACCCTACCTCTTTCAGAATTTTCTTTGAGTCACCAGAACCTTTTCTTCTTTCAACAAAGCCTATCCCTTTTCACTTTCAGAACTATTGGTTCTGTTAATAGCTTTAGAAACCTATTTTAGAAGTTAAAAATAAAACCTCAACAGTTACTCTTTCTCTTGCTTTTCTTCCTATAGGAATATCATATTCTCCTAAAGGCAAGTTGGATGTTACCTCTTAGAATATGAATCACATACCAGGAAGTATGATTATTTTAAAATATTGGGCCACATATATAAGCCAAGCATTCATGAGGCTATGTTGTGACTCCTGTTCTGATTGTGGTTTTTGATTGGAGAGACTACTTCAAGGTGTTCAGTCACTACCTGGGATGTATCTGCCACTCTTCTCCCCTCTTGTAGCTTATCTAGCAAAACCTTTCCCTAGATACTTCCCTGCTGAACCCAGATGTGTCTTTTCAAAATCCCATTCTGCTTAGTCTTTATGGACTGATCAGTGTTGACATGGTAAATGAAAACTATAACCCATCGCTTTGCTCTTTTGAGTGTAGCCTTTAAAAAGGGATTGGGAAGAGATGCATGCATACAAATTCAAGGATTCTACTACAATATTTCTCTACAGTATTTTCAGAACCCACAGGTTTTGAAGAATATTTTTTAAATCTCTGTCTTTTTAAACAGCTAATAGGGAGCTTCAAGAAAGGCTTTAGCAAAGATGCAGATGAAGCTTTGTAAGTAGCTATAGGAAGCTATGTTCTAACCAAGCTGTTTTCTATTTTTAATTAAGCCCTAATTAGAAGTCATAATTTAGTTGAGCTGCATTAATATTCTCAGAGCTATGCAAAGCTTAGTATGGTTGTTTAAAACCCACAGGTATTGAGATAATAACAAAGCTGTTTCATCTATATGTGAAGAGGCAGATAGAAAAAAATTTCCTACATCTGTTGGTAATTTTAAGACAGGTTTCATAAAATGAGCTTTCCATAAGCTAATAAGTTTGCCCCCTCTTGCTGTAGTTTTAAGGGCCCCACCAAAACTCGGATTGAAATTTAATCCCCACTGTGAGGTATAAAGAGATACGATCTTAGGAGGCGATAGGATCATTCCACTCTTATTGAGGGAGTGACTTTGTTATAAAACAGAATTTGCTCTGTGTCACCAGGTGATATGCTGTATCATCTCGGGATTCTGCAGAGTCTCCACCAGCAGGAAATCTCTCATTCAGTGTGTTATTTGACCTTGAACTTCGCAGTCTGTTCACAGTTACCATTTTAACATATAACCCTGATTGTCTCATACCCTTGCCTCTACCTATGGCTTAAAATCTCTGCTGGCTACAAAATATGGTCCAAAGTTATTAGAACACATGACCCTGCCAACCTTTCCAAACCATTTCTCTCGGATGTACTGTCACTTAGCATCTCCCTCCACCACTGTTACTTTTGGACCACAAACACATGGTATGTCATGAACCCAGAGATGATGTCTCTTCCATGTTGCTACATATGCTGTTTTCTGGTGGCACTGTCCTTCCTTTCTCTTTCTGCGTCACAACTACTAATCATCTTTAAGATGACATAGTGACAAAGTGTGGGTTCTGCATTTCAGCGGTGTTGGATTTGAAATGTCAGACACGCTTCCTAGCTATGTGCCTTTGTACAAGTTACATAATTCTATCTACCCCACTAAGACATTCATTTTTGTATTCTGCTCAGATGAAAAAGAAAATAGAAGCAATTATGTTTGAGGTCTTGACCAAAGGGAAGAAAATTGAGTGAAATTGGAGTTTATTACTTACATTAATGATATGGAATAGTGTTCAGTAGTTTGGGTTCCTGTAAACTTTTCTTTACGCAATTTCACTCTAACAGGTCAGTAGTTATCGGCTTCTCTGGTAGACAGGCATAGAAAATGTCAATACCATCCAGCCAAACACTACTAAAAAGCCACCCATAGTTGAATAATTTGAGTGTTTTACTCATCCCACAGAGGGAGAGCACACATTAAAAGGAAAGAGGAACTTCTCAGTAAGTGGGTATAAGAACAACCCTAGCATGAGATTTGGGTTTTTGTTGAGTGATTGTGAGGGTGATATTAGAAGGGCTTATGCAACCAGGGTAAGATGGCAAGTGAGGAGGTCAGAGACATGGCCAGAACAAAGGAACATGAAGAGGGTTTTCTGATGAGGTCAACTTCCTGCTTGATGTAAGTGTTGGTGGACACAAGCAGGGACTCAATAAGATAGACACTTCCATACTTGTGCTCCTAAGCAGGGGATCCAATAGGAAAACTAAAATATATGTGTGGACAGAGGGGGCACCAATCAATAATAGTGAAGAGACCATGGACAGAGGAGGAGATAAGGAAAGGAGGAGATTCCAGACACCATAAAAAGAACAAGCCAAGCTGAGAGTGGTGGCACACGCCTATAATCCCAGCACTTAAGGAGGCTGAGACTAGAGAATCACGAGTTCAAAGCCAGCCTCAGCAACGGCAAGGCGCTAACCAATTCAGTGAGACCCTGACTCTACATAAAACACAAAATAGGGCTGGGGGTGTGGCTCAGTGTTCAAGTACCCCTGAGTTCAATCCCCGGGACCCAGGGGAAAAAAAAAAAAGAACAAGCCATAACTCCCCCACTGGATTCCCAGTTCTGAGGCCCTTTCCCTGAAGGGAAGTCTATCTCTGTTACTTTTGCAATAAACTTGTTGCTTACTTGCTATCTTTATGGCCTGTTCTTCAATTCTTGGCTGAGTGGAGACAATGAACCCAGCAGTCCTTGATGGTAACAATGGTACAATGGTACAAGGGTCTAAGAAATTGAAGGTTTGCTTTATATTGATCAAACATCAGAGGAATTCTATTGGTGGGCATCTCAATCTTACCTCTAGGCAGATAGATTCCAGCAGGAATAGGGAAATAATTGGCAAAGCAATGGCAACCTCTCAGGTAAGCCAGGAGAGGAACACATTGGTATTTGGTAGGTTGCACAGTAATCTTGTTTTATCTGTGCTTAGACATACTTATAAAGAGTCTTTGTTTTGTACTCTGAGTGCACATGTCTGATACTGGTATTCTATGAGATTATGTCCAACAGGAGAACAACATTGTCAGCTGTGAGTTATAGCCCAGCTTCAAACATTACTGAGACATCGTCACAAGTGTCAGACCCATTCCCAGATGTCGAGCATGTTTTTGTTTTTTCTTTGACCTTTCACTGAAACAGAAAATGAGAAATCGTATGCAAAGTATTTCTGTAGTTGGTGACCTCTTTGAATCCTCTGTATAGGAATCACATAAAAGCATGGTCACCTTTCTAGAATCTTCTGGGTGAGACTTTTACTTAGAGCTGATTGGAGCTAGGTAAGATCTGAATTTTGCACTCAGAATGGACTTTGCTGCAACTTTGGAGGGTCTATAGCAAGAATCCAGGCAGCAGCCACTTCCTCCTCTGTGTCCACTGACTTCTAGTCTCCCATTTCCCTGAGTACTTCTTCGTAGCCTAAGTTTGGATTTCTGTAGATGACCCAACATCTCCAGGCAGATGTACTACTGCACCGGGAGTGTTAACCATTCTCCCTCTGTGTCATGTCTTGCTTATGTCTTTTAAGCTATCAAACTTATTATGTAATTTTAAGGCATACAAAAGTCTAAAAAACAAACATTAGCAACACATTCACTGCTTGACTTAAAAATAAGACAACTCAGATTCTTCTTCCATAATACTCACTGATCATCTTGCCTGTCTGCTACTCAGAAGTAAGGATTATTTTGAATTTGGTGTTCCTTTCTCATACATTTACTTAAATTTTGTATGTATGTAGGTAGGTATATATGTGAATGTGATTTTTTTTTTTTTTGCTTTGGGCATCAGGATTGTTAGGAGTTTTTGTTGTTGCAAAACATTTTGCTATGAATATATTCATACACATTTCCTGCAGTACAGGTGGGTGAAATTCTCCAGGATTTATATGTGGGAGTAGGATTTGTGAGTCATAAAATATATGTCTTTCAACTTTAATTCTCTAAACTAATTTTCCACCAACGGTGCAGGAAAATTCCCCAGTCTCTACATTCTACCAATGTTTGTTATCATTGGACTTCAAAATTTTTGTAATATAATGTACTGAAGTGGTATCATTTTCATTTTCATTTTATTTTCCTATTTGCTGTATCTGATTTATGTTTTCCTATTTGCTGTGAAATTAGGCAGATTTTTTTTCACATGCTGTTTGTCATTCTAGTTGCATTGGTCACTTGAATTGTCTGCTCATATTATTTGCCTGTTTTTCTATTTGCTTATTTGCCTGTTTATTGATTGAGAAGTTTTTTTCATGCTCTGTATCCAATGTTGTTGTTTGTATAGTTGCAAGAATCATCTTGTAACTTCTATCCTTTGGATTTTTGTTTTTCTTTGTGGTACTAGGGATTGAACTCAGGGCCTCACACATGCCACCCAAGCACTCTACCACTGAGCTAATACCCCTCTTTGTGGTATTTTTGATGAAGGGAAGTTTTCAGTTTTGGTAGAGTCAGATTTTTCTGGACTCTGATGTCCTGTAAGGAGCACCCATAATGGTGGCTTAAAACATTAGCACAGTTATTTCACCATCTTCCATGGTTTCTATAGGTTAGGAATATTGGGAAAGGTCTGCTGAGTGCTTCTGGTTCTAAGTCTCTTATGTGGTTACAGTTGCATGACAGGGACTGGAACAGAGGAAGCCCACCAGGCATTTTTTTCTTTTCATTTACTCTCAAAACATCCCTCTGTAATGCCTCTGTAGGGGCTGTTTGGGTTTCATCACTGCATGACATCATGGAGGAAGCTGGACTGCTTACTTGGCAGGTCAAGTCTCCAGAGTGACTATACCAGCAAGCAACGTGTAAGCTGTATTGCTGTGAATGACCCAGCTTTGGAATTTTAAAGTATCAATTCTGTATTCTTTGGTCAAAGGCACAAAAGCTGACCCATTTTCAAAGACAGGGAACACAGACCTTATCTCTTACTGGGCGAAGTGTCAAGGTCATACTATAAGAAGAGCATGTGGGTATAGAGAATATTTACTGTTGCTGTCTTTGGAAAATATGATCTACCACATAAATTTATCAATTTTCATATATACGCATAGATACATGCATATATAGGTATAATTTTTAAAAGTTCTTGACTTAGAAGTTCTTCTTTAACTCAAGGACATAAAGGCATTCCCCTATGCTTTATACATTTTTAAGTTTGCTTTATATACATCTAATCTTCCATCCATCTGGAATTGATTACTGTGCATTATGTGAGGAAGTAACCTAATTTGATTCTAATTCTTCTAACACAGGTTATTAATTATTCTTAGATGAAGTGCTAGATTTGTTATCAATCAAAATTTCATGTATGCATTTTCTATTTTGGAGCTTCTTGTTCTGTCACACTGATTTTTTAATTAATTACAAGAGCTTTTAAAAATGTCTCCCCACTTTGCTCTTAAAATTTTTTCAATCTATTCTTTTTGTCTTTTAGAGTAAATTTCAGGACCCATAAAAACTCTGTTGAAAATTTCTTTGTAATTGAACTGAATTTATAAACTTTGTCAGAACCATCTTCTTTTCAATACTTAGTCCTGTAATACATAAATATGGTAATGGTCCTCATATGTTGCTTATATGTTTCAACAAATGATGTATCCTTGAAGATCAAGTACATCAAATTATTTCTAACTAATTTAGTTTTTAAAAATTACTTTTTTTATGTTCTAGTAAATACAATTGCAAATGGATTTGTAAGTTGGTATCATATTGAAGATTTCCTGAATTCATTTAGTCATTTTAGACTCAGTACATTCTCTGGAACAATCCAAAGAATAGTGCCATTTCTTCCTTTTTAAACTTTATACTTTTATTTATTTATTTTTATTCTATCTCTCTGGTGAAGATCTCCAGTACAATACTGAAAAGAAAGATAATGACAAGCATTTTTGTCTTGTTTCTGATCAGTGATAATTCTAGATTGGTCACAAATTAAATTTTTATCAATGGAAATAGTGGAATAAAGAACTCAAAAGTAATAATCCTCAAAGGAAAAAAATTTAAAAAAAAACAACACTGGAAAGAAAAAAGGAGCAAAAACTGTCAGAAACAAGGTTTTTTTGAACTCGGAAAGTTCACCAAAAGTTTGCACCAGGGGAACACTTAATGAAGAAACTCTGGTGAATCTTGTTAAAAAGCAGAACTTTAAGTGGTTTTAACTTATCCTGGTTCTATCCTGTACTTCCTAGATCAGCAATGATTTTGAAGATAATCACCCATATTCCCTGTTATGGTACTGGTACCAGAGAAGAAAAAATGATCTTCTTACAAACAATTATGGTTTTTGTTTGTGTCTTTTTTAAGAAATGTATACATTTCATGTAAATTTCTAATTTATTCTCTTAACTCATAATATTACTTTATAACCCTCTCTTATCTACAGTGATATCCCTCACTCAAGGCTGATATATTTATGTCTTGTCTTTTTCTTTATTAGTCTGTCTAGAGGATTATCAAATTTATTGATCTTTACAATGAAGTAGCATTTGGTTTCATTGACATCTCTATCATTTTTCTGTTTTCTATTGTACTCATTTCTGCTCTGATTTTTATTATTTCCTTTATTTTTTCTTTCATTGGGCTTAATTTTCTCTTTATTCTCATTTACTAAGGTGAATATAACATTGCTTTGAGACAATTCTTCCTACTCTTGAGTAGGTGAATAAGCATTTAGAATTATCTCATGCATTTTAAGTCTATTTTTAATTTATTTTAAACCACTCAAGACATTATGTAGAAGCAATATTTATTATGCTTACTAATACATTCATTCTTTCCATTGATTTATATACTTCCTTACATTTTATTTTCCTCTGGACATTTTTTTCTCCCTGCATAACTCTCTTTAGTATTTGTACTAGAGCAATGCTGCTCAAGACAAATTGCTTCTGTTTTTGAGTTTCTGAAGATATGTATTTGAAGGATATTTTGTTCAACACAGAATTCTCGATTGATGGATAGATATTTTCTTCTGGAATTTTAAAGTGCTATTTTATTATTGTCTGGTTCCGATTGGTTCTGTTGAGTATTTATCTATAAATTTCAAATTACTGATAAAGATAATGTGTAATTTTTAATCTGGTTGCTTTTAAGATCTTACTTCACATCTTTAGCTTCCAGCAATTTGCTAGGACCTGACTAGGTGTGGTGGTTCTTTATTTTACTTGGAGTTTACAGAGCTGCTTTGTTGTTGTTGTTGAAATATGCTATTAGCTTGTGACCATTTTCTCTTAAATATTGTTTTTGTTATATTTTCTGTCTCCCACATGTGGATTTCCCACGTATGTGTGTGTGTATAATGTAATTTTTCACTCTGGTCCATATGCCTTTTATTCTATTTTCTTTATTTCGTATTTTTTTACTTTAATTCTTGAGTTTGAATATTTTCTCTCAACTAGTTTTACATTTTACTCCTATCTCTGCTTTGCATAATCAGCTATGAACATATAATTATGTTATTAACTTTCTATAAAGTAATTTTCATTCCTTTTATTTTATAAATTTCAACCATCTGTTTAAAATTCTTATTTTCTTCCATTTCTCTATTTGTGTCCTTTTAAAATAAAAGTTTATCAACCTACTTACTTAAAAATCTTGTTTGCTAATGCCAATATATCAGTCACCTCTAGATCTGCTTGTACTTTCTTCTTCCACTTATATGGATTCTGTCCTTCGTTACAACTCAAAATTTTTTCTTTATGCAGGACATTTTGTATAAAAATAATGGAGATTCTAGATGATAAGTTTTGCAAGACAGGGTTCTTCCTTCTGCTAGACAGGTAGAATGAAAACAAATTAATGCAATCAGTGCCTTAGTTAACTCTGGATTGGAGCTTTGGTAACAAGCAGTCTACCTCTATTCAAACTTTCATTCAAACCTCCAGTGTTTCCAACAGGTAGAATTGGGTTTATCCCCGGAGTCTTTTTCCTTGAATTACTCTACTTACTTTCCTTCAGAATTTGACAATTGTCTTCAGAGGCAAAGAAGTTGTGCCAAAGGCATTAATTTTATCTCTAGAAATCCTAAACTGTTGAAAGCACTTTTGGTTTCTCTTTCCCAAAGCTCATCAAAAAATGCATATGACAGAATATTATTCAGCCTTAAAAAGGAAGAAAATCCTGTCATATGCAACAACATAGGCAAACCTGGAAAACTTTATGCTAAGTGAAATAGGTTAATCACTGAATGACAAATACTGCATGATTGCACTTATATAAGGTTCTAGTCAAACTCATAGAAACAAAGTGAAACAGGGGTTTCCAGGGGCTGAAGAGAGAAATATGGGGAGCTACATTCCCAGGCTCTTGGCTGACCTTTAAAATGGAGAAAGGAGCTCATGGGCAGTGTCTAGTGGAAAAGACTAGGAGTGTATCCCCCCCTTGGAGAATCTGGAAGGTACACAGTCCTAATCTTAGCCTTAGTTTTAGTTTCCTAGACTCATTTTGGACTTCTCACTGTAGAACTCTATGAGAATAAATTTGCGTTATTTTAATCTATCAAATTGGTGTCCATTATTATGGCAGCAACAAACTAGTACCATAAGCTAGTAGTTTACAAATTCTCTGGGAGACCTTAACTTTATTTTTCCCAAGTCAAGCGGGGACTAGAAAAACAAAATCTTCTTGCCACTCCTTCCTTTATGGTCCTGATTCCTATAGAAATTTCAGTTTAACTTCCCACCTTGTGAGGGTTCAAGTTTTTCTCGCCTATTTCCCTGTCACTGTGAAAACCAAATAGTCATTTTTTTTTTCATGTAAACTTATGCATCTAGGCAGATGGACAAATCCTGTGTCTCTATCCAATGTTTCTAGATGTTGGTAGCAGAGAGAGGCAGAATCTAAAATAAATTGCTTAAAACTCAGTTTATTTTAAAATCTAGAAAGTGGACATTGTAATAGTATCTACATAAGATTAAAAACATTCAGTAAGTGTTACAGTGATGGTAAAAATGATGTTCTTATAATGATTGTGTTGACCCATTTTTCCAGGCTAGCTGAATTAATCATTATCTCTTCTGCTTCCATACCAAATGTATAAACACACAGCTCTGTGAAGTGGTGGTATAGGTCACACAGTGACAGGAATTACATAAAAGACCACATTTTTTGATGGGGAATCTTTAAATATGTCTGGTTTCTTTGGGAACCCAAAACTTAATTGAAACTATTATTTCAGGCGTGTCCATTTGAGATCTTCATCTTTAAAACTATATACCAGTTTCTCCCTTAATTTGAGACTTTTAAGCCACAAGAATAAAAGATTGATTTAGAATGATGGAAACTGCATGTTAGAGTTAAAATTTTGTGGAAATCAATTTGTGATCTTCACCTTCAGACCAAACTCTGTATTAAAACGGTATTAAATCAGAGCCACAGCATGGGCTGGGAGTAAATGGGCTTTCCAGAACAGTGGAAATCTGAGGGCTGAGACATTAATCAGTGACATTTGGAGAATGACTCTAATTTCTATGTTCAGAGGAAGGCATAGCTTGATGAGGCTGAGTTTTAAGAACAATGAAAGCCTGCTATAAATCTCTGAAACAAAAATGACTAGACATTCAGTGTTAGTCCTTTATGAAAATGAAGCCCAGAGGATAAGATAGTAGTGAGATAGTAAGGATTGAATTTCTTACATTTGGCAAGATCCTAGTTGTAATGGCAATGGAACTGGGAACAGGGTGTCCGGGGAGGTCTAGGGCCATACATGATTAGAAATCCTGAATATGCTCCTTTTCTGAGTTGCCACTCTGGACTGGATATGTTTTTGTATCATTGGCTAAACAAATTGGAGATTTAATGTAATGTTATTCTCTCATGAGAAAGACTGCAGAGTTTTATCCAGCTCTCTATACAGTTACATCAACTATAATTACATAAACAATAAGATATGACCACTATAAATAGAATATAGTGTAATTCTGTCCTTTTATATTGTAGACTTGGCTTCAAGTTCCTCCTGTAAATAAATTGGCAAAACCAGAGCAATGCAGTCAAAGGCAAATGAATTTTCTCTTTTCTGGTGTGGTTGTGTGTGTGTGTGTGTGTGTGTGTGTGTGTGTGTGTGTGTGTGTTTCCTGTTGCTATTCAGACTCTGCTGTGTAATTTGGTGCTCACATTTTCACCTCATGCTGTATTGTTTTAGTTTCAAGTGAAATGAATCTCAAACTCAAACTAGATCAATTTTGAAAAGGTTATGTTTTAGCTTTTCAGCTCTCTGAATGTTGTTCGACTCTCCACCCCTTTCCTTCTCCCGTTTGTCTCATTCTCCCCTTCCTTTTTTCTTTGCTCTTACTCTTTCTCCTCTCTTTCATATATTGACTCTGTTTTCTTCAGTATAGACTCCACACAGGAGCTCTCTGTCACTCCATGCTCTGTGGTGGGAATGATAGTTCCAGAAACTCAAGATTTAGATGGTACTTATAGCTCTTGGCTCCAGATCAAGGGTGATGCTCTGCTTTTCAATTATCCACATGTCAAGTCTTAGAGATGATCTGACTGGGCCACAGTGATCTAATCATTGTGATCAGATGAATGAAAGTGCTTTTTAGCCAGCCCATGATTGATGACCATCACTATGTGAAGGCAGGAGTCAAGGAAGGTGTTTCCTACAGCTATCTGGAGATCTTTTATAAGAAGAACATAACACCCTAGGTTAAAAATAAATAGTTGCAAAAGTCACCTATGTGATTCTCCATATCCTATTCTTTTGTGCTGGAATAGTCTTGAGTTTTCAACATCTTGGTTCAAATTTTAAATACTGTTTTCCTCAATACTATCTTCTTATCTTCATTATTTCCAATAGTGTTAGCTTGATAAACATGTCTTGATTGTGTTAAATCTTACAAGGATGTTTCTCCTCCAAGGTACTTTGCAAAGGTACCTGGTGATAAATACTCTGGATGACACCTCTTTCTCCATCTGTGGGTATCATAGTTTGCTGAGTGCTTTATGTTTCAAGGAATCTCTGGTGATTGATTTAAGGCAGATACAACTTGAGGATCAGTGGGCTCTTCCTCAACAACTGACCTGAGGCAAGCTTAAGTTGCCTGAGTTTGGCTTTTTGCATAATCTGATTCAAATTGTGTGTCCTTCTCATGTCTGCATTTAGACACATTTTTAATTAGCATTAGTCACAGTAATTACTGGCAATTCACTTTTTCAATTGATTTCTGTTGCTTATAAAGTGCCTCATTAAGTACTAGTATCGTTTAGATTCCTTATTCCTGAGTTGGTATAAAGAAGCCTCTGCTTGAACAGTATACAATGAGGACACTGCTAACTTCTGATTGGCTGTTCATCTCTGGTCCATAAATCAATCAGTAATAAATGTTCACAAGTTATACATTTTCAATAGCTTTTCTTAAAAATGAAATAATTCTTTAGTAGTTAGTTCTTTAGTAATTTATGCAATGATTTTTTCTTAATACCCAACAAATTTAGAAATGAAACCACAGTATTTTATCATTTACTGTGATGGAAAAATACATGCACAATACTTATGTGAATCAGTGGAAACATGATCCTGCTCAGTATTCTGCGTGGGAGACAAGTGGTCCAGGACAATCCCATCTATCACCGCCTTAGGTATTGCTCCCTCAGCCTCTATGCTCAGCTGCTTATCAGTGCATGGTATAAGATCCAATCCATCTGGTAAAAAGATTAATGTTACAGCTCAATCCTCTGGATAAAGTCACCAGCAGCTAAGCCGATTTATTATTTATTATTTCATGTCTGCTATTGTGCAGGCTATAATAGCAGTTACAATGCTAATAATGTTAGAGGTTTTGTTCATTAAAATTAGAATTGCTTATTATATAGATTTTTGCATTATATGTGCAATATAATTCTATGGTACACAAAATTTTAAGGGAAGCATAAATCTTTTCAGGTTATCATTAGATACTAGTCATTAAAACTTTGATGAGAGTATTTTCCTTCTTCATTCTCTTCCTTCCCCTCTTTCTCTCTCTCCCCCTTATTTTATATAAATGGGATGATAAATGATGACTTATCATTATTATCTGAAAATGCTGTGAGTCAATTTGTTCAAGTCATCTGCTAAACCTTTCATAAGGTGAAAAGTCAGGTTTTGTGGGTTAAGAAAGTATTATTTGTGTTATGATTGAATTTCATTTGTTAATAGTTTTATTTTTTAACCAAATGCTATATACCTATTTCAACAGTTACATTTTCCTTAGAATTTCTTATTCTGGATGATCTCTGTATTCTTCTGTCAGTCTTGGCCCTCTAGTTGGGTCATTTTTCTTTGTGTAACTCACTGAAGCTCAAGCACACACGATGTTGTTAATCACGCTGATGGTGCTGGTTAAGCCCAGTAGTGTCTACATCTCTATGCAGCTGTCTAGTGGGCTCCACCAACTATGCTAGCAGGCATTCTGTCACTCTCATCTCAAGGCATATGAACAGACTCCCTTTTTTCCATTCTCATCAACTATAAATCCTTGCATTTTCCCAGTTTTATGGGTACAGAGGAGTCAAACTGTTTATCCCCTTGCACTGAAAGGCCATGGAGATCAGAATTCTTCCAAGGACCTTAATGCTGGCCACCTCTGTCCTTCTTATCTGAAGTCCTTAGATTTTGTAGAACAACTGCTTTTTAGGGAGCTCTTGCCCATCTTCCCTGGTCTTTCTTCCATTAGGACTCGTTCTCATGCAGAAGATAAGTGGAAAAATTCCACATAGATATTTATGTCTGAATCCTGGGCCTTGTTCACTTCCTCCAAGTAATCCTAGTTTATAACTCCCCCAACTGCAGCCTCAAGACAAGGGATCCTATGGAGCTGCCTTGGGAGGTTGGCTGGGGTTCTTTGGGACTCCACAGTTCCTAGAATTCTGCCATCATATAGGAGGAGTGCTTCTTGCTTAATTTTTACAACTCTGTGAGAAGTACAATTTTTTGTCATCACTGATTCACAAATGATATAAATCTCCAGGAGAACTTTTGAACTTAAAAAATAAATGCTATCCTTCTCTTTCAGACTACATTAGATATCTTAAATCACAAAATTCTTTCCTGCTGGATTTCCACAATGTGTTACATTTATTTTCAGCATACAAATGGAAGCCATTGCTGCTGTCAGTTTGGCTTCAAGATTAAAGCTCGTTGCCATGCTTGGGGTGGAGTCTTTAGCTTATTCAGTTTCTCTGAGCCTCAGTTTCACATGTGGTAAGGGTAGATATTTATAGCCCAGTTTTACCATGAGGATAAAATGAGAGTCCATGTGTGAAATCATTTGGGAAAGTGTAAAGACTCTTTGGTTCAAGTACAGTGCATTTAACCTTCCCTCTGCAGACTTTCTTCTGCCCTTCCAGGCTTTATTGTTCCTTGGCTCTCTTTCTTCATTGCTTTGTACTGTAATTACATACTGCAGCTCTCTCCAGTTGACCATGAGGTTTCTGTGGATTGGGAAAGTACCTATTTCCTCAGGACCGAAAGCAATGTTAAATACGAAATTAACAAATGAAGACCAGGTCATATCCCTGCCAAATACCTCCAGTTCTCTGTGCTTAGGAGAAAAGTTCCAACAAGGTCCACAAGGCGCCCATGACCACATCTTGACACTTCTTGCCCACATCCCTCTATACCTCGCTCTGTTCTTTAATCACACCAAGTGGATCCTGAGGGTATTTATGTTCACTTGTGAGGAATATGACATTTGTATACATTACGTACACAAGTCTCTCTTCTGAACATCTCAGGATGATCATCCATGGCTTAAATGAAATCAACTCTGGATACATTTAGTCACGTCATGAGCTATGAGATATGCTTGGCAACATTTCATTTTATGCTTTAAGACCAAAAAATACAACAATGCCACTCATGTCTTCCCTGAAAATTCATTTCTCATCTATAAAATGCATAGGTGATTTTCAAAATGGCCTTTCCAACTTTAAGTCTATGATTTGTTTCTGAGGACTAAAAATGCTTTATCTCTTCTTACTGATTAATTCAAGGCAATAAGGAACTAGGGAATCACATTCTACTGTGAGCTCTTTCTATAGGTCATTTCTTTTTAATGAATAGACTGAGACAACTACAACACCTTGCATTTAACCTCACAATTGTAATGGGGCTCATCCTGTCAATATTCTCCATCTTTAGGGGAACTTCAAGGCTCATAGAAATCAATAATAAAGAGCTTATCAGCAACTGATCCCTTCCTTGGGAGAGAACATAGATATGCCAGTGGGATGAGTGAGTTTTTCTTTAATGCTCAACAGTTTCCCCACAGACGTAGCTTCTCTCTTTCATGATCTGGTTGGGACCTATTATAGGGCTCTGACCATTCACTGACTTTGCTTTCTTCCTTGCCTCAGCAGTTGGGAATTTTGATTTTCTTCTTTTTCTTTAGACATTTGATTAGCCTTGGGTAATCCTATATATCATGGTCTTCTGAAATGCTTGTGTGATCATTTGCAGCAACTTTAAATAAGAGAGCATTTTATCCTTAAACTTTTTTTTTTGTTTGTTTGTTTTTGGCCTGGAGTCATTGGGACTTTGGTTTTGGTGGGTTTTTTTTTCTCCTTGAAATACTCTAGCATAAAGAATCTTGTCTTGGGGTAACAAAAATTTGGGTTTCATTGCCTGGTTCTGTGATCTTGAGCAATTTTCCTGAATCTTAAATTTCAACTTTTTAAAAGTCTTACAAGAAACTGTGGAGGTTAAATGAGGCTATACCTATCAAGCCTGGTTGTTAGAACCTGGTAAGCATATAAGGATTTCTGGTTCTCCATTTCTTATGCTCCTTCTCTATATTTTACCTTTTACCATGAATTCTCAGGCTTCATTTTAGCCCCTTTTAACTTTTACCTTACATTTCTCTTTATTTGCAAATAGACTACCCTTTTCCCCTAATTCAACTAAGAAGATTGCTATGCTTAGTTAAAATCTTTAGTTAAGGCTATTTCTATTTATATTCTTAACCCTAACCTACCATTTATCATTGTTTTGGGGTTAAGCTATTGTTTCTTACAGATCTGTTAAAATGAACTTGAGGAGGGTTGACTCATTTGTTCTCAGTCACAATGAAACACACGTAATCTAAGAGGTTAAAGCATAATGGTTGATGCCAAATGACAAAGGTCTAAATCCTGGCTCTGTGCCCCATTTGGTATGATTTTGGAAAAGTTTCTTAATCTCTGGACCTCAGTTTCTTCATCTGTCAAGTGGGAATGAAAAATAGTACTTACCTCATAGAAATATTATCAGTATTAAGTGTCTGAATTTCATAACTCACAAGGAGTCCTAGAACACAGTAAGTACCATAACAGTATTAGCCATTGTGGGCATCATCTCTTTTACTCTTTCTATTACTGTTTATTATGCTAACTGAAATAGACAAAATAATAGTGGATTCAACACTCTGGAAAGTTTATTGCTGACTTACTTAAGTCCAAGATGATTGAGTATTTAAAAGAGAAGAAGATCTGTGTTCTAGGAGGTTGTCCAAATAGTTGCACAGGGCAGGGGTGAATAAAACTTATCCATAAAGGGTTAATAGTAAATAACTTTAATCATATGATTTACATCACAATGACTCAACTCTGTTCTTGCTGGGGACAATATGTAAATAATAGGTGTGGCTGCATTGTTGACCCAGTTCTACCAATAATGCTCTCACTTACATGATGGGTGCTGACTCTGCCACCACAGCCTGGAGGGTCTGTGGGGCCAGGAAAGGAAGCAGAAGGCAGTGTCTTTTTGTAAGGGCATGATCTGGAGTTGGCAAACTTCAGTTGTCACTGATGTCCCATTGGTTGGAACTCAGTCACATAGCCATTCCTGGCTGCAAGAGAACCTGGGAGATAGAGTCTGTGGCTGCATTGCTATGTTCCCAGGTAGATCTCAAGGGATTCTTCCATAAAAGCAGAAAGGAAGGGGGCTGGGATAGTAGCTCAGTGGTAGAAGGCTTGCCTCGCATGGGTGAGGCCCTGGGTTCGATCCTGAGCACCACATACAAAGCAATAAAATAAAGATATTGTGTCCATCTACAATTTAAAAAAAAAGCAGAAAAGAAGAATCGATACTGGGGCACAATTAATGGTTTCTACTCTAAGTGTGACAAATGTTATCATAGAAATGTATTTTTTCTTGAATGTAAAAATAACGGATATAGTCATTTATTCAGTGCAATATATAAACATGTTCATAGTCCTTTTAAAAGCTGACACATTCCAAAAGCAAGACAAGGCTTATTATATTCAGTATATCAAAAATGGAATAACGCCTCAGGAAAATGGAGATTTTTCTTAAGATCACATTGCTACTTGTTGGTTGAATTATACCTTCAACGTCAAACTCTGTCCTCTCTGCTCCATCCAAACATCCATTAAAGTGTTAAATTATTTTCTCTACTGTTATCATGAACTTATCAGCCTGTTACTCTGTGAGACTAGGAATAATTGCCTCATTGGATGTACTAGTTTTCTAAGGCTGCTTTAACAAATCACCATAAACATAGTGTGTTAACATGACCAAATTATTACATTACAGCTCTCCGGGGGGAAAAGCCATACTTACTTCTCACTTACCTAAAATAAAGATGTTGGTAGGGTCATATTTCTTCCTGGAGGCTCTCAGGGAAAATCCATGTACTTGCCTTTATATTTCCTAGGGGCAACCTGCATTCCTTGGATGATGGCCATCTTCCTCTACCTTCATAGCCAGTGATGCCAGACTGGGCTCTTCTCATGTAACATATTTCTGATTGATGCAGCTGGAGAAGGTGATGGATTTTAAGGCTCATATGAAGAGACTGGGCCCATCGCAAAATTTAGGATAATTTTCCCATCACATGTCCATAGTTCCTTATAATTTGTGGTCATTTATGCATGCCAGGGAGTAGGCTGTGGGCAAGTTTTGGGGCCTCTTATTCTGCTTACCACATTGGATACTCTTTTCCTCCACCTTGTTTTCTTCATGTCTTAATGATTTTGATTTAAAATTTGATTTGAAGAAAGACAGTATTTTTTCATATGTTTTTAAAAATTCCAAGGGAACAGGTAGGGCAATAGGACAGTCATTGTTAGGATATGATTTTAGCAATAAAGAAAAAGAAAGGAAAAGAAAAAGTTCAGTAGCCTAATGCAGTATTAGATGTGGGTATAAATTTTAGTGTACACAACTTTATACCATCCAACACTAAACATAAACATGCCAAGGTCTTTATTCTGACATGTATGTTATCTTCAGAATATAAAACTTGGCTTTGAATGATTATATAATTAAGAATATTAAAGTAAAAAACTTTCAAAAGTGTAAAAGACCTATATCTCTCAGTATCTCATTGAAACTATGTATAAATATACTTTTGAGATCAAAGCCAAATTTTCCATTTCCAGATACTTAGTTTATTAGTTCCTAATGAGGACCCAACTGTGTATTTTTCTCCTAAAACTGAGATGTCTCTAATATATACCCAGGGCTTTCCAGGTACATGGATCCTTTATGTCTGGACCTGCAATCTCATAAGAAATCTTGATACTTGTCATAGTATAACAAATCTGAATTTTAGAGGTAAATTGGACAGAATAATCAATTTGAATCACCAACTAACTACAATACCCATAATAAAACCTGTTTGTTTTTTGTGTTCTGTTCAGCTAAACATTTACCAACCTTTCAAGGGCAAGCATGCAAGAACATTGTGCAGAAGTTCACAAGCAAAAAAACATTAAAATGCCTTTCACACAGCAGGGGCTCAGCATGCTTATCTCCATTATATTGGCCTGGAAATCCTCTCCTGGGGGGAAAAAATTTACTTTAGCATGCTACTTGTCATGAATTCTTCCAGTGAAAGGATGTCTTCAGTTAGGATATCCTTGAAACTAATTTCTATTACTGTAGAACACTGATAAACAGATTCCTTTACAACTAAGGCAACAAATAGAATAATGGATCAGTTTATATTCTGCAACTCAAGGATCCATGTTTAACTGAACATTTGGCTTCTTGTTCTAAAAATGTGTATGCCACATAGAATTGTGTAGTCCTGAAGGTCTCAAATCAAGGATTCATAGTAAATAGTGCTGGAGATGATCTTGGACATTGTAGTCAAGCAGTCGTTAAGCGTAGCTCTCTCTCAGAATCACTTGGAGACATTTTTAAAAATACAGATTCCTGGAACATACTGCATACTTAATCAGAATCTTTGGGGATGGGACTAGAAGATTGAAAAAAAAACCAATGATCAAGAACAGTCTCGGTTGTAACAATTTTTTTCTATTTGCCTCAACAAATGTTTTCAGTGAATAGTGTGTACAGCTTCTGATAATTTGTTTTTTTCTGTTATGTTTGCTAACATGTATTAAAATGCAACTTTTGGGGAAAAAAAAAAAAAAAAAAAAGAACAGTCTCGGGCTGGGATCGTGGCTCAGTGGTGGAATGCTTGCCTTGCATTCTGAGTCTGACCAAAAGCCTGCTCCTTTAGACCCTCAAACAACATTGTAATTCCAATGCTTAGTTCTCTCAGCTAAGTCTCTTTCATTTTATAAGGAAATTAAGATTCAGAGAGGGAAATGATTTGCCTGTCTTCCTAAGGCAAAATTGACAAGATAAAATCAATTTTCCATGATGTCCAAGGAAATTATGTAAAGAAATCCTCACATCCTGTAATTAAATACACTTATATGGGACACCTGGGATATTCAAGAAAGGTGAGAAAAAAGGAACACTCTAAGAGGAGGACCACAAATTGATTTAAGAAAGAAAACACAAAAACTTTGGAAGGAAATGGTTCCATTGATACTCTTCACAACTATTTGCTTAGTCTATTTTTATCAAGTATCTATTATGTGCAAGATATAACAAAGACACTATAAACAAAGATATTATGTGAGCCTTTGATCTATGCCTTGAATAAATTTAAAAAAAATCTGGTGGCTCTCTAAAATGTCTATTAACCTTAGCCAAAAAGAAAATCTGGCTGACTAGGCAAGAATATTTCTCTGAGAATCCATGATGTCCCCTATTGACTACAGCTTATTTTCTTAAGTACTCATAAAGTCTCTATTGAATTATTCAGTATAGAATTTGGCTTCAGATCAAAAGCAAAATATCAGTGGGTGATTTGCCAAATATTTTACTTTTGTAAAATCAGACAATTGTCTGCTATTTTTTGTGATTTTTAAATCCTCTCTGATTTTTAAAGTTTCCTTAGTGTGGATCAATAATCTAATTTGCTAATCTTCTCAGTGCCCTGCTTTGTACGTAAGTAATTAATAGAGCACATATTTATTGAGGATTTTGTGCTCAGGTAGGCACAGAGGAATCAACAACAAAGAGATATAATACTTGTACTCAGATTTGACCTTCTGGCTGAGCAGTAATTAATTACAATAAATCATGATGTTACCACAAGGTAGTACAGAGTGTTGTAGAGGCCAGTGGCCCACGCAAGAAGCCGGATGGAGTCCTTGTCTAGGCCAGACTTATGTGGAGGAACTATGAGGTCTTTCATAACTTTTTCAGTTACTTTTGACTTCACTGTCCTTATTATGATAGTCATTCTTCTTTCTTTCTTGGACTGTCATGCTTTAGAGAAGAGAAAAATTAAGTAATAACTGAAAAAGTTTAGTTTCTCTCATCATCTAACCTTGTAGTTTCTTGATCAGTAGTCCTTCAAATCTTCATCTTGTTGTGAATATAGTTTAACTCTTTCAATTCCTCTTTTGTTGCTTTGAGTGTTGTTATGAGCCTTTCTCATTAGGGAATATATCCTTGTCATTTGATAATGGCTGGGGCCATTCCCCTGTAATCAGACATTCAACACAATTCTTGAGTGTCAACCATGTTGGGCCAGTCACTGTTCTTGAATCTACTGCAGATATGAGCACAGCAAAGACTCTGCCCTCATATTGCTGATTTTCAATGAGGAGAGAAGAAGAAAACAAAGTAAACAATCCAAGTATACGATATGACTGATGGCAGAAGGAGCTCTTGAGATAAAGAGGGGAGGGGATGGAATTATCAAAGGTTAGGGTTGCAATTTTGAACAGAAGGCATCCATTATTTGACATTAAAGGTAGCCTGGAAAAGATGAAACATTATATTAATCTTTTTATTTCTCTACTTTCATTTTTATATATTTTTATTTTACTTTCAGATATGAAAGACTTCAAAATTGGAGGATGGTGCTGAGGTACAGCCTTAGAGAAAAAGGGGCACATAGGCCTTGAACTGCATATGGTGGTAAGTATGGGCTCCACTTCTAAGTGAAGATGAGCCTTCTATGTTCTTATTCTAAATTGGTGTGGTTGAAGGCCAAGGATATAGACATAGCTAAGGAAACTCAGACAAATTACTGGAATTAGGAAGGGACAAGTAGTTCCTCTTAGGTATGTCCTTTACCTTCTCACTGTGAGCAAGGTACATTTGCCTTCAAGAGTGTGCTTATCATGGCTTTATAAGAAAGACAAAATGATCACTGTAGCTGATTTACATATTTATAAATACAGTTGTGCCTTTCTGACCACCAAAATTTCTGTGTTAAACACCTCTCTTGAACAAATTTGTTTTTCTTAATAAACGTAATTCTAATGTACTTATTTTTATGGTGTCCTTTAAAAGAAAATTATTTATTATGTAGAGATTCCTTTGCCGTAAAGATGTGAGTAGATTGCGTCTCATAAGCCTTAAGAATGACTGACTGACAAGGTCTAGAGTAGGCAATTCCTATAGTTCTCAGAATTGCAAAAGAAAGCTATCCTGATAGAGTAGATTTCAGAATTATAGTGGTTCTGTCTCTTCTGTCTGGCATCCACTGAACCAAAAGGGTAGTGAGTGGGTTTAGGTGGAAGACATTTTGTTGTCATGGTCACCACTGATGAATTCCTGTTCCTGAGGACCTCATAAGCAGGAAACTGAACAAGCTGAAATGATGATCTTAAAAATACCCTTCTGTCAGTGTCTTTAAGATTAAAGATAACTTTAGTTTTATCTGAGGTTTGTATGTGTAATTACCTCTGATTAATTTTTTACTTTATCATTTACTCATGACTTCCTTCACCTTCTCCCCACCTCTGCCACCTATTAAGCTTTTTGGAGTTAAGCCTTTTCCTTGGGAAATGAGTTGGTAATAGTGGAATCAAAAGTACACTTGCTAATGTGCACTCTGCTTTGAAGGGACATAACTTGAAACACCATGTTGAAATGTGTTCCTTCCTGGATCTGCTGTGTTAGAGTGAAATGAGCCTTTGGGTCAGAGAAACCTGTATCCAAATCCAGATTCACCATTTATTTACTAAGATGGCAAATTACTTAATCTCTCTGAGTCCCTCTTTCCCCCAATTATCCCAGGAAATGTGGATAATAACGGTTACCTGGTAATATTGTTGGAAGAATAAAAATAAATGATAGTACAAATCCTGTTTCATACTAGTTTTCTTCCTATTCTAATTCAGATGACATACACATAGAGAGACATTAAGGCATATACTTTCTTCAGTTTGAGAACATGTTTATTTATTTTTTCTGAGAATTTCCTTGTCTTGAAGATCTATTCCTAAAGCATTAGATTTTCTTCTTTGTAGTAGCATAGCAATTGTAAAACTTTCAGAATTCTGAATTTGACAACTTTGTAACTGCTGAAAAATATTAATTGAGAGCAATTTCGAGATTTTAAAATAAATCCAAATTGCAATTAAAAAAGGCGGTGATGCAAAGGTAATGTAGCTATTGCTAACTATCATTAAAATCTGATTTACTACCTATCATAAAAAAAAGACATAAAAAAAGACATGGTTTTACTCCATGAAAGTGAAAGGGTCTTGTTTCTCAGGTAAAATTATAAAGAGATAGGAACTGAGAGGAGGAAAACAATGTCTTGAGAATGAGAGTTGGAAAAAAAAAATAACCAAGAAGGACATATTCTTCAATTTGTGTGTGCGTGTGTGTGCACGTGAGCATGGACGTCTCTTGGTGTTTATATACAAAGATGTGGTGAAAAGTCCAGCTTGCAGGGTCAGATTGGCTTCTCAACTCAGCTTTCCTATCTGCTAAATCTTACTGAGGTTACTTTAACTTGCTGAGCTGCTGTTTCTACACCTGGAAAGTAGTGTAGTGGCACCCCCTCCACAGAAAATCTTAATTAAGCTTATCCAGAAATCTGCACCATAATTGATCTTAGGACTATCAGCAAAAGAGTCTGTATAAAAGAGTTCAATATAGTTAAACTTCCTACTTCCTATTGCTCTATCTTACTTGGCCACTGGCCTGAAAGAGATCAGTACTCCAGGTGATGAACGCCCCTTTACTAGTTTTTTCCCAAACATTTATGGACTATCTAGTACAGTAACAATATAATATTTTATAAAAGTGTGTTTGCAAATGCAAAGTGTGGTAGGAAAGACAGATGCTTTAACAAGGCCTCTGGCCTTGGGCCTGAGCTTCACAGAGATGTTTATTTCAAAGATAAGAGAAGATGTTACTAATTGGGCTCCATGGTAATAGCTGGCAAGGGGAGGAAAGAAAGGGGAAAAAAGCTTTCCCCTTCTTAGGTGCTGTCCTGGAAGTGTTAACTTGCCCAGAACAGTGAAAGAAAAAGCTGCTTTTGTGTGAACTTCTGCAGACTGTAAACTTCTGAGCCCCTCCTCTTACATGCTGGGTATAAAGTTCTGAATCTTCCTGAACTTGGGGTTCAGGGTAATTAATTGATTACAATGAAAGCTGTACCTTCTGAAATGACTACAGTCAAATAAACCTGCTTCCTGTTTCCTATCTGGTATCTTACCTTGTCTCTCCCTACAACAGTAGAAGTGCTAGTAATATCTGGCCCCTGAAGAGTTTGAGGAATATAAATGACCTAATGCACACAAAGTATCTAACACATAGAAAACACTTAAAAATGTCATTAAATTGTCATTGTTGTTAAGGTGTCAACATGTGCCAGTGTTAGTGACCTGACTTCTAACTTCAGCAGTGACACAGACTGTTCTAAGAATTCTTTTGCAATTTGTTTCCCCTCTACAACCTCCATTTCCTCAACAGGAAAATTTAAGGGTTGTTCAAGATAGTCTGGAAAACATCTTGAGCTTCAAATATGTTCCTATAACAATGATCAACCATGATGTTAATCATAAATTACCTGAAAACCTCACTGTGTTGGAAACTTAATTCCTTGTTTTTTGAATAATCTAAAAGGGCAAAGGGTAGGGGTGCAAAGAATTAGGTAGCAAAATTTGTGTGGAGTTGATAGATGGGCATTTAGGGCAAGCATGGGGAGGCTAAGGAACTTTGTCTCAGCCCTGTAACTTGCTCATCCAACACTTCTCAGGTGTTTTGTCTTGAGGAGCCGTTACCTTCCCTTTCAGGAAGACATAGAGGGTCTTGGTCATGGGATCCTTCAGGTAACTGGGTATTATATTTTGGATTGAAAATGTACCCCAGAGTCTAATGTATTGAAAGTTTGGTCCTCAATGTAGCAATGTCCAGAAGTGGAGATTTGGGGAAGTGATTGAATCATGAGGACTTTACCTTCATAGTAGATTAATTCATTAGGTTGATTAATAATTTGAATGGACTACCGGGAGGTGGTGGAAACTATAGGTAAGTGGGGCTTGGTTGGAGGAAGTAGATTACTGCGGGTATGATACCACGGTTACCAGTCACCTTGCTTGAGTCCTGTTTCTCTGAATGCTGAAGTATAACACCAGAGAGGCACGCCTAGGCAAGTGAAGAGTGGAAAGTGAAAAGCTTTAAAGGACAGGCTTCTCCCGGAGGAAGAAGGGGACCCAAAAGGCACAATCTACGGGATAAGAAAGTCCCATCCCTTTTATACATCTAAGTCTTCTTTGTCCCTTTACATTGCTCTCCTCTATCTTGTTACTTTCCTCTCATCCTGTACCTGTGATTGGAGGATGCCAGTGGGGAGGCAAGAAGGTGATTAACAGGTGGGCTGAGGGCTAGGGAGGTGTGATGGGGCAGGAAGGAGCCTCGGGGTGGATTAGCAGTTTCCTGCCTGCTCAGAAGTTGCTTCATGAACAATTCTTTAGGAAGGGGCATATCTGCTGGGCTTTTGGGGACATTAACATTTTTATCTTCCACTATAGGAGTCTCTAATCTTTTGGACCTAGACTTGTTGGACTTGTTTCCCTTAATATGGCTGATTTTATCTATCTACTCTGACTACCTATTTTTAATTTTGGCTTCAGGTATACCCTTGGTGTCTATATCTTGTCCCTGGCCCCTTTCCCCTTCCCCTGCATCTTTCCTCTGCCACGTCCTTTGGCTATGATGTTCTGTTTCACTCCAGCCCCAAGCAATGGAGCCAGCCCACCATGAAGAGACCTCTGAAACCATGAGCCAAAAATAAATCTTTTCTCCTCTAAGTTGTTTTTCTCAGGTGTTTGCCACAGCTGACTAACACAGTGGGAAAACTAGAAACAAACATTCTAGTAGAAAGCAGGCCTTATATGACTATTTTTTTCCTCACTAAAGAGTTGTTATGTCTTACTTTTTTCTTAGTGTTTAATCACTGCTTTTAGAAACATCTTGCTTTGAACCTTGAAATGTGAATGAGATGAAATGAAAGAATGACAGACACTTACTGAATATCGTACTAATGCTTTGTCAAACATAATATCATTGGGGCTGGGGCTGTAGCTCAGTGGTAGAGCGCTTGCCTAGCATGCGTGAGGCACTAGGTTCGATCCTCAGCATCACATAAATATAAGCAAATAAAATAAAAGTATAAAAACAATAACATTATTAAAAAACATAATATATTAAATACTTCGGTATTTAAATAATGTAAAAAACATGGTGTAGGGCTAAGCACATGCCCCGCCCTAACTCCTAGCTTTTGATTCCCCATGGGCCCTGACTTTCAACTCCTCATATGACATCATGCCATATCACATTAAATATAATTATTACCTTTTCTTTGGCAAAGACTTTGTGCTTTTTATGTTATTTATAATACTTAACTGTTTAATGTAGTTATGTTGATCAAAAAGCCAGTACAGTGTTCAGCAGGTATCTGTTCATTTCATTTCATTTACATCTGTGATGTTCAAAGAAAGATATTTCTAAGAAATGTTATTTCAAACATATTAGTAGATTAAATGTATAAAACTGTAGCAAAGTAGAATGCTCTTTCTTATGTGATTGAGTTTTGTCTGAAGCTACCTAAATGAACTTTTTTTACTCTCATTAACTTTCTTGATGTTGTGGTTCTTATCTGCCAATTACAAACAACAGTCTTATAAACAGAGTGATGTTTCTTCAAAGATATCCTTGTTCTAGTCTCTAGAATCTATGAAAGTGTTACGTTACATGGCAAAGGGAAATTATAGATGAGATTAAGAACCTTGGAATGGGAAATTATACTGCATTATCTAGGTGGTGCCAATGTAATTATAAAGGTCCACAGGAGAGAGTCAGGGGAATGAGTCAGAAAGAGGTTGAGCATGCTACACTGCTGGCTCCGAGGGTGGAGGAAGGGGCCATGAGCTAAAGCCTATAAGTAGTCTCTAGTAGGTGAAGGAAATGAAGGGAATGAATTTTCCTCTGGATTATGTAGAAGGAACACAGCCTTGAAAATACCTTGAGTTTTAAGACTTCTGATCTCTAGAGCCATATGATAATAAATTTGTGTTGTTGAAAGCCATGAAATTTTTGGTATTTGTTACAGCAGCAAAAGATAACTAATACAATGTATTAGCATGTTTGTTCACCTGTTTAGAAAGGAATATTTTAGAGGTTCTAAAAATTATCATGAAGAACAAAATATTATGATCAATAATTAAATTTTGTGGTCCATTTAGTATCTCAGAAGATTTTGTTCTTACAATTACAACCTTTTCATCTTCTCCAGGGCAGTTTTATGAAGCTATTTATTTTTTGGATGACAGGACATGTTTAAAAGTCTTTTTCCCCAGGCATAAAATGGTCTCAAATGTCCTATTTTATGGACAGTTTATGGTCTAAAGTGTCCCTATTTCCCCATAACACTAAAGTAAAAATTTACATCTTCTAGAAATAATATATTTTTACTGGTCTCCAGAGACGAACTCATATCCTTAAAGAATATCCTGCTTTTGAAAGGAATAAGAATGTATGATAAAGTATAGGAATAGCTATCTTGTGGATCTCTCCTTTTGCATTCCCTCCTAGGGGTCATGCCTCTTTATTTTCCTGAGAGTAAAAGAACTACCCATTTTGTTGGCAGGGCATCCTTTGGCATGTTCTTGAATGGTGGCTTTTCCCATTTAGCTGTATGACACTGTAGTCCAGTTGCTACCTATATCCAGGTACCAGGTAACCTAGAAACACAGAAAATTTTAATTTAATACATGTTATTGACTATCTGCATTAGTTTTATGAACATGACAAAGCCATATACAAGGTCATTTGAACCAAAACTACTGAAACAGAAAAACTGGTAACATATCCCTCCTCAGATTCATTTTATTTTTCTACTTTTAAAATCTCATAACACAAGTCCATTTTCTTATTTGTTTCATCTTTGGCCTCATCTTATTAACAAACATAGAGATATTTTTTCAGTCTCAACCTTGGCCTGTTCTGGGTTACAAGCTCACATCCAGTAGGCAACAGAGCTAAGGCAAGTACTCAGGCAGTATCTACTGAATGGTGAACTGGAGTCCATAGTCCCTCTCAAAGGGGTTAGCTACTCCTTAGCTCCAGCCAATAGCTGAGTGTTGAAACACAGTGATTTTTTAAAGAGAATCATGAATCTGCATTTTCATTTGCTATCTTGCATGTTTCAGTCTATTGACTAGTAACCTGCTTATATAAGATTATAAACCGATACTAGTTTACAATATTTCTATTTTACATTTGCTGTAGCTATACAGTATTTTAATGTACTTATATATTTCCTTCCTAGGACTTCATTCAGTTAATAATTCTTGGAGAATCAGAGATATCCCTGACTATGGTGTCCCCCAGTAATGTCAATTAAAGGAGAATCTGGGAATGGCAAGGGATAATTATTTGGATAAATGTAACCTAATGTAAATAAATGTAACTAGTGGGAATTGGATCCATAAAATGGGAAAAGGAATGTGTGTGGATATGTTGGGAGTAACATGGGAGAGTATTCAAAGAAAAACAAGTGTGAACAAAGGCACAGAGATAAGAGGAGAAACTGTGTTTTAGAATAAGCTGACAATGCTCAGCCTGGCTGGAATTCAATATGAGAAAGAGAAAATCATAAAGGAATGACCTTGCAGAGGTGGGCAACAAAGTGGGAAGCACCTCCTACACTGTGGTGGAGTTTAATTTTAATCTAAGATTAAAATTCAGTTTTCTCCTCTGCATAGCTCACTATTCTTCTCCAGTGCACCACTAATTTATTTGTTTTGCTCAAGGCAAAACATGATGATTTTACATGACAACACAATTCTCAGGTAATTGCTAAGTAGGGAGATGTTGGGGTTTGGGATATGAGATGACCTGAGAAGACCTGCTGTTGGGGCCAGAGATCTCCCTGGAGGTGAGGACTCTGTGATTGCCCTGAGATAAGCCCCCTGGAGGCTCTCTTAAATGCAATGCAGAAGAGCTCTCTCTGAGAGGAAAATACACTTAGGTATATTAGTTTTCATGCTATTCCCAATGGCCATTAGAGAGTGGATATATAATTGTAAAATTTATAATGGAATCAGTGGTTTTGGATTTGTTTTGCAAGTTGGACAGAAAAGACCCTTGTACATATGAAGTATAGTCTCAAGAGATGGCTGGAACATTTAAACAGTTCTCACTTATTTCCTAAGGCAAAGAAGAATGGCTTCTAGCCTTTGCAATAACCTGATATCTAGGGAAAAAAGTGGAGGAAATAGCATAATAGATGACCATCTGAAACATGTAAAGTCGGGTCAAGAAGCAGTTTGGTCATGTGGAAGTAGGTCATCCTATTAATAAAATCAATAATGTTTGTCATTTTACCAATTTAAGAGGTATCATGTAAGTGTTGAGAAAATGATGAGACCAAGTAAAAAAGATGGTGCTTATATTATTGAATAAGCTAGGTAGCTGCTTTAGCTGCTTTTTTTTTTTTGTTTTTTAAATAAATGAGAGACACTGGTTGTAAATTTGTTTGAAATTAGCATAATTTTCTATGTTTTTATTTTTGATGTGCGGGAAACAGTATACCAGGCTCCATTATGAGTCACAAAATGATTCCATTAGCATAATTGAAGCAGATGCTATTTCTTGTGATAATAGTTTATTGTGTGAAAAGATATTAGGCTTCTGTCTCTAGTTGTCTCTAGATTTTTCTAGGGCCACAATGTGTTTGCAAGCAAACACCTTTAACAATGAAGTCCAGGAGCATATCGTCAGCAGAATAATAAAACAAATTAAAAAATTTGCAGCCAAGTTAGAACTCCCTTGGGAAGCACCAGGTTGGAAAATTAGTCATTTTTTATTGGCAAATGAGCAAGATACAATTGGAATAAATTGTTTCCTTGGATGTCTTACTGCAATAACTATACATCCATAAATAATCTAGAATTTGTTCCAATCCTCTATACACATCCAAAATGTTTGAGTTTTGAAGTATTTAGGATTTCAGACTGTTTCAGATTTGAGGATATTTGGCTATAACAATGAAGTATTTTGGGGACGGGGACACATGTCTAAGCATGAAATTCATTTGTTTTATATGTACCTTAAACACACAGACTGATGGCAATTTTATACAATATTTTTAGTGTGCCTATGTTTTGACTATAACCCATCACATGAGGTCAGGTATGGAATTTTCCATTGTGTCTTAAATGTCAACAGACCAAAAGTTTCAGATCTTGACATATTTCAGATTTTCAGATTAGGAATACTCAACATGCTTCATGAACAGACACATATTTCTCTAATTAAAATAGTAGGAATTATCTTGTCATGAATGATATTCAACTTATCTTTAGGCACTCATGTCTACCTTTGATTCCTCACCTTACCTTTCAATTTCTTTTATAAAATTAATACTTTCATCACACATATGAAGAAAAACTACCATATCTCTCACTCATTTCCTGAAAAATCATTTTGATAAAAGGAAATTAGTCATCTCTAAAGAATCTCTCAATGCTTTGTTTATTTATGATCATTTGGTTTATATTTTCCTAATAATCACTACAGATTTTTGGTTACTTATATAATGGGCATTATATACATGCTAGGTTATCACAACAATCCTGAAATATAAGTATTATTTTCCAGTTCATGGATGGATAAAATGAGAATCAGAGAAGTTTAAAAGCATGCTTGGGGGACATAGCTAATAAGTAGCAATACCTGGATTCAAGCTGATGTCAACATGCTGGGCTATTAACCTCAGTGATTCAGTCTCAACTAGAAATTTCCTGGTCTTTTGCTACCTTTTGAAATCCCACCTTTAAGGCTCAATTCAAGTCCTAATTAATTCCAGACACTTTCCTCTATAAAGTCAATAACAAGCTTTTGCCCTCTTAAGTGACAATGACAGTGGGTCTCAAACTTTTCCTCATGGTGCATCTGCATTTTTCCAAGGACTAATGATTTTGAACCTTTTATTCATCAGCGTATTGATCATTTGTATGTCTTTATTTGTGAAGGTTTTCTGTTCAAATTATGCTCATTTTATAGAGTTGTTTGTTCTTTGGTTGTTAAATGTAGGGGTTAATTATATGTTCTAAAAGTAAATACTTTGTTACAAATACTGGTTTACCAATATTTCCTCCCAGTCTGAGGCTTACCTTGTTATTTTCTTACTGGTGTCTTTTGATGAGCAAACATTTGATATTTTGATAAGTCTAATGCATCAGTTTTTCTTTTATGGTTATTCCTTTTTGTATATTGTTTAAGAAATGTTTACGTAACTCCAGGTCACAAAGTATCCTGTTTTATTCTAGGAACTTTATGGTTTTAGTTTTTAAATTTAGGCTTATGGTTCATCTCAAAGTACAGATGAATCTTGATTTATGGTATGGTTATATCCCTATTGAATCTTCATAAGTTTGAAGTGTCATAAGTCAAAAATGCATCTAATATACCTACCTTACCCTACACCAGAGCTTAGCCTCGCCTACTTTAAACGTGTTCAGAATACTTAATATAGGTTGCAGTTGACCATGATTGTCAAGCGTAGCCTATTTTATAATAAAGTCTTATGTCATTTATTGGATGACTGTATCCCAACCCCCCCACCACAAAAAACCCAAACAAACCAAAAAAAAAAAATCTCCCCCCAAAACCACAGTATGCTATAGAGTGTTTGTTGCCCTTCATCGTTATGCTGCTGGTTGGGAGTTGCGACTCTGCTGCTGCCTACTGTTATGAGAGAATGTCATACTGCATACCACTAGCTCAGGAAAAGACAAAAATTCAAAATATAGTTTCTACTGAATGTATATAGCTCTAGCACCATTGTAAAGTTGAAAAAGTCGAACCATTGTTAAGTTGGGACTGCCTGTATTGTTTATTTGTTATATAGAGTTCATTGCTCCCCTGCCACCACCCCCATGTGGATGTTCAGTCCTTTTAGAATCTTGCTTAACGAAAGGCTTTCTTTTTTTCCCATTGAATAATCTGGGTATTTTTGTGCCAATTAATTTATATATAAGAATTGGTCTATTTCTTGACTCTATTCTGTTACATTGGCCTATTTGCTTGCTATTAGGCCAATATTACTTTATCTTTATTACTGAGGCTTTATACCAGGATTTAAAGTCAGGTCATGGAAGCTCTCCAGTTATGCTTTCCCTCCAGGACTATTTGATGTCTTTTGAATTTTTATATAAATTATAGTATCAGCTCATCAGTTTCTAGAAAATGCCTCCCCTTGATTGCATATGGGACACATTTAATTTATAGATTTTGAGGAGAAGGGATATCTTAGAAATATTGATTCTTCTGATCCATGAACATGCTATGTCTCTATTTAGGCCCTTGAAAAGGTTTTCTCAGCAATGCTGTATAGGTTTTGGTATGAAGATATTGCAGTTTTAGTTTAATTTACTTCTAATAATAACATGAAATATTCTGACACTTTTAAATGCAATATTATAGGTTATGCAATAAACATTTTGTTTAAATAATCAAAGGCTTTTCAAGAAATTCAGTGAAGAAATACATAATGTTTACTCACTTATTTGTACTTCTGATGTTCCTCATTCCTTCTTGTAGCTCTGAAGATCCATATATTATGATTTCTTTCAGCTAAATAACTTCTTATAGCATTTGATTTGGTATATGCTGTCAGGTGAATTCTCTCAATTTTAGTTGTTATTATTTTGTTTTCATTTTTAAAATATTTTTTTCTGTCTATAGATTACTGGCAGTATTTTTTCTTTCCATTGCCTTTTGGATTCCATTGTTTCTTATCAGGTATTACCCATAGTGTGTGTGTGTGTGTGTGTGTGTGTGTGTGTGTATGTATATATATATATATATATATTTTTTTTTTTCCTGTGTAATGCGTTCTCTGGACTATCTGAAATTTCCTCCTTTTTCCCCACTGATTAAATTCTGATGTGTTTACGTGATTTTCTTTGAGTTTACATCCATCTTGGTGCATTGAACTTTAAGGATCAAAAAGTTGATATTTTTACTATGTTTAGGAAATTCTTGGCCATTGTTTATTCAAATATTTAAAAATATCCAATCTTTTTAAGTTTATTCAGTGGATTTTTAAATTTCAGATACTGTAAAATTTAGTCCTCAAATTTTGACTTGGTTATTTGCTACTTCTAATTTTTTGTTGATTTTCCCTCTCTTTCTATTCCTTATAACCATAATTCTCTTTAAGTTCTTGGATATATTTATAGTATGTACTTTGAAGTTCTTGTCTGCTGACCCCAACATCTAAATCATCTCAGGCTAAGTGTTTGTTGCCTAGTTTTTCTCTTGACTATTAGTCAAATTTCCCTGTTTATTCACAAGCCTAGTAATTGTTTATTTTGTAATGGACATTTTCAGTAATACAAAGTTGACACTGTAAGTTTTGTTATCATCTTATGAAGAGTATTGATTTTGGTTCCATTAGGCTGTTTACTTTGTTAAACTCACATTCCAAACACCATGTCCTCTGTGATGGAGAGTACCTGAAATATTTGCTCAGGATCTCCTGCATGTGTGGTATTCAGGAGTCAACCAATAATTGTAGTGTGGGCATTGATTTTCATGTGGGAATGTCTGTCTATCTTAATAAATCACTTACATGGTTTGATTTCTTATGAACTCATTGCTCACTTTTCAGTGCATTTTGTAGCAATGAAATTCATTCCCTGATTCTTTTTTTGGGGGGGAGGGGTGTACTGGGAGATTTATCCTAGGGGTGTTTTACCACTGAGGCACATCCCCTGTCCTTTTTATTTTTATTTTTTATTTTGAGACAAGGTCTTACTAAGTTGCTTACAGCCTTGCTAAGTTGCTGAGGCTGGCTTTGAACTTATGACCCTACTGCCTCAGCCTCAGGAGCTGCTGGGGTTACAGGTGTGCACCACCACACCAGGCTCCCTTGACTGGTAAAGCTAGTAAGACTATCTTTTTTCTTGAGTCTAGATACTTTACTGATTGAGACTGTCCAAAGACAAACAAGGCACATGGATACAAATCTCACCTACTCCAGCTTCCTTATATTGAATGTTGATGCCTCTTCTTTCTTGCTTGCATCTGACCACTGTCTTGTATCTTTAAATAGTTGTGCTTTATTTTAATATTTTTAAGGATTTATAATTAAAATTTGTGATAAACAATCCAACATGAGTTACTCTGCCAGTTCTGGAAGCAGAACTCTGCACATATATTTTTGATATTAAAACTTTTGGAGTTTTTGATATTAAACTTTTGGAGCATAGATACTGAGGCATATTTTTTTTCAAAGTCCTGGAAGAATTCACTAATGAACAACCTATACAACAGGACAGTGATAAAGACATACTGAAGTAAATGGCTCTGGCTGAACTAAATTATTTGACATATCTGTATAACAATTTGATTATATTATTATTAAAATACCCCATAATGGATAATCATATATATATATATATATATATATATATATATATATATATATATATAGGGGATTTCTATAAATTCAAAATGCGTAGCATACCCATAGTGTTTAATGCAATAACTTATATTTGTCACTATTTGTAGACTTGCATCTGCTGAATTTGGCTTAGAATGTTATATGTTTTCTTTGTGGGTATCTCTGCTAATCAAGGCATTGCCACCCACTGACTGTGGTTCCCTGGTGGTAGGAATATAAGTCAACCAACAAAAGTCTAGGGCCTTAGGTCTAACACTACAGAGATACCAATGTTGGTAATACTCCAAAATGAGTGCTAGTGACTATTTGGAGCTCAGTATTTAGAATTATAAGGATGAGTCTAGATAATTCTGGAAAGAATGACATAAGCAAATAGCCCTGTCTTTCACAGATTCTTGAATGAACACCAGTACCATGTATGCCAGGCATTTCTTTTTATGAACAAGGCTTTCTCCTCCATTAATTATGGAGATGCCTACCCTGTGTTACAATCCAGTTGTTTTATTTTGTCTTGGCTCCAGAAGACAGCCACAATCAATACTGCATCTAACCAATGTGTAAATATTCCTTGCTTATGTGAATAGGTAACTGCAGTTTTAAACTTAACAAAAAATTATATAAAAGCAAAAAAGATTTATTTTTAATTCTTTTGCTTCCCAACAGGATATCTAAGAACACATTATGGTGAAAAATGGGAACTTGCTGCTTCTATTAGGGAGTATACATCTCTACTGATGCCCTAATTTTATTCGAGAAGGGAATTATTGAAAATTCTTTAGCACAGGCAGAGTAAATTTTCAGAAATATATAATAGCATACACAGTCAACCCTGGGGCATTGCTAACATTTTTGTAGCATAACGTTGCACTTAAATATGCTTTTTAATTTTCCAATTATGCATACCATAGGGAATGCTTATAGCAAACACTGCCTCTAGAGTAAAGGTGATATGACCTCTTTATTCTAAAGTAAATTAAAGAATTTCAACACATTTGAAATTATTTGCTTTGTTTTAGGAATTTCAGTCTGCATATTCACTTCCTTATATTTGTGGGGATAAGCTAGGATATCTAATTAGGGAGTCAGTATCTGTCAAATTTATACTTGCGCATAGTTTCCTTGTAAATTTTTCAGAAAAATGAACATACAGAATGTTGGCATTTAATTAGGTTTGAAACATATACAGAAAAAAACAGGAATATGATTACTTAAATTTGTATGGAGTAAATGCAATATTTGGAAGTAAAATTTAACTCTTGCAATTCTTCTTCATTTATTACTTTAATTCTACAAAAATTTGTAGAGCACTAAAATGTGCCAAGTATCATCCTTCCATGATAAGATTAATGCCCAGAAGGCTCAGAGTAGAAAGGAATGCATGTATAAACAAATGATTTTAATGTAACATGTTGCCTGCTATCACAAAAGTTTCTTATGGCTGTTTTGGGGGTTGCTTTTCAGAGGTAACATGCTTGATTTTGTGTGTCAGAGGTTTTAAAATGATGCAGGAGCAGATTCTAACTTCAGGTAAATCTCCAAGATCCAAAAAACATTATCATGAACTTGTTCCTTCCTGTATTTGACTCTGCTTCTTTGTTAATGATTCCCAAACTCTTCAGCTGTTGGGGCTGTACACTTTTTCGTTCACATTGAGGTACAAAGACTATTTACTTATTCTGATAGCTGAAAAATATCCAAGTATTGAATATTCAGAGATCCTTATTGGTCTGATTTGGATTATGTTTTTATCTTTGAATGAGTCACTTCATTATGCTGATAGCAAAGGGGTAGGTGAAATTGGAAATGGGTGTAGGAAAATTTCCTATCTTGAATGGCTGGACAGCTTGAGGTGTTTTGAGTTTTTCCATTTACACTGAAGAGGCAATTTATGACTCCCCATGAAAATGTTTTCCATCTGCTTTTAGAGTAATTTTACTCCCACTCCCAATGTACAGAACTAACTTGACTGAAAGAATAATAAATCCTAAAGGTTTTATTGTTTAAAGACCCTCAGAAACCAACCAAATTAATGCCAGTTAATTGACTTTCCATCTGAAGCCAACCTATTTGCCAAGTAAGCAGTTTGTTAACTCTGGGGTCAATCATCCACCTCCTAAATATTAATTGATTGTTGTATTCTGTACTAGGCAGCATACTAGTGCAGTAGCACTAAATAGTGTTTAGCCAGACATAGTCTCTACACACAGAGTACACTTCCTAATGGAGGAAACAAGAAAGTAAATGCAAAATGGCAATAAAATGTTGGTGGCAGAAGTACTCAGTGCTTAGGAACACATAAATGAGGCCGTTGACCTTGTTTGGAGGCATCCCGAAAGCTTCCCAGAGAAAGTAAAATCTAGAAAGTTAAATAGGTGAGTACCATTCTAAGTCAGAGGGAACAGGTGGATTTTTCACATAGTGAGCCATGTGCTTCTCTGACTAAACACATGTGTGTGTGTGTGTGTGTGTGTGTGTGTGTGTGTGTGTGAGAGAGAGAGAGAGAGAGAGAGAGAGAGAGAGAGAGAGAGAGAGAGATCCTAGATCCTAGGGACTAGGGATTGAACTCAGGGGTACTCTATCACTGAGCTGCCCTACCATCCCTTTTTTATATTTTTGAGAACAGGGTCCCACTAATTTGCTGAAGCTGGCATAGAATTTATGGTCCTCCTGCCTCAGCCTCCCGAGTCACTGGGATTACAGACATATGTCAGGGTGTCAGGTTCTTCTGATAAAATATTTTATGGCAGATACTATTAATTATCCAAATCCATTTTTGCTTTTCAAAAAATGAAATCCTATTTTATTCCAGACTAAAATGTTCACTTGAAGATATCTACCTCCCAAGACTCCTTTCTGGTCATTCCTCAAACACCAAACCAAAAAAAGGCAAACTGTAAAAAGAAAAAACCCAGAAGGGCAGTGTGAAAGACAGTGGAAAATAGTTTCAGGAATTAATTTCCCTGGGTGAGGAGATTTTCAAAGTGAGTTTTTAAGTTAAGAAAACCAATTTTTGTCACAAAACTAGCTTGATTAACTGAATTTTTGTTACCAAAATACTTTTCCCCTCATTTTTTCTCCTTTTTACTTCTTTGACTTTAATATTTGCTAAAATTCAGATTCCCCTGGAGAACTTTACTTATTTTATTTCTGACAACTGAAATCCATTAAAAATGCTCAATTAATGCTCTCAAACATTCAAATAAAAAGAACTGGTTTTCAGTGCTTAGAGTCATAAATTTAGATGATCTCTAAAGTCCATTAAATTCTTACTATTTATGCTTAGTAGGCACGTCTCCTTTCTACTAATGAGGTTTTAGCAAAGGCATAAAAGGTTAAGTGATTAGCTAGGGAGAGTCTGGGATAATGAAGGTGGGCATTGTTGCTATTCTTTTTATTGTAAGCTGGTATTTGCCTTAAGTCAGTGTTTCTCTGCAATGCAAATAGCACTCCTTAGACTTTATTAAAAGATTTTACAGGAGTTCATTCAGTCTAAAGTCTTTGCTTCCCATAATTATTATAACATAATCTGGTCCCCAGTTACTTAATTATTCTTAAAATATGTATATAACAATAATGAAACCTTATATATCATAAGGGATTATACATGGATATATACACACACACACAAACACATTCACATATCTCCATGGTCCATACAAATGCAGGAGCCCTATATTTGACATTTCCTCAACAGTTAGATGACTCCACCAATTTCTCCACCAGTGTGCCCTTTCTGGGGGACAATGAAATGATGCAGAGTTGTCCTTTGCACCTTCATTGGAGTCAGCCTCCTGATTATGCTACCTGAGTGACTAAAGGCTAGTCTGTTATTTCCATTATGGCTTGTTGCTTTAATCTGCTACTCCAATACCTGGCAGCTCAGTTCCCTCTCCAGTTCAACCAAGACCCTAATGCTGCTATTCCAGACTATCCTATAGTTTTATTGAAAACACCTTGTATACAATCCCTTCCAGTTTTAAATCTCTGGAGTAGTTTCTTTTTTCCTATGCTGGTCCATGACTATGTAGATTTGTTGCTTTAGAAGAGCTACTTTGGCTTCGTGGTCAGGCAGATATTATAGGTTAGAAAGCTGATGGTCTTTGTCTTGCCATGACAAATATTTGGTAAAATTAATCCTGTGATATCTTGAAAATAGGTATTGGGCTATTTAATGAGTTAAAAAAATTTTGCCATGATATTGGTAGGTGTTAAAGGCTACTTGCTTCTTTTGAGCAAGCAGAGATGAAAAGGGCACAAGTCTGCTAAGGATGGCCTTTCCTGGCGATGATGTGCAATGAATATTGACTGATACTCAATTGAAAAGGCTAATTGTTTCTGAAGCTCAGACTATAAAAGATAAAATTGTGATCTCAGCCTTCTTAAAAATCTTCCATTAAGTATTTCTTGGCCAGACAATGGGAGCCACCTCAAGGCAGGATTAAAGGCACTGCTTTTGGATATAAGCTTATTGTTTCAGATGTCTTGTCAATGGCCAAGCATAGAAACTAGTGTATGACACGCAGGAATGCTTAATGCAAGGTATTGATGCACTTTTCTTTTGACTCAATACAACAGTGACTTTTATTCTGAGATTCATGGAGCTTTTGTTAAAAGGAAAGAAACAGTTTTAACCAATAATCTTTTCTAGTTGACTACATGCTATTTTAGGATTTATGAGCAATAGACAAGATCTATGAAGCTGTTTTCTAGTTAATAAACCAATAGAAAGAAATGATTATCAAACACATTGAATCAATGAGGCTAGTCAACCTATCTAGATAGACCAAGTAGCTCATCAACCTATCCAGGTAGACTAACATTGCACACTTTATCTTAGAATGTACTGTGTGGAGTGTGTATTAGTTTGTTAGAGGTGCCATAACAAAATGCCACAAACTGTGTAGCTTAAACCATAGAAATTTATTTCTCACAGTTCTGGAGAAAAGTTTAAGCTGAAAGTATGACTTCCTCCTGGGATTGCACATGGCTGCCTTCTTGCTGTGTCTTCATATGACCTTTCATATGCACACATGACTGGCATCTCTTGAAGTAGGGCCTTACCCTATGAATTCGTTTAACCTTAATTATTTTTTTAAAGACTATCTCCAAATAAAGTCCCAGGAGGAACAAAATTTAATCTGAAAAGGAGACGATTATGAATTCTTTCGGCAGTGAACAGAGTTATAGAAAACTTTGTAAAAGAGACAAACTTTAATCTGAGTATTAAAGAATGCAGTACACAATGCATAAAAAGTAGTGAAAGGGGGTATTTCAGGCATAAAAAAGAGTATGGAAATGTATATATGCATATTGTATCTGCTCAGGAAATGGCAAGAAATCTGAGTTGGCTGGTGCAAACTGCACTTACAAAACGAATTCAGAAAAGCTTTGCAGGATACACATACAATATCAGGAGAGTCTACATGGAAAGAACAATGTCTTCCCTAGAAGCTCATCCCCATCTACTGGAAAGTCATGGATCACATAAGAGCATGTGGTAGTCAGCAAATTACTAAAAAGTTAATTATTTAGAGAGAATAATTTATAAAGTAATCAGGGATAAATTTTTTTAAATAGATAATAAAAGAAAAGAGGAAATATATTAATGTGTTTGGTGTTAGTACTCAACAATCTCATTTTTTAAAATGTGGATCTTATTTGGAAAACTACTTTCAAAGAGAAAGATGTCTGATTTTCCACTAAACATATAGAAACCAAAGGGCTTTCTTCAGACTGTGGACTAAAGCAGTGGGGGCAAATTTGTCCCCCAAGGGACATTTGACAGTTGTCACAACTGGGGAAGAAGAATGTGCTACTAACTTTTAGTGTATACAGGCCCAGAATGATGCTAAACCTCTTACTATGTTCATTCTATTCTTCACAATAACATTGCACTTAGTCTAAAATGGTCATAAAATTGAAACTGAAAAAAGCACTGCATTAGATTCATGCACATTTTCAATGTGCTTCAGGTCTTCTATATTGTTTTGCTTCTGAAAAAGTCTTTAATATTGTATAAAAGTTAGTATACACAATATGTTTTTGCTTTGTCAGCTCAGAGGACCTGGAAGCAATAACTCTGCAGTAATAATGAGCACACTTTGTGCTCAGATCGTGGTTTCTAATTCTGTTCTCCAATAAAAGAAATTAGGAACCCTTAGAGAAATGACTGGTTCTAAGACTAGAGCATAAAATACACAAGCTGAGCTGGAAGCATCTTGCAGTGTCAGAAAGTAAGAATGTACTCAAAATAAAATTATGTAATGATGAGTTGTGTCAAAACAACATACAAAGTAAATGAAAGAGCTCTCAATGGCCAAAGACAAAAACAGTCCTAGCAAAGCAAGTGGTATTACACCATGATGCAAAATATAAAATAGGTCAATACATGAGCCCATGCTCATATTAATAAATGGTTGAATAAATAAATTGAAGAGAATAAACAAACTCCCATGCAGAAGAATTCCAAATAATTTATTTAGATCCTCTGCCATTAAGGAGGTAGTATGTAACTTTGCACCCATTAACTATGAACAGCACATAGTAACTTCTTCCCAAAGACTATACAATATGAGAAGGGAGAACTAAGGAGTAATTCTAAAGTGGAGGAGCCTAACAGACACTGCCTCTGCAAGATGAGCAAGGTTGTAGGCAGCATGTAACCTTGACTTGAAGAGATGAAAAGAGCACTTGAGCTCTGTGGTCTTTCTTCCTCAAACCCATCATTTCAGCCTAACCATGAGGAAAACATCAAATAAATCCCAACTGAGGGATAGACTATAAAACATCTGAATAATGTTCTTCAAAATTGTCATGGTCAAAGAAAGTGTGAGACCTTAGAACCAGGAGCCTATGGAGACAGGATAACTAAATGTAATATGATATGCTCCACAACTCCTAGAACAAGAAAAAGGACATTAGGTATACACTAAAAGAGTCTGAATAAAATGCTGATTTTGATCAATAAAATATGTATTTATATTGTTTTATTAATAGTTAAAAATGGACCATAAGTAAAAAATACAGAACCTGAGTCCATTGGTTGATGTTTGAATGTTGACAACTTTTAAGTCTTATCCATTCGTCTTCCCCTTTTGCCCCACATCCAGGCAAGAATATAATAAAGCTTGGGTGATCCCTTCTTTGGTACAGCTGGGAGGTTCAAACCACATAAGCTGCTGCCCACCCAAAGGAACCCTCACTCTCTGGCCTCAGCCCTTTAATAAAACAAACCCTAAGTCAATCTCCTTTCCTGGCTCTCTTAAGCTGTTTGGAACTACCTTGTGTAGACTGCTCTGTACTTTCCTAAAAACTTCATTTTATAAGTAATAAACATTTTCACAACTTCATGGTGTATGTGTAGAATCATTAGTCTTGGTGTTCAAGTAAAACATTGGATGGGAATCCATTGTTTCTTTGGAGTGACTACTAACATGATTCTAATGCAAGATGTTAGTAATGGTGGAAACTAGGTGTGGGGTATATGGGCATCTCCATGTTTGCAGTTTTTCTGTAAATATAAAACTCTTCTAAGATAAAGTTAACTTTTTAAAAAAGTCTTTGCATCATAGTTCATTGTAACACAGTTATGAACCTATCTTTGGGGTCCATGCTACTTGGTGGGACTGCTATTTGAAGAGAACATTTAATTTTGCTGGAGGACTCTTGTCCTAAGTTCAAGTCAGATTCATTTAAAGCTAAATTTCACCATGAGTTACATTGGATTTCTTTGTGATTCATTTTTATTAGATAGTTATTTAAAAACAAATCAGAAAATAGATTTTTCTCTTCACTTCATCACAGAGATGGCAGTTTTAGAGGAATGGCTACCTCTTACATAGGCAATGCACTTTGATCTGGAGTAGTAGGAGCTTCATGCTTATTATTCAGAAAATGTTTTAAACATTCCTCAGTGAGCACACTCCATTTTTGCTGCTTTTCTAAAGGCATACATACCTCAGAGCAGAGGTGTAATCATCAGGCAGAATAAATTGCTTTCATGGCACATTGCTTGTATTTCTATTAGGACTTATTTATTTGCCTGTTATATAATCATAATAATAGTAATTTTCCACACTAATACCCAGAGATGTACTAAGCCTTTTCTGTGCTTTATCCCTTAACATTCACATTACCTCAGGAGGGAGTTATCTTGGTTTAGAGATGTGAAAACAAAATCAAGGGAGAGGGTAAATAACTTGCTTAAAGTCTCCCAGCTAGTAAGTGGCAAAGTTGGGCTCATACCCAGATCTGTAAGACTACCAATCTTAGCTTTTCCCACTAGTTAAAGCACTTGCTATTTACATGCCAATAATGTCCCTTAAGTAGGGTGGAATTCTTTGGGAATAGGAACTGCATTTTATCCATTTCTGTTTCCACAAACATAACTTAAAGCTATACCTGGAAAAGGTGTACACTGCATTTCTTCTTACTTTTCCCTTAATACATAAATTTGGTTGACTTAATTGTTCACATATAAAAATAGTTTTCCCAATTACCCTCAACTGCTTAGATCATCATAATTATCATGGGGAATTAGTACTGCTAGAAGCCTGTATTACATAATGTGCTTATAGACGTATATAGAAGAAAAACTCATTCCCACTTGAAACTGGACAATAATTGCATGTACTATTGAATTGTGGTCCTGTCTAACTGTGGCTCTTACTTTCCCCTGGGCTAGGAAAGCCGTGCATGACTTGCTTCTTAAAACCCAGGTAGAGAAGAGGATGCTTTTAAGAGCTATTCTGGGAGATTATATGAAATTATTGTTTGTCTGAATTCTAAATGATGATTTTGCTGTCTTGGTCAAATTGCCATGAGCTATCAGGCAGCTCTCCATCATGAAGTGGCAATGTAGTATGTAGTAACAATTTTGTAACTTAAAACAATTCTTTATCAAAATCCATCAGGTTACCATAATGAAAATTTGGTAGATTCTGATTTATTTGCACTCTATCCTGATGAAATGAATCTAGCCTGCAGTGCCATTCTCCATTTATCTGAATAGATGCTCTGTCATTATAGGTGTGATGTGGATAAGGTGCTGCTCTCCTGATAGTTGAAAGAATACTCTTCCTTTGTTACAGTAGGTAATGTTCTAAGTGATGTTATACATCTTCATATTTGTGAAGAACTTTCAGGCACATCCAAAGCATGCTCTGTTGTTCATGGTTTTTCTCACTCTTGGGCCTTACATAGAATGGAAATTCATTGCAGCTCTTTGAACAAGTTGAATTAAATTGTTTAGGTCTTAGTGACATCCTTGTGCAGTTCCAGTGCTCAGTATTCAGGACTCATAATGAAGCTGGTGTCTAAGGCTTCACTAGGTGCTGGGTGGGATGATGCTAACTGTCCCCATCTCTAGTCTCTGATGTGCTTTAATATTGCTCGGTGACATTGGATAAGGCCCTTTACTTCTTGAAAACTTGGATTGCTCTTATGTAAAATGAGGGAGTCAGAGTGGGTGATCTCTGAATCTAACATTTTATAGTTGTAGTATTGCATTGTAGGAGCACAGGTATGTGAGGAACATCATACTCCGTGATTTTACAGTCTGGTTTCATTAACAATAAGTTTGAATGACTGTATTTCTGAGTTCTGGAGGAAACAACTATTGGAAAGTAATGCACATACTTAGATTTAGATTTTATAAGATTTATAATAAGGAAAATGTAAAAGTTTGATCTTGTTAACAATTTTCACAGAAACAAAGTAATAAAGGAACTGATGAAAAAAACTATAGAAATTTATTGGATACAAAAAATAGTTTTGGGCTCAGTTAACAACCTACCTACTTACTCACTAAATGTAGTGGTAGAAAAGACTGCCACTCAACTACTGCTTCAAAGGGTACCTGTTCCAGAGGCACATCCTGGTTCTCTGTGCCCCTTCTTGAAGAAACAAACATCTGACAAAAGTAATTCACAGGAAATACCAGAGTATAACGTGGGCGTGGGAGAATTGTAGAACTAAGGGGTGTTGAAGGAATGAGTGGTCAGAAAGGTCTTGGAGGTGCTAATAGGATTTGAAAATGGCTTTTTATCCAAGACAGGAAGAATACTAGACACTGGAATCAAAGGCTGAAGGAAATAAGGGGACAAGCCAAGAAAATATCTGGGGAGGAAGACTTCCAGGCAAAAGAAAAGCTACTGCAAAGACTCCAAGATGGAACTACACCTGGTAGGGTTAAAAACAGTGAAGCTACCATTGGCTGGAGCAGCAAGAATGTTAGGGGGTATAGTAAAAGATAAGGTCACAGAGAGAATAAGGAGCCAAATAATAGAGGGCTTGGAAGGTTACAAGTTGACTTAAAAGGAAATAGATTTTGAACAGAGAAGGGACATGATCTGAATTAAGTCTTCATAGGAATACCATGTTGTTATGAGAATAAGCTTTTGGTGTACAAAGGCAGAAGCTCAGAGATCAGTTAGGAAATTATTACAATAATCCAGGTTAAAGTGTCAGGGTAGAAACAGTAAAGTGGTGGATTATCAGATTCTGATCATCTTTGGAAGTGTTAACTACAGGATTGGATGACATTTTGGATATTTGGCATGGAAGCAAACAAAAAATTATGAATACTTTCAAGGTATTGGCATGAAAAGCAGTAGGGCTTTGCCTTGAGGACAGATAAAATGGAATTGTCCATTAAGGAGATGAGAAAATCAATGGATGAAGCAAGTTTATGGGAATTGAAAATCAAGTTTATTTGGGGGTACAATAGTCTCCCTTTTATCCACAATTTGGTTTATTATGGCTTCAGTTACCTACAGTTGATCATGTTCAAAATAATAAATAGAAACTTCCAGAAATAAACAATGCATGTTAAATTATATGCCATTCTTAGTAGCATGATGAAATTTCATATCATTTTGTTCTGTCCTGCCTAAGACATGAATCATCCCTTTGTCCAGCATATCCACACAGTATGCACTACCTATCTATTAGCAGCTGTCTCAGTTTTCAGGATGATTGTCATGATATTTCAGTACTTATGTTCAAGGAACTCTTACTTCACTTAATAATGGCTCAAAGCTCCAGGGTTATGGTGTTTTGATTTGAATGTGCCAAAGAAAAATTGTAAAGTGCTTCTTTTAAGTGAAAAGGTGAAAGTTCACAATGAGGAAAGAAAAATTTGTATGCTGAATTGCTAAGATCAACGGTAAGAATAAATCTGTATGTAAAACTGTGAAGAAGGAAAAGGAAATTTGTGTTAGTTTTGCTGTTTCACTTCACACTGTAAAAGGTACAGCCACCGTGATAAGTGCATAGTCAAGATGCAGAGACATTTCATTTGTGGGTAGAAGACATGAACAGAAAATGTATTCTGATTGACAGGAATGTGTTGCACCAGAAAGTACTCATCCTCTACAAAGACTTCAAGGGGTCCCCTGAAATATATCATCCCAAGCTATTTACTGTAAATGGGGATAATCACACAGATTCGGGAATAGGCTTGGATCGAAAAATATAAAAATTCCTTGAGAGGCTGCTTTTGCCAGTGAAGAAGCTGCCATCACATTTTCAGCAGAGTTCAAGAAGTTGATTGAGGTGAAAGGACACCATCCAAAGTAAGTCTTCAATTGTGATGAAAGCAAGCTTTTCTGGAAAAAGAGACCCAATAAAATTTGTATTCATAAAAAGTGCAAAGGAGGCACCAGGGCACAAAATATAGAAGGACATATTAACTGCAAAGCTGCAGGGCATATGATAAAGACAGTCACAGTGTATAGAGTGAAGAATCTAGGTGCTTTCAAAAGCAAAAGCAAAGACAATAGAATGAGTTGGACATAACTTTCCTATGTTCATATATGCATACACCATCAGTGAAACTCCACATCATGTACAACCACAAAATGGTATCCCAATTAGAATAGGTTATACTCCATGTGTGTATAATGTCAAAATACACTCCACAGTCTTGTATATCTAAAAAGAACAACAACAACAAAAAAACATAGTTGTATTTTAAGAGAGATAAATCATTCATCTAACTTTTATTATTGTATATTGTTGTAATTATTTTATTAGTAGTTATCGTTAATCTCTCACCATGTCTAATTTATAAATTGAAGTCTATCACAGATATGTGTGTATAGGAAAAAACATATATATGGGGATTTGGTATTATATGTGGTTTCAGGCAGCCAGTAGGGGTCTTGGAGAATAGCCCCTAGGAATAGGTAGGGGATCTACTTTATTTCAAATTTGTATGCTTCATAGTTTTGTTTATAATTCAAAATATGTTTTTCATGCATCCAATTGGAGATTTCTAGTAGGCAGTTGAATATGGAAATCCTTTATATCTCCCAACAACATTGTGAGGTAGGTTTTGTTATTATCCTGGTTAAATGTGGAATATGTAATTATTATCCTGATTGTAAGTGTTCAAGAACATGTAGACAGTAAGTAGAGGAGTAGACATTTGAATACAGAGCCTTGGTTTCCAAAATGTAAATGTACTCTTTCCAACTCTTTTCATGTTTCATAAGAAAATGTGTGAAGTCACTGTGATTATAGAAAGAAAAAATGAATTCACAAAGTTTTCCCAAGCATTCTCATCATCTATATTCAAATTCTCATATAATACACAAGCAATGATGATATTTTACTGAAATCTGAACAGTAGATTTTATAAATTAATAATTGATAAAGCTGTGGAAGAAATGCTTCTTCAATATATTATATATTCCAAGTGTTCTAGGGAGGGCTTAATTCACTAATTCAGTCAGAGTAGACATTTATTGAGCCCCTGGAGTGTACCAGGTATTGCAGTGCAGATGAAATTGAAGTTCCCTCCCTCAATAAATGTGCATTTTGGTGGGAAAAGACAACATAAATCAAATAAGTGCTCATACAAATGTAAAACTCAACTATAATAAGAGCTGAGAATGGTAGATGAGGGATGTGAGAGAAGAAAGTTCCAAACAGAAGAAAAATTATATGCAAAGGTCAGGTGCAGAGAATGAGGGAGAAATTTGCAATTTTCCACATACTAAATTGCATGGGGATATTTTAGAAAGATTCATGAATTATGACTATAGCTAATATGTTCTCCTTCTCAGATGATGGAATTTTTCCTGTCTTTAATCTTAGTAATATTTCAGTATCATTCCTTTTTCCTACAGGAACACACATTATTACATTGATAAGCACTTTGCCTGTGGCATAGTCATGACCACAGTTTTGAGTCCCTTGTCTCTATTTGTCGTTAGGAAAATAAGACACTAATTCAGAAACACATTAATATCACTGGGTCTTTGATTCTGACATCAAGCTTATGTACCAAATCTTTTCTAATTTTCTATTTTTTCTTTAGTCTAGAGTGTCATTAACTAAATTTCACTCACTAATGAGCACATAGGAAATATAATCTTGGAAGACTTATAAATAGTTGTAGCTTGGTACACTAATAGTGATTTGAATTAGATAATGGTTTAAGGGAATGATGTGAAAATACCTACACACTTACATAAGAATGTACAGTTTATGACATACCTTCATAAACACATTACTGAGCCTCACAAAACTTCATGAGAGAGACACTGAACACCAAATGGACAAGAGGATTGGTCTGGAGACTTTTAAAATATTAGGGTGTTTGGGTTCCCCAGAGATACAATGAATCAGAATCTTTATTGAGTAGTTCCTGATAAGGGTAATTAAAAAATTTCCAGATGTTTATGAAATATGCTCAAGTTTGAGGGAAGAGTAAAACAAGTTATACTATTTTTAGGTTATAGATGAGGGGATAAAAACAAAATAAATTTTGTTTAATATATGATTTTTGTAAAATCATATATCTTTCTAATGCAGCGACTGACTTTTCAGTCTAAATTTCCTTTTTGTAACAAATAAATTGTTATTCTTTACTATATTAAAATTCATACATTATAATATATATCTAAAACATAATTTGAAAATTCTGAATGGAACTCTATTTCCAGTTAAGATGCAGAGGGATATAAAAGACTTTCATCTCTGCCAATAAAGCCAAGTCATGAAATAAGCAACAAAAATTGCACACTTCAGAAATCAAAAATCTGTCAGGTGTGGTGGTGCACTCCTATAATTCCAGAGACGTGAGAGGCTGAAGCAGGAGAACTGCAAGTTCAAGTTCATCCTCAGCAACTTAGGCAGATTCAATCTTAAAAAAGAAAAAGTGGGGAAAAACAAGGACTGGGACATAGCTCGGTGGTTGAATTCCCCTGGTTTTAATTCCCAGCAAGCATGTGCATATACACACACACAAAATCTGTGAATGCAAAGAAATATTTTTAAAATTTTGAATTCTAGAAAGGCTATTCCTAGGTAAGGAAGGGACAAAAGACATTTTTTATACCCAAGAGTAGCAGGAGGGCAGGCAGAGGAGAAAATGTGCTTGTTTGAAGGGTAGTCTTTCCTTGAATGGGAAGAAACTTGTCAAATTTTTGGTGAAACTAAGGTTTCACCAATGTAAAATGTACATTCAAGGCCATCCTAATACAAATGCTAGCATCATTTTTTGTAGAAACTAAGATGGTTCTTAAATTTATATAGAAATATAAAGGCCCTAGACTAGCTGAAACATTTTGGAAAAGAATAGAGTTAGATAAACTATACCACTTAACATCAAGATAATATAAACCCTCAATAGATAACATGGTATTTGTGTAAGAAACAGAGTAACATAACATAATTAGGAGTCCAGAGAGAGAAAGATGTATATGATCAACTGATTATTAACAAGCTGTAAGGTAATTCAATGGTAAAATCTTTGTATTTTTAATAATGGTACTTGAACAACTCAGTATCCACACAGAAAAAGGAAAGAATAACAATCTCTACGTCATGTGTTACATAAATTAATTTTAAATATATATATACATACACCTAAATGCCAGAACTAAAATCATAGAACTTCTAAAAGAGAATATCCTTGGGAAGTGTGGATAGGCAGATTTGACAGGAGTATAAAAAGTTATTAATAAATCATAAATTAGGCCCACCAAGATTAAAAATCACATTCTTCAAAAAAGAGCTGCTAAGAAAATGGAAAGAAAAGCCATAAACTGGGGAAAAAATTTTCAGTATGTACATGACTAAGGATTAGTATCAAATACCAGTTAATACGGTATCCTAACTATAATCTAAGGCAAAACAGGAAACAATTTTAAATGAAATATGTTGTAATACATAAGCAAAGTAGTCAGAGGCTTAGGATCAGAGGTAGGATCTTTCTGAATATCACAAGTGGTACCAGAAAGAGAGATGCCAACTGTTACATGATTTTCTGAAATAATTATTGAAAAGCCTAAACAAATCGAAGGCCTGTCTTGTTTTTATGGTAGTTGAATTTTGGGAAATTTCAATGTACATTAAAATTATGCAAAATATATTCTGTGTTTATGTGTAAGATGGAATTAGGTTCTCACCTTAGGTTATTAATAACAAGTTTTCACTCACAAGCAAGTCCAATGGTACATTCAAAAGTTGAGTAAGCTACAATTCTATGATATATAAAACTGTCTAACTCACTGTAGGACCCAACTAATAATCTGTGGTTCTTTAATCATTGTGACAATTAAAAAAATTTCTAAAATGTCTCCAGGAAAATAGTATTACTAGAAACCACTGTTCCATTAATTCAACAACAAAAAAACAAAAAACAAAAAAAACCAAAAAAATCCCACAAAGATTCTTCTGGCTCAGGCAATATCTAAATGGAGAATTCTCTGTTCCTATTATCTTAATTCTTCCATAGATAAATGCATAAATAAAGGTCTATCAGTTGGTATGTCTCAAAATACTTATTTATTCATTTTAGAAATAAGAATGTTCTACCAGCAAAATGATGGAGACCACCTCTACTGAATTGTTGTCTGGCATATATAAAGAAGTTAGCAGCTGCTTCCTTGCTAGGTTGCCCATAAAAGCTGACAAAATGAATATTTTCAAACTTGACAGAGAATGAAATGCATTTAGAGAGATGCCAGATTAAAAGCTGGGCCCTGCAAATAGCTTGACACAGATGAAAAAACCCTGAGGTTAAACCTGCAAGTCTCATGAGACTTTGAGTCAACAGTGTGCCTGATCCCCTGAACTGCCTCCTGGCTTGAAAACTGTCCCCCAAACCTCTGTCCTTGGTACTGGCTGTGCACAAAGGCTTTGCTTTCCAGAACATCCTCTTTCTGAAAGGAAAGATCCAGAAACAGTGTTCCTTTCGTATATCTCTTTGATTTTGTCACTAATGTAAATCTCATATTTGCCATTTCATGTATATTCAAGTATGAGTAAACCAGTTTAAAAAGCCAGTTTGGCCTTTACAATAGGCTCACATGCTCTTAATACGAAACACTTATGCTCCCATCTCCAGGCACTGTAGACGAAGGGCTTGAAAGAAAGGGGAAACAGATAATTTCAGAAATATACTCTACATTATTACAGCTATAGCCCCTGCTTCGAATATATCTCTTCTGCTTTGGACCTTCAGCATAAGCCTCTGTCAATAAAAAAGAAAAAAAAGTGACTCATCTGAGATTGTTTTCTTAGGTTTTTGCAGATATTGAAGTCTCAGTAATATGTGTCCAACAGAGTCAAGCTAGCAGTAAAAGGATCCACAATGATGGTAAAAACTCCTTTTATCTCATTCCATCTGGAACCAAAAAAAAAAAAAAGTGATGATTTAAAAACCAAGTGCATATGCCTTTTACCAAACAGAGCATCTTCATTTCCCTTTACACATTAAAAACATTTTCACAGATGGATTGAAATTTAGGGATATAGGAGTCCATTTGGTGTCACTTAGTATAACTATCTAATGTCATAGTTAAATCTTCCTGCAATCTACTATAAAGACTGAAAGAATTCTCTTTCTATTTGAGAACATGTGAGATTTATAAACAGGGCAGATCTTTGGAGACCCTGATAAGAACAGAACCCAAACAATTGCATTTTTAAAAGGTATGCACACAAATATTAGAATTCTTCTTTGGTCCTGTTTAATGTAGTTTCCAGACTCCATACTACCATGTTCACTTTCCTTTGCATAAGAATACATTTGTCCAAGTCTTTATTCTCAAAAATTGACTTTTTGAACTAAACTTACCTCTTCAGATCTGACTGGTGAATGACAGAATGGAATTTTAAAAGTTCTTTTTGTCTTGGGTGGACCAATATTCTTTCCTTTTAGTTTAGGTGGCAAATATTTATTGAATACTCTGACGTCAACACAAATGCAGTAAAGCAGATGGAGTTTTGTAAGGCAGGATTATAACCAGTCTTTGCCATTTTCTTTCTTGTATTTTTCCTACTGGAAATTAGTAAGAGGGACCAAGAGAGAAGAGTTAGCAATGAATTTCTTTCTTTTTCTTTTTCAGTACTAGGAATTGAACCCAGCAGCACTTAACCACTGTGCTACATCCCCAGTCCTTTATATTCTTTATTTTGGGACAAAGTCTCACTAAGTTGCTGAGACCAGCCTCAAATTTGTGATCCTCCTCCATCAGCCTCCCCAGTTGCTTGGATTACAGACAAGCACTAAGCAATGAACTTCTTTAAGAAGGCACCATAGATAAGCTTTAGCATTCAAATCTTCAGCAGTCTGTCATTATGTTAACTAATGAGGGACACAGTGGCTCATGCCTGAAATCCCAGTGGCTCTGGAAGGCTAGGGCAGGAGGATTGTGAATTCAAAGCCAGCCTCAGCAACTTAGCAAGGTGTTAAGCAATTCAGTTAGACCCTGTCTCTAAATAAAATACAAAATAGGGCTGGGGATGTGGCTCAGTGGTTGAGTGCCCCTGAGTTCAATACCTGGTACCCTCCCCTCCCCCAAAAAACATGCAAAAACTAATGAGTCAATAGACCGTGACACATCAGAATGTGTCTGAACATCAGAATAAAAAAAATGCACCAATCAGTTACATTTTATCAGATAATCTCATTAGCATGAGAGTAAGTTTGTCTATATACCCCGCAGGAGACAGCCTTTGCTAAGCAGTACTGTCTCCTGAGGCTGCATTAATTAGCAAGCCCATTTTTGCCTGTGTCATGCTACAAAGAACTGTGCCTGGATTGAAACTGGAAAACCTCGGATGTGGGGGAATTAATTCTGTAAAATCTTGGTCTGTTATAGATAAAGCATATCAATGACACAGAAAGTTTATTAGATTAGATTCAGTCTTTTGTTCTAGTCTCTAATCTTGCATCAGAAATGTTTTGTCATTATATGGTATTTTGATTTTGTTATTGCAAACCCTCAGGGTTATGAAATTTGTACACAGTTTATATTTCTCTCATTTTTAACTATTGGAACTCAGGCAGAGAGTGGAGCTGATCCTAGTCTTTAATACATATAACATTGTCATAATTGATTTTTGCAAAGCTTTGTGCCTTTTTATTTTTTCTCTTTGTACGTACATGCACCTATTTATATATTTTCTATTGGCAAATACAGTTATGCACTAGATAATGATGTTTGGATCAAGGATGGAACACATTTAAAACAGTGTAGCTGAAATATCCCTTAAGATGTCATATTTGTAATGTCATCATAGTAAGATACATCACTCAGTGTCTGTTGTGAGGCTGGTATAAATTCATCTTCTATGCTGCTGGCCTTATAAAACTATAGCAGATATAATTATATATAGTACATAATACTTGATAATGATAATAAATGACTTACTGGTTTATGTATCATCATACTTATTATTTTAGACTGTACTCCCTCTACTTATAAAAAAATTCAGTATAAAACTGCTGTGTCACACCAGCAGCAGCCTTGTACACCTCATGTTTACTGTGTCTCTTCATTGCATCAAGAGGCTACATCTTCTTGATGGATCTATAGCGTCTAGGTTTGCATAAGTATAGTTGATAATGTTCACACAATGATGAGATAGCCTAATGATTTATTTCTTAGGCTGTGCCCCTGTTGTTAAGGGATGCATGGCAATATATACATACCTTTGTAAAGTATATGGTTTTAATTTGGATGTGTTTGCTTTCAATTTACAGAAATAGTATTGCACTATAAATCTCTAATCATTTACTCACTCCTTACATTGTCTTTAAGGTCCTTTAACATTATTATAGTTTGTTGCTTCTTAGAGCTACATAATATTCTATAGTATGCAACTACCTACCTCCTTTTACAAATCCTTTGTCTTAGAAATAGACATTGAGCATACCCCTTATTCCCATCATTATAAACAATATCACAATGAACTTATCCTTCTGAGAGAAGTTTCTTGGGATATAATTATCCAGGAGTGGGATTATTGCTTCATAAAACATACAAATATTTGATCTCTCTGAACAGTGCCGTACTGCCTTCTGGCCTGGCTGGCTCAGTTAATTATTGTTCCCATTTGCAACATTACAAATGTTCAGCTCTACACTCCCTCAACATTAGATTTTATCATTTTCATAAAATTTTTGCGATTCTACTGGGTATAAATTGATTTTTTCATTTTTTTAAAGCTTTTTTCTAATTGTGATTTTGAACATCTTACCTGGCTTTGTTATTCAACTGGGTTTTCCTTAGCTTCCTACTATACTTCCTTCATTTTTCTTTGTTGTCAAGAGATCTTTTTAAAATATAATCTAAGTATTATTTCCTTATTAGTTTTAAAGATTGCAAATAGCTTCTCCAAATCTTTCCATCTGCACATTATTTATAAATAGTCCTTAGGAAATCCATGGTTTTGATGAAATCATATTCATTTTTTTAAACTGTACAGTTTTTTGAATGATAGTTTTAGATTTTCCCACAAACTTGGTCAAAAATATATTCTCTCCCATTTTCCTTTGTATGTTTCTATCTCTCCATTTGGATCTTTATTCATTTAGTGCTCAGCTGGCATGAGATTAAAAAGGAAAAGGCCCTGCTCCATTTTTCTCCATATGGCAAGCTAGTTTCTTGTAACACCATCAACTATACAAACCATCTTTTTTGTCTTTTTTTTCTTGCAAAAGAGGTTTCGATAGGAGTTCATTGAAAACTAACAGATTAGCCCATGACACTAAAAGCATTCAGTGTGTTTTCATTCATTTGCTCATTCATTCATTCATTTGATAAATATTTATTGTGTCCTTCTTATGCACCAGGCAGCATTCTAGGCACTTGGAAAATAGGGAATAAACTACCAGATAAATCCTGCTGTCAAATACCTCATATCCTAGCGGGAAGAGAAAACAGGCAAGGAAGCAAGTTACATAATATCCATGATAGTAATAAGGAATAAGGACAAAAATGCAATAAAACACAAAAATAAGGATAGGTAGTATCAAGGAAGTTATATTGTTTATTGGATGTTCAAAATGAGGCCTTATTTGGAGGATATTTGAGAAACTATTTGAAGAAAGTAAGAGGGGAAGCCAGTGAGATATCTGAGAGAAACTGCACAGACAGAAGACATCAGCATTAGAGAGGGAGGAGTGTGCCTGGTACATTCTAGTTATAAAATAAAGGCTCAGTGTTTTAGGAGAACAGCAAGCAAGGGGGAAATTGTAGGAGATGAGGTGAGAGAGGGGTCAGGTAGTCAGCGCACTTCCTTGTAGGTCCATTGGTTGGTTTTTAGTCAGAGAGAAAACAAGAAGTCAGGGGATGTTTCAAGCAGAAGAAGGTCAAGGTATGACTTGCATTTTAATATTTTGGATTTTTTTTTAAAAATTAAGATTGAACTAAAGCTGGGCATGGTGATTAACACCTGTAATCCCAGTGGCTGCGGAAGCTGAGGAAGGAGGATTGCAAATTCAAAGCCAGCTTCAGTAACTGACCTTTTATTTTTATTTTTTTTTATTTTTATTTATTTATTTATTTTTATTATTATTTTATTTTTTTCCCCAAAAGTTGCATTTTAATACATGTTGGCAAACAC